>LT934120.1:465458616-465473067 GCA_900231445.1 Triticum turgidum subsp. durum | reverse complement strand
GCAGGGGGCATGCCCTGGGGGGGGGGGGGCGCCCCCACCCTCGTGACCGCCTCTTTTGTTCCTTGGAGCAGGGTCCAAGTGTCCTAGATCACGTTCGGTGAGAAAATCACGTTCCCAAAGGTTTCATTCCGTTTGGACTCCGTTTGATATTCCGTTTCTTCGAAATATTGAAATAGGCAAAAAACAGCAATTCTGGGCTGGGCCTCCGGTTAATAGGTTAGTCCCAAAAATAATATAAGAGTGGAAAATAAAGCCCAATATAGTCCAAAACAGTAGATAAAGTAGCATGGAGCAATCAAAAATTATAGATACGTTGGAGACGTATCAATGGTCAAGTAACAGGACCTCCAGAACAGGATTACCGTACCACTCTGGTGCGGACCGTGCTCTTCCAGGCCCACGAGGTTGTGTAGCAACTTGATCTGTAGTTTCATGATCTTTATCATTAGCTTCCTCTCCAGTTGGTGTAGGCATCACGGGAACTGATTTCTCGGATGAGCTACTTTCCAAATTGAGAGCAGGTACAATTACCTCATCAAGTCCTACTTTCCTTCCACTCACTTCTTTCGAGAGAAACTCCTTCTCTAGAAAGGTCCCGTTCTTAGCAACAAAAATCTAGCCTTCGGACTTGTGGTAGAAGGTGTACCCAATTGTTTCTTTAGGGTATCCTATGAAGACACACTTCTCCGGTTTGGGTTCCAGCTAATCAGGCTGAAGCCTTTTGACATAAGCATCGCATCCCCAAACTTTAAGGAATAACAGCTTAGGTTTGTTGCCAAATCACAGTTCATACGGTGTCATCTCAACGGACTTTGACGGTGCCCTGTTTAAAGTGAATGCAGCTGGCTCTAATGCATAACCTCAAAACGTGGTAATTTAGTAAGAGACATCATAGATTGCACCATATCCAATAAAGTGCGGTTACAACGTTCGGACACACCATTACGCTGTGGTGTTCCAGGTGGCGTGAGCTGTGAAACCATTCCACATTGTTTTAAATGAAGGACAAACTCCTAACTCAAATATTCTCCTCCACGATGAGATCGTAGAAACTTTATTTTCTTATTATGACGATTCTCCACTTTACTCTGAAATTCTTTGAACTTTTCAAATGTTCTAGACTTGTGTTTCATTAAGTGGATATACCCATATCTACTCAAATCATCTGTGAAGGTTAGAAAATAATGATACCCGCCACGAGCTTCAATACTCATCGGACTGCATATATCGGTATGTATTATTTCCAATAAGTCATTAGCTCGTTCCATTGTTCTGGAGGAAAGATTGAGTTTTAGTCATCTTGCGCATAAGGCATGGTTCATAAGTATCAAATGATTCATAATCAAGTGATTCCAGAAAATCAATCTACATGGAGTTTCTTCATGCGCTTTATACTGATATGACCCAAACGGCAGTGCCACAAATAAGTTGCACTATCATTATCAACTTTGCATCTTTTGGCATCAGTATTATGAATATGTGTATCACTACGATCGAGAGTCAATATACCATTAACATTGGGTGTATGACCATAGACGGTTTTAGTCATGTAAACAGAATAACAATTAATCTCTGTCTTAAATGAATAACCGTATTGTAATAAACATGATCTAATCATATTCATGCTCAACGCAAACACCAAATAACATTTATTTAGGTTCAATACTAATCCCAAAAGTATAGGGAGTGTGCGATGATGATCATATCAATCTTGGAACCATTTCCAACACACATCATCACTTCACCCTCAACTAGTCCCTATTTATTCTACAACTCCTATTTCGAATTACTAATCTTAGCAACCGAACAGGTATCAAATACCTAGGGGCTACTACAAGCACTAGTAAGGTAGACATCAATAACATGTATATAAAATATACCTTTGTTCACTTTGCCATCCTTCTTATCCGCCAAATATTTTGGGTAGTTCCGCTTCCAGTGACCATTTCCTTTGCAGTAGTAGCACTCAGTTTCAGGCTTAGGTTCAGCTTTGGGCTTCTTCACGGGAGTGACAACTTGCTTGCCATTCTTTGAAGTTCCCTTTCTTTCCTTTTGCCCTTTTTCTTGAAACTAGTGGTCTTGTTTTAATCATCAACACTTGATGCTTTTACTTGATTTCTACCTTCGACGATTTCAACATCACGAAGAGCTCATGAATCAGTTTCATTATCCCTTGCATATTATAGTTCATCACGAAGTTCCAATAACTTGGTGATGGTGACTAGAGAACTCTGTCAATCACTATCTTATCTAGAAGATTAACTCCCACTTGATTCAAGCAATTATAGTACCTAGACATTCTGAGCACATGCTCACTAGCTGAGCTATTCTCCTCCATCTTTTAGGCGAAGTACTTGTCAGAGGTCTCATACCTCTCGACACGGGTATGAGTATGAAATACCAATTTCAGCTCTTGGAACATCTTATATGCTCTGTTGCGTTCAAAACATTTTTGAAGTCCCTATTCTAAGCCGTAAAGCATGGTACAGTAAGCTATCAAGTAGTCATCATATCAAGCTAGCCAAACGTTCATAACATCTGCATCTGCTCCTGCAATAGGTCTACTACCTAGCGGTGCATCAAGGACATAATTCTTTTGTGCAGCAATGAGGATAAACCTCAGATCATGGACCTAGTCTGCATCATAGCTACTATCATATTTCAACTTAGTTTTCTCTAGGAACATATAAAAAAACATAGGGAAGCTACAACGCGAGATATTGATCTACAACATAATTTGCAAATACTATCAGGACTAAGTTCATGATAAATTAAAGTTCAATTAATCAAATTACTTAAGAAGTCCCACTTAGATAGACAACCCTTGAGTCATATAAATGATACGTGATCCAAATCAACTAAACCATGTCCGGTCATCATGTGAGATGGAGTAGTCATCAATGGTGAACATCACTATGTTGATCATATCTACTATATGATTCATGTTCGACCTTTCGGTCACCGGTGTTCTGAGGCCATATCTGTATATGCTAGGCTCGTCAAGTTTAACCCGAGTATTCCGCATGCGCAAATCTAGCTTGCACCCGTTGTATTTGAACATAGACCTTATCACACCCGATCACCACGTGGTGTCTCAGCACGAAGAACTTTCACAATGGTGCATACTCGGGGAGAACACTTATACCTTGAAATTTTAGTGAGGGGTCATCTTATAATGCTACAGCCATACTAAGCAAAATAAGATGCATAAAAGATAAACATCACATGCAATCAAAATATGTGACTTGATATGGCCATCATCATCTTGTGCTCATGATCTCCATCACCAGAGCAACGTCATGATCTCCATTACCAAAGCAACGTCATGATCTCCATCGTCAGCGGCTTGACACCTGGATCTCCATCATAGCGTCGTGGTCGTCTTGCCAACCATTGCTTCTATGACTATCACTATCGCTTAGTGATAAAGTAAAGCAATTACATAGCGCTTGTATTTCATACAATAAAGCGATAACCATATGGCTCCTGCCAGTTGCTGATAACTTCTACAAAACATGATCATCTCATACACCAATCGTTATATCGCATCATGTCTTGACCATATCACATCAAAACATGCCCTACAAAAACAAGTTATACGTCCTCTACTTTGTTTGTTGCAAGTTTTACGTGGTTGCTACGGGCTGCTAGCATGAACCGTACATACCTATGGCACAAAAACCACAATGGTGATTTATCGAGTTTGCTGTTTTAACCATCACAAGGACCGGCTGCAGTCAAATTTGATTCAACTAAAGTTGGAGAAACAGACACCCGCTAGCCACCTTTATGCAAAACTAGTTGCATGTCTGTCGATGGAACCGGTCTCATGAACGTGGTCATGTAAGTTGGTCCAGGCCGCTTCAAACAACAATACCGCCAAATCAAAATAAGACATTGGTGGTAAGAAGTATGCCGATCACCGCCCACAACTCTTTGTGTTCTACTCGTGCATATCATCTACGCATAGACCTGGCTCTGATACCACTGTTGGGAAACGTAACATGCAATTTCAAAAAAATTCCTATGCTCACGCAAGATATATCTAGGAGATGCATAGCAACGAGAGGGGAGAGTGTGTCCACGTACCCTCGTAGACCGAAAGCGGAAGCGTTAACTTAACGCGGTTGATGTAGTCGAACATCTTCTCGAATCAACCGATCAAGTATCGAATGTACGACACCTCTGAGTTCTGCAAACGTTCAGCTTGATGACGTCCCTCGAACTTTTGATCCAGCAGAGTGTCAATGGAGTCGATGAGTTCTGTCAGCACGACAGCAAGATGACAGTGTTGGTGAAGTGATTCGCGTAGGGCTTTGCCTAAGCACTACGACAATATGACCGGAGGAGTAAACGATGGAGGGGGGCTGAGGGAGTCCTGGACTAGGGGGTGTCCGGATAGCCGAACTACCATCATCAGCCGGACTCCAAGACTATGAAGATACAAGATTGAAAACTTCGTCCCGTGTCCAGATGGGACTTTCCTTGGCGTAGAAGGCAAGCTTGGCGATACGGATATGTAGATCTCCTACCATTGTAACCGACTCTGTGTAACCCTAGCCCTCTCTGGTGTCTATATAAACCGGATGGTTTTAGTCCGTAGGAAAAACAACAATCATACCATAGGCTAGCTTCTAGGGTTTAGCCTCCTTGATCTCGTGGTAGATCTACTCTTGTAATACCCACATCATCAATATCAATCAAGCAGTACATAGGGTTTTACCTCCATCAAGAGGGCCCGAACCTGGGTAAAACATCGTGTCCCTTGTCTCCTGTTACCATCCGCCTAGACGCACAGTTTGGGACCCCCTACCCGAGATCCACCAGTTTTGACACCGACATTGGTGCTTTCATTGAGAGTTCCTCTGTGTCGTCACCGATAGGCTCGATGGCTTCTTCGATCATCAACAACGACGCAGTCCAGGGTGAGACTTTTCTCCCTGGACAGATCTTCGTATTTGGCTGCTTTGCACTGCGGGCCAATTCGCTTGGCCATCTGGAGCAGATCGAAAGCTACACCCCTGGCCGTCAGGTCAGATTTGGAAGTTTGAACTTCACAGCTGACATCCGCAGAGACTTGATCTTCGATGGATTCAAGCCACAGCCGAGCGCGCCGCACTGTCACGATGGGCATGATTTAGCTCTGCAGCCGAACAGTGCCCTGGAGGCCGCACACGAGTCCACTCCGACCCTGAATTCGGAGCCGGCTGCGCAGGTCGAGGACGGGTGGCTAGACGCCAACTCGGGGGCTGCAACCTCTACGGCGATGGAGCCGAATACTAACCTTGTCCCTCGTGAAGCTCGTGACTCCGAGGTGCCGGACTCCTCGCCGGACTCCGAACCTCCCGCGGCCCCTCCAATCGAATCCGATTGGGCGCCGATCATGGAGTTCACCGCTGCGGACATCTTTCAACACTCACCTTTCGGCGACATCTTGAGTTTGCTAAAGTATCTCTCGTTATCAGGAGAGCCCTGGCCGGACTGCGGTCAGGATGGTTGGGATGCGGACGACGAAGAAATTCAAAGCCCACCCACCACCGACTTAGTAGCCACTGTCGACAATCTAACCGACATGCTAGACTTCGACTCTAAAGACATCGATGGTATGGACGACGATGCCGGAGACGACCAAGAACCAGCGCCTACTGGGCACTGGAAAGCCACCTCATCATATGACATATACATGGTGGATATCCCAAAGGATGGGAATGGCGAAGGAACAGCGGAGGATGACCCCTCCAAGAAACAGCCCAAGCGCCGGTGTCAACGGCGCCGCTCTAAATCCTGCCACAGGAAGAATGGAGATACCGGCACCGGAGATAATAACACCCCAGACAGTGCCGAAGACAACCCCCTCCAGCAAGATTCAGCATAGGAGGACGGAGACGCCAGCCCTCACGAGAGAGCGGCAGATGAAGAGGTAGAGGATTACATGCCTCCCTCCGGAGACGAGGCAAGCCTCGATGACGACGAATTCGTCATGCCTGAGGATCCCGTCGAACAAGAGCATTTTAAACGCAGGCTTATGGCCATGGCAAATAGCCTCAAGAAAAAGCAGTAGCAGCTTAGAGCTGATCAAGATCTGCTAGCCAACAGATGGACTGAAGTCCTTGCGGCCGAAGAGCATGAGCTCGAACGCCCCTCCAAAAGCTACCCTAAACGCAAGCTGCTCCCCCGATTAGAGGAGGAGGCATATGAACCTTCATCACCAGCGGACAATACGGCTGACTGACCACCCCGTGGCCGCGACAGAGAGGTCTCTAGGTCCTCCACTAGAATCGTACCCCGTCATCGCTCAAAAAGCACAAGGCCATAGGGGAACACTCTGGACTTGCGAGATATATTGGAGGATAAGGCAAAACAATCAAGATCGATCTACGGATCGTGTGGGCGCCCCATGATACGTGACGACAACTGTCGCGCCGGACACAGCAAGTCCGGCCGGGCCGAACACAGTAGACAAAGCTCTTTTGAGCTTCGTCGTGATATAGCCCAATACAGAGGCGCCGCAAACCCACTATGCTTCACAGATGAAGTAATGGATCATCAAATCCCCGAAGGGTTCAAACCCGTGAATATTGAATCTTATGATGGCACAACAGACCCTGCGGTTTGGATCGAGGACTATCTCCTTCATATCCACATGGCCCGCGGTGATGATCTTCACGCCATCAAATACCTCCCACTCAAGCTTAAAGGACCAGCTCGGCATTGGCTTAACAGCTTGCCAGCAGAATCAATTGGGAGTTGGGAGGACCTGGAAGCCGCATTCCTGGATAACTTCCAGGGCACGTATGTGTGACCACCAGACGCTGACGACCTAAGCCATATGATTCAGCAGCCAGACTAATCAGCCAGACAATTCTGGACACGGTTCTTAACTAAGAAAAATCAAATCGTCGACTGTCCGGATGCGGAGGCCCTCGCGGCCTTCAAACATAACATCCGCGACGAGTGGCTAGCCCGGCACCTGGGACAGGAAAAGCCGAAATCCATGGCAGCCCTCACATCACTCATGACCCGCTTCTGTGCGGGAGAGGACAGCTGGCTAGCCCGCAGCAACAACCTTAGCAAAAATTCTGGCAGTCCGGATATCAAGGACCGCAATGGCAGGTCGCGTCGCAACAAGAACAAACGCCACATTAACGGCGACAATAGTGAGGATACGACAGTCAATGCCGGATTCAGAGGCTCTAAACCCGGTCAGCGGAAAAAGCCATTCAAAAGAACTACTCTGGGTCCGTCCAATCTGGACCGAATACTTGATCGCTCGTGCCAGATACACGGCACCCCCGAAAAGCCAGCTAACCACACCAACAGGGACTGTTGGGTATTCAAGAAGGCAGGCAAGCTAATTGCCGAACAACGACAAGGGGCTGCATAGCGATGACGAGGAAGAGACCCGACCGCCGAACAATAGAGGACAGAAGGGTTTCCCCCCACAAGTGCGGACGGTGAACATGATATACGCAACCCACATACCCAAAAGGGAGCGGAAGCGTGCACTCAGGGATGTATACGCGATGGAGCCAGTCGCCCCGAAGTTCAACCCATGGTCCTCCTGCCCGATCACTTTTGATCGAAGGGACCACCCCACCAGCATCCGCCACGGCGGATTCGCCGCATTGGTTTTAGACCCAATCGTTGATGGATTTCACCTCACCAGAGTCCTGATGGATGGCGGCAGCAGCCTGAACCTGCTTCATCAGGATACAGTGCGCAAAATGGGCATAGACTCCTCAAGGATTAAACCCACAAAGACGACCTTTAAAGGTGTCATACCAGGTGTAGAGGCCAATTGTACAGGCTCAGTTACACTGGAAGTGGTCTTCGGATCCCCGGATAACTTCCGAAGCGAGGAGTTAATCTTTGACATAGTTCCGTTCCGCAGCGGCTATCATGCCCTTCTCGGACGTACCGCGTTTGCAAAGTTCAACGCGTTGCCGCACTACGCATTCCTCAAGCTCAAGATGCCAGGCCCTCGAGGAGTCATCACGGTCAACGGAAACACTGAACGCTCTCTCCAAACGGAGGAACATACAGCGGCTCTCGCGGCAGAAGTACAGTGCAGCCTCTTAAGGCAATTCTCGAGTCCGGCCGTTAAGCGACCGGACATGGCTAAACGCGCCCGAAGTAACCTACAACAAGACCACCTGGCACGTTCCGAGCACGCGTAGCAATGCGGCCCCAAGCCCAGCCCCTGCAAAATTGCAAGACTGGTCCTTCGTGTACATCATTACGCTCTGGAGATACCATGGGCATAGGGGGAGGGGCACGACCACGATAAGCCCAGAATGCGGCTTAACCACACCAGGGGCTCTCAAGTGTGTCGTTCTTTTTTTTCTTTTTCTTTTTTTTACCCAAAGGACCCCGTTCATCAGAGGCCCTGTTCAGCAGTAGACCTGCCGAACTCACGATGCAACAGCCAGGGAAGGAGAAAGGCTACGACGAATATCCAGGTTGTCTCCATTACGAGCATTAAATCTGTTTTATACACCATTCCGCAGCCTACCCCTGGAGGGGGACATGTTTAATAGTCCCATCCCTTTCTTATCCCACTATTTGTATCGTTCTGCATTCACATCAGTATTTCTTGAATAAACAATGTAGCACCTTTTTGCTTATAATTGCATTTCTTTCTTATACATATGTTCATTTATGACATGTTGCATCCGTACACTTTGGTTCGGCTAAATACACCAGGGGCTTATGTTTCCCGCATCATGGTGTGATAAGTCCGAACACTTTCACAAGTGCGGCACCCCGAACTTATAGCATTATATGCATCGGCTCTGAATCATGTCTTGGGTCAATAGTTGGGTTTGCCCGGCTCCCATGTTTTGGTACCTTACGTTCCGTTGTATCGGCTAAGGTAGCACTGGGAGAACCACTGCGATTGCGCCCCAGTTGAGCTGGGCGAGCGCCTAAGTGGAGAAAGCTAAAACTGACCGTCATGATGAGGCGAGAGCCGATCGCTGTTCGAGAGGTTTTTTTGAGTCCCTAAAGACTTATGCCGCTTAGAGCGATGAACCGGCTTTGTTTGGCCCAGGCGTGGATAGCGCCCCAAATTCGGCCTTCCAAACACTAGGGGCTTCGCCGAAATTTAAAATTATAGAATTCTATGGCTAAGTGAGAGTGTTCAAGCATTATAAGTCTGGTTGCCTCGTTCGTTGCGTTGAGCGCCTCCCTAGATGGACCCAAAAATGGGAACAAGAGTGCTCAAATTTATCCCGAACACCCCAGCACTCGTGGCATGGGGGCTGAAGCCGACGACTTGCCATCTCTCAGATTTGATAAACGGCCGCACAGAAGGTAATATTTTAAATTAACAAGCGTTGCTTAGCGCATATGAACAAAGTTTTCAGCGCACAGGATAACAAAATGCGAGTCTACTCAAATATTACATCTTTGGAGCACTCACCCGCAATAATGCGGGCACCCTTCAGGACACTCTTATAATACATCTCGGGTGTGCGATACTCCTTGCCCGGCGGTGGCGCGTCCGTCACAAGCTTCTCAGCATCCATCTTGTCCCATTGCACCTTTGCGCGGGCAAGGGCCCGACGGGCACCTTCAATACAGGCGGAGTGCTTGATGACTTCAACCCATGGACACGCATCCACCAGCCGCCGCACCAGGCCGAAGTAGCTCCCAGGCATGGCCTCCATGGGCCACAGCCGAACTATGAGGCCCTTCATGGCCTGCTCGGCAACCTTGTGGAGCTCGACCAGCTGCTTCAGCTGGTCGCTCAGGGGCACCGGATGTCCGGCCTCAGCATACTGAGACCAGAAGACCTTCTCCGTCGAGCTCCCCTCCTCGGCCCTATAGAAAGCGGCAGCATCGGACACGCTGCGGGGCAGATCTGCGAACGCTCCTGGAGAGCTCCGAATTCGGGTAAGTGATAGGTAATCCACACTCACATGCTTACTTTGCATGAAAAATGCCTTACCCGCCGCTATTTTCTTCAACGCCTCGATTTCCTGGAGGGCCTTGTAGGCTTCGGCCTTAGCGGCTTTGGCACACTCAAGAGCCGATGAAAGCTCGGACTCTCGAGTCTTCGAGTCGCGCTCCAAACTCTCATGTTTTTCCACGAGAGCCTGGAGCTCTTGCTGTACCTCCGCCACCCGCGCCTCCTGCTTCTCTCGCTCGGTGCGCTCCACGGCCGCATTATGTTCGGCCGCGGACACCGCCTCCTTCAGGGTCGCCACCTCGTTCGTGGCCCCTGCAATACCCATGTTATCCTTGTCATTCTTCTTGCAACCAAATCCTTTTCTGTAAGGTACAATTTTAATAAGGTGTTACTCACCTTCCTTGTCCTCGAGCTGCTTCTTGGCACGGCCGAGCTCGTTCTCGGACCGCTCGAGGCTTTGCTTCAAAGTATTGACCTCTGCAGTCAGTGCGGCAGAGGTCAGCAGCACAGCCTGCAATCCCATATTGACATATTTTTTATGACTCCTGCGTATATCTTTTTAGATCCCCAGTCCGGCTTTTCTTTCTGAACACCGAACCAAGCATCAGGGGCTACTGTCTATGTGGTACTATTTTACATATATCAAAATCCTTACCTCAAAGCCTGTTAGAAGGCTGCTGCAGGCTTCGGTCAGCCCGCTCTTGGTGAGCTGAACCTTCTGAATCACCGCACTCATGACGGTGCGGTGTTCCTCTTTGATGGAAGCGCCGTTGAGCGCCTCCAGCAAGCTATCTGGCGCCTCCGGTTGGACGGAGGCCGCCGGCGTCACGGTCTTGCCGTTCTTACGAACGGGCTGCCCGTCGGACTCCGGAGCCGCTACAGGTTCCGGTGCGGAGTCTGGTGCAAAGTCCGGGAGGTTGCCCTGCGGCACCTCTGGGGCCTCCTCCTCCTGGCGGGTCCCTTCCTGGGATCCCACCTCGGCATCATCCACATCACGGGGGGTGGAGGCGGTCGGAACGGAATCCATGTCCGACTCACCCAAGGACCCGCTCGACAAAGCGGGAAGATCATCCTTGGGCGGACTACAGGGTTGTATGCGGCATTGGAATGACACCATGTGGCAAAGAGAAAAATCATGAAGTTATTCGGGAGTCCGGATACGTACGATCTCGCCAGGGGCTTGGCCCTTGGAGGCCAATCCTCGTCGTCGTCGCCAGCGTTGGCAGAGCAGTTCGGGGGAAGAGTCCTTCCCTTCTTGGACCCTTCGGCCTCCCTTGTTGGGGAGGCCTTCCTTTTCTTCCCTCCCCCCGCTGGGGGAGAGGCCTCTTTCTTCTCCTCCTCACCTTCGTGGGAGGAGTCCGCCTGAAAACGGGAACTCTTTCGAGTGCCCGTGGCCTTCTTCTTGGCCTTCTTCTCCGACACCACGTGGGGTGCCGGAACCAGCAGCCCCGTTAGGCGGGCGTCCGCTGGGTCTTCTGGCAAAGGGGCCGGACAGTTAGTCTGCTCGGCCTTCTTCAGCCAGTCCTGTCAAAGGAGAGGGAGTTTAGATCCCGCATAGAGTCAAACTATGGAAAACAAGTGTCCCGTAAAGGGTAAAATCGCTTACCTCGCTAGCCGGATGCTGCGAGCTGAATCCGCAATCTTCGGTAGCGGATGCAGGAGCCTCGGCGCCCTTAAACAGCACCCTCCAGGCCTCTTCGTACGTAGTGTCGAAGAGCCCGCTCAAGGTCTGGTGCTATGCCGGATCGAACTCCCACATATTGAAGTCCCATTGTTGGCACGGGAAAATCCGGCGGATGAGCATGACCTGGACTATGTGGACAAGCTTGAGCTTCTTGTTCACTAGCTTTTGGATGCAGGCTTGAAGTCCGATCAGCTCCTCCGAATCACCCCATGTCCGGCCACTCTCTTTCCAGGAGGTGAGCCGTATGGGGATGCCAGATCTAAATTCGGGGGCCGCTGCCCATTCAGGGTCATGCGGCTCGGTGATGTAGAACCACCCCGATTGCCACCCCTTAATGGTTTCCACGAAGGTGCCCTCGAGCCAAGTAATGTTGGGCATCTTGCCCACCATGGCGCCTCCGCACTCCGCTTGGCTGCCCTTCACAACCTTCGGCTTGACACTGAAGGTCTTGAGCCACAAGCCGAAGTCGGGCTGGATGCAGAGGAAGGCCTCACACGCGACGATAAACGCCGAGATGTTGAGGATGAAATTCGGAGCCAAATCATGGAAATCCAGGCCATAGTAGAACATGAGCCCCCGGACAAAGGGATGGAGTGGGAAGCCCAGTCCGCGGAGGAAATGGGAAAGGAATACTACCCTCTCATGGGGCCTGGGGGTGGGGATGAGCTCCCCCTCGTCGGGGAGCCGGTGCGCGATGTCGCTGGACAGATATCCTGCGCTGCGCAGCTTCTGGATGTGCCCCTCCGTAACGGAGGAGGCCATCCACTTGCCTCCCGCTCCGGACATAGTTGGAGAAGGTTGAGGTGAGATGTGCGGACTTGGGCGCTGGAGCTCGAGTTCGCGGAGATGGATATGCAAAGGAGGAAGAAGGCGTAGGTAAAAGGGTAGATCTTTATCGCCTTATATGGGCAGACGAAACCATGCGTCCCCACTGGCCTGGTAAAACTTGCTTATCTCCCAAGAGCCGCAATCAATGGCGCGGTTGGGTTACCCACATCCGTATTGATGAGAATCCCAGAATAAGGGGAACACGATCTCTGCTTCAAAAAGACGTGCCAAGGAAACCGCCTCGCTAAACTCGTGGAATAATAAAAACAATTCGAGTAAAGGCTTGGTTGTGGTGTGACGTCACGCCGCGAAATACGTCAGCAGATTGAACTTGTGTAAATATTATTCTCTCTACGGTGGTATGTGGAATTTATTTTGCAGAGCCGGACACTATCCTGGTGTTCACAATCTTCTATAAATTATTCGGAGGAAGAACCCGCCTTGCAATGCCGAAGACAATATGCGCGCCGGACTCGTCGTCATTGAATCTTGGTTCAGGGGCTGTTGAGGGAGTCCTGGACTAGGGGGTGTCCGGATAGACGAACTACCATGATCAGCCGGACTCCAAGACTATGAAGATACAAGATTGAGGACTTCGTCCCGTGTCTGGATGGGACTTTCCTTGGCGTAGAAGGCAAGCTTGGCGATACGGATATGTAGATCTCCTACCATTGTAACCGACTCTGTGTAACCCTAGCCCTCTCCGGTGCCTATATAAACCGGATGGTTTTAGTCCGTAGGAAAAACAACAATCATACCATAGGCTAGCTTCTAGGGTTTAGCCTCCTCGATCTCGTGGTAGATCTACTCTTGTAATACCCACATCATCAATATCAATCAAGCAGGACGTAGGGTTTTACCTCCATCAAGAGGGCCCGAACCTGGGTAAAACATCGTGTCCCTTGTCTCCTGTTACCATCCGCCTAGACGCACAGTTCGGGACCCCCTACCCGAGATCCGCCGGTTTTGACACCGACAGGGGCACCGCACATGACAAAACAATTGATGTCCTTGAGGTGCCCCCCCCGCCCCCGTATATAAAGGAGGGAGAGGGGAGGAGGCCGGCCATAGGGTGCGCCCCATGGGGGGAGTCCTGCTAGGACTCCAAGTCCAATTCGGACCCCCTTCCTTTTACCGGGGAGGCAAAGGGGAGAGGAGAGGGAAGAGGAGAAGGAATGGGGGGCGCCACCCCCTTCCCCACTCCTATTCGGCCTCCTCCCTTGTGGGGGGCGCACCAGCCCCTTGTGGGCTGGTTAGCTTCCCTCTTATGGCCCATATGACCCATATCTTTCACCGGGGGGTTCCGGTAACCCATCCGGTACTCCGGTATGTACCCGATACACTCCGGAACCCTACCAGT
Source organism: Triticum turgidum subsp. durum (assembly GCA_900231445.1). Taxonomy (NCBI): domain Eukaryota; kingdom Viridiplantae; phylum Streptophyta; class Magnoliopsida; order Poales; family Poaceae; genus Triticum; species Triticum turgidum. Next base: position 465,459,285 of record LT934120.1, on the reverse strand, counting down.
GTCCAAATACTACCTTCCAATATACCAATCTTTACCTCTCAAACATTTAGAGACTCCTCATCATGTATGTGATCTTATCTGGGACTCTGAACAACCTTCGGTTACCAAAACACATAACTCATATAATACATATCGTCATCGAACGTTTAATCATGCATTCCCTACGGGTTCGAGAACTATGTAGACAAGACCGAGACACCTCTCCGGTCAATCACCAATAGCAGAACCTGGATGCTCATATTTTTTTTGAAGGGTGAACGACAGTGGGAGAGGCTCCCACTGACTTTTGTATTACTCACAAGGAGATGGTTACATAGTTGTTACAGGGGGGGTATTAGAACGGCTCCCCAGCCGCATGAGCTATTTTGTATCTAACAGCAGTAGTGTCCCAAATTTACAATGTAGTTGGAAAGGAAAGGACGAAGTTCCTCTTTGCAGTTATGGACCAGCAACTCTAGGAGGTACTTGAACCTGGCCAGCCAAGCCCCGAAGGAGTGTTGGACCCCTCTGAAGTGTTGATTGTTTCGCTCCATCCACAGGCTCCAAGCAGCCATGAGGAAGATGTCCATGAAGAGGGGCTATCTCCAAGCTTCTCTCCCCTGCGCAGCAGGTCCAGTCTATTGCCATCGACTGGCCAGGACACCCCAACTTTGCTCCAGCACCGTTGAC
>LT934120.1:465412006-465458492 GCA_900231445.1 Triticum turgidum subsp. durum | reverse complement strand
ACCGCGAAGTGCCTGCCTTTGAGCATATTCCTCGTGTTCAGACGATCCACCAGAAGCAACCACACAAACATTTTGAATTTAATGGGGCTCTTGGCTTTCCAAAGGCAGCTGAAAGCCTCGTCAGCCAGGATCTCCTTGAAACAATGCTCATAGAACTTCTTCGAAGAATAACGCCCGAGCGTGCAGTCCCAGGTGTCGTGGCTGCCGACGACCACACCCACATGCATCGAAGCAAGCTGAATTTGTCTGACCTCCTCTCTAGCCTGGATTGAGAGGGGCAGACTGAAGATCGAGGCCGGGTCATTGGCAGTGAGGACATTAGCAACAGAGTCATCCTCATTTAGGCAGTAGGAAAAAGCCCGCGGGTACATCTCCATGATCATCACCTTCGTCTTCCAGCCAGACATCTTTCCAAAACAGAGAACTAGACCCATCACCTAGCACCACCTTGGTGATGCCACGAAAAGTCCCATTGAGCTGCATTATATCTTTCCACCAGAAAGATCCCACAGTGTCAACAACGTGAGGGATTTTGTTAGAATAATATGTATTCCAAATCAGCTCCACCCAGGGTACATCCGCATGATTATAGAACTTGAACAGGTGTTTTAGTAGCAGGGCTACATTCTGTGTCTTGATGTCAATAACACCAAGGCCACCACACCGTTTCGGACGACAGACGAGCTCCCAGGCTACAAGGGAGTTGTTTTTGACCCCATCATCGGAGTTCTTCGCCCAGAGACAGTAACGACAAAGTTTATCCAAATGTTCAACCACCTTCGGGTGCAGTTTGATTGTGCACATGGCATAGACCAACATCGACGTCACTATCGAATTTACCAAGGTCAGTTTTGCTCCTGACGACATCAGAGAGAGTGCAGTGGATGTTTTCCTCTCAACAGCGTGCACCATCGGCATAAGATCCAAAACACTGGGCCTCGCCGTCCCCATGGGGAGCCCAAGGTAGGTGAAAGGTAGGGATCCAATAGTACAACCAAAAACACCAGCCAATCCACTAGCATGCTGATGGTCAATGTTAACGGGGATAAGAGTAGATTTGTGAAAGTTTATTTTCAATCCCACGGACGCAGCATAATCCTCGAGGATGCCTTTCATATGGGTCGCTTGGTCAGTACACGCCCGCATCACCAAAATTGTGTCGTCGGCATATTGCACAACCGGAAAATCAACATTGTCCCGGGGGAGGGGAAGCTCAATGAGTCCATGAGCGAACGCATCATTAATTGCAGCTTGAAGGAGGTTAGCAGCAAGAACAAAAATGAGCGGTGAGAGAGGGTCACCCTATCGCACGCCACATTTGCATTGAAATTTCCGACCAGGGACTCCCTTAAGGAGAACCGACGAGACCCCAGACCCAAAGATCGATTCCATCCAACGTAGCCATTTATCATCGAAGCCCATATGCTTCATAATCTCGATCACGGGAGCATGTTCAATCGTGTCAAAGGCCTTGGCAAAGTCAAGCTTGAGGAGGATTATCTCCCTTCCGGAGGCCTGACATTGGTGGATATATTCAAAACTCCACGCCAAACAATCCTGGATCATCCTCCCCTTAATGATGCCGTACTGGTTCTTGTGGATGATCTTAAGAATGACTTTCTGCAGCCGATTAGCCAGGATTTTCGTGATGATTTTCAGGCAACAGTTAAGCAAAGTGATTGGTCGGTAGTCATTGGCAGTTTTGGGGGAGGAGATTTTGGGGATCAGAGTAATGTAGCCCTCACTGATGCTGGTGATGTCAAGAGTTCCCGTATGGAGATCATGGCACATTTTATAGAAATCCTCTTTGATGATCTGCCAGCAACTCCTAAGAAAGCATCCATTAAATCCATTGGGGCCAGGGGCCCTGTCACTAGGCATTTCCTTAATAACAGCGTCAATCTCATCGTTAGTGAAAGGTGCCGATAATTGTTCCAATCCCTCAATCCTCCGGATGATTCTGGAAAGGTCAAAGCGCATATCAGTGGGTTTAGAAGAACCTAACCGTTCCTTGTAAGTGTTATATAGCACGCCGTCCTTGCCAGCATGGTCTGTAATTTCCATATTATCCTGGCGAAGCGAAGCAATAGAATTATGCCTGTATCTCTCAGTGGCTAGAGACTGGAAGAGCTTGGTGTTCTCATCTGCAAACCTAAAGAACCTGACAGTACATCTTTTCCTCCAATACTCATTCTGGTATTTGAGCAGCCTCTGCAAATGGAGCTTTAAAATATGCCTGAAATTTGACTCCTGAACAAATAAAGGTCGTTTGTCCTCAAGGGTGTCCATCATGGCTAGCGCCTCATTGCTATTCTGGATCATAATTTTCAGTTTCGAAACACCTCTGCTCCATTTCTTGAGATCATATCTCAAGGTTTTAAGTTTTTTGCATATCATAGCGGCAGAGTTTTGAGCGTGACAAGGTTTGACCAGGAAGCAGCAACCACATCAGAGAAACCCACATGGTTAATCCAGAAATTCTCAAAACGAAAAAGCTTCGATTTGGGGATTTTGGATTCAATTGCTACCACACATGGGATATGATCAGAAATAGGTTTCCCCAACGGTAGGATCATCGTGTGTGGAAAGGAGGTAGTCCAACAAGTGGAGGAGAAGAACCAGTCTAACTGTTCGAGAAGGGGATCATCCTGCATATTGCTCCAAGTGTAGGTTCTTCCCTTGACCGGGAGTTCCATTAAGGACTGCGCCCGAATGATTTCATTAAAAAGCAACATATCTGCAGCATCGCCACCAGGTTTATTTCTATTACTGGTAGAACGAATGAAGTTAAAGTCCCCCAGGATCAGCCAGTTTTCATCATTAGGGATATTTAGACCGAACAACCAATTGGTGAAGTCCACCCTGTGTTGACCCGTGCATGGCCCATAGACATTGATTAGCTTCCATGATTCACTGGATTGGGTGGCAACAAAAGAAACACCAACCGCATAAGAATCAACAAACCAAGGTGTGCCCACAAACACAGAACTATTCCAGATAGTAATAATCCCACTGGATGCACCAACTGAAGGCGTAAACACAAATTTGTCAAAGCGCTTAGGACAGAAAGTTTTAAGAAACGCTAGATCAAAAGCTTCACGCTTAGTTTCCTAGATACAAATCACAGAACAACCGCTAGTATCAATCGCATTCCTAAGAGCCAAAAGTTTTTTATCAGAGTTGATGCCTCTGATATTCCATGACAGGATATTCCATGATTTATTCATTGCCAGTAGTGGAGGGACTAGTCGCTGGCTTCAGAGGTTGAGCGCTGGCGATCCAGCAGCTTCTCAGGAGATAGAGCATCCTGCGCAATCCCATAGCGGCTGCCCATCTGCTGGAGTTCTTCAACCGAAGTAGGCGGTGGGCATGCATCAACAGCAACCTGCACAGGAGCAGCAGCCAAAGAAACTGCAGATATAAATGGAGTTCCACGAGGGTTCACCCTTGACTTGGAGCGTTTGCTGTTAGTGACCTGATTGACCTTAAAGACATCATATTTGTTTGATCTTGTGCTCCTCCTGACAGTCGTGGTGTCAAGGGGCACCAGGGCGTTACGGGACTGCGGTGCAGCGTATTGAGAGGAGGAGGCAATCACTTGAAGAGCAGTGCCCTGAGCTAGCAACGAGGTTGTCTGGAATTCAGCCCCTCTAGAGACCAGTTGAGGGATGGCTTTAAGGCCAGGAGAGCGGGCATCCATCTCCCAATCAACGTCAAGTGAAACGGATCTGCCAGCATAGGATTCCTGCAGCCAAACTCTAGGGACAACTGCAGTACCCAACTGAAATGTCAAACAGAAGATATCTGATAGCACATCAGGCTCTGGAGCCATCCAGCCAAGACGAGCCGCAGCTAGCACATTCAATTGATGCTGGATGAGCTTAAAAGGATTCAGAGGCAGCATAACAGAAGACGATTGCCCAACAGTGATTGCAGGAGTGTAAATCCGTTTAAGCATCTCCCCAATCCAAAGCAGTAACTCATGATCGACATCCACAAAGAAGTTAACAGAATCGCCACCTTCTCTGACGAAAGCAAGACGAGCAGCAGGGTTCCCAAGAATGAAACCATCTGCCAATGCTTCCACCGCCTGAAATTCAGAATCAGAAGACCAAACATCTGACAGGTTATCTTGAACATTGTTCTCTGGGTCAACACCATCCATCAGCGATGGCCCATCATATTGGAAGAAGTTTCTGAAACTGAAATCAGTGTACGGTGGAGGAACCACAGGCCACATGCGCCACCCATTCTCCTGAAGTTGTTCATGTTCAGGTTCCGGAGCATTCCAGGCCACTGCATTCAGAGCATCTTGCGCATTCATTTCATCAATTCTTGCCTGCTGCATGAGCGTGTAATACGGAAGCTCATATGGGTGTGGTGAGGCATTCAGGAGGGGAGGAGCATCTTCATTACCAATGAGATTGGGTATTGTGTTCCTGCCATTGAGCACATACACAGGGACTGACCACGAACGAGCAAGACCTGGCAGTAATCCAACTCTTGTGACCAAGAGACTATGGGGCACCTCAGCCACGCCCTTAATATGACACTTAACCAGAACTTTGGCTTTGTTGTGACCCGGGCGCGGCCAGACAAGAAGTTTCCCAAAATTAGAAACAGCTTTATGAATGTAATGCTCCGTTTGATAATCCATGGGGAAGGCAAGAAACATGACCCAAACTTCATATTCAAAAGCAGGCATGCGCATATTTATACTTTCATCATCGGGGACCAAGGAGAAATTGGAGTCGTCAGTAAGGGCGTGAGGCCCCTCTCTAATCGCAGCATCTCTACTCTCCATGTCCGCAAAGACGACACAGCCAATGCCCAGCGGGTAGATGAAATCATCAACCAAATCATACTCTAAATCCAGAGTAATAATGCGGCAGACCTCAGCAAGCCAGAACTCCTTTTGATGACCAGGGACTGGAGGGTCGACGGAGACAATGGCGTACCTATCATGATTGAGGGGGGATCATCCACCACCATGACATGACGTTGGACGCGATGAGCCGGGCCTCGATCAAAGGTCGAGCCCTCCGGGGCGAAGGCGAATGGGCGCACCAGAAAGTTCGCCATAGCTGGAGATGCCGGAGAGCTAGCGGCCGCCGGGCTGGAGGGCGCTGGTGGAGGGCAGAGCGATAACCTGTGCGGTTGCGGAGATGGTGATGGAAGTGGAGGTGGCAGGCTCGAGGACGTCTGCTCACCCGATTGGGGTTTTTGGCAGGCAGAATTGACTGCACTCTGACCAGGGAGTCGTATCGTCAAGCAAGGGGGGTTGGCCATGTCCGCAAAGCGTGGGATCTTCTGTTTCTTTTGCCAAACCCAACGAGCTCACGTATCCAGAATAGCGCGGGCCATACCAACAACCACAGAGTTACCAAGTACAGACATATCTGATTTAGCCCTAGCAAAGATCTTCTCAGATTGTGTTATTTGCGGTGATTTTTGCAACCAAACCCAATTCAGTGCAGCTTTGCAGCAGCTGGGCTTACGGGCCACATGACCCAGGCGATGACAGAGCGAACATCGACGAAGCCCAGGGCAGAATTTAACTGTGTGATCAATCGCAGAGCAAGCAGTGCATAAAGAAACCGTACAAGCTGGGCCCACCGTGCATGGCACATGCTTGGGAGAGATTGTACGTGAGGGACGACATGGACACTTCCCAGAAGTATCCCCACAACTTTGACAAAATATTCCAGTACAACCTTCATCAACATGTCCAAACCTATCGCAAACGGAACAATGTTTGAGCCTTTTATAGATATATTCCTTGGTTGGGACCGACGTGACTTGCACCATCATTTTGACACTTTCATTATCATAACCAGCTTGCCAACCATCGAGAATGCAAAATAAGGAATTATCAGGAATGAATCCCATAAACCTTTAGTGAACAAGTCTCCTCGAAAAGATGGTAACATGGCCGGAATATCGGAGGAGATAGGTAAGGATATGGTTCCAAACTGAATTTTATCCTGGGAATCCGGGGCCGAAAAACTGCCAAAAGAGATCATCGCCGGAGGCTCGCCGGAATGTAAGTCCTTCGGCGTCGAGATCAGACCCAATTTCCGAAAGACTGATAACGAAGCAGGATCCGGAGGCACATTTTGATGTGCAGATAACCACTTAGATTTAATGGCCGGACCTGGTGAAGAAGCCAAACCATTGAGCTCAGTATCCGCATGCCAAGATACCACCCGAGGCTGAGAGATCATTCCACGGTGCAGATGAAAATGGCAGATGAAGTCCTGCCAGATACGGTCTCGGAGGCCAAATATGAAATGACCGATGCGATTTGAAGCCACCGAGAACCGAAAATGATGAGCACCCAGACGAACAACGTTGAAACCAGCACTGATCCCTCCAATACAAGATTGAAGGGCCAATCCAATAGACTCCACCGAGAGGGGAAAGGAAGCCGAAGAGAGAGAGACCTCAAGAAAGAACTCCTTGCGGCTAGGGTTGGGGACGTAATGAACCATAGATCCAAACCGTGCACGCACCTGTGCCTCGACCTTAAGGCCGGGGGAGAAGTCCCAATGGAGTAGGCTATCCATTGGGGTCGCCGGAGGGAGAACGTAGGGTTAAACCCTAGGATCGCCATGGGAGTCGCCGCGGGGTTGGGGGTGGGGGGTGGGAGCCATTCTCGTTCTACCCTTGTCATTTCCCTGGATGCTCATATTGGTTCCCACATATTCTACTAAGATCTTTATCAGTCGAACCGCAATGTCAACATATGTTATTCCCTTTGTCATCGGTATGTTACTTGCCTGAGATTCGATCGTCGGTATCTTCATACCTAGTTCAATCTCGTTACCGGCAAGTCTCTTTACTCATCCCATAGTGCATCATCCCGTAACTAACTCATTAGTCACATTGCTTGCAAGGCTTCATATGATGTGCATTACCGAGAGGGCCCAGAGATACCTCTCTGATACTCGGAGTGGCAAATCCTAATCTCGATCTATGCTAACCCAACAAACACCTTCGGAGGTACCTGTAGAGCATCTTTATAATCACCCAGCTACATTGTGACATTTGATAGCACACAAGGCATTCCTCTGGTGTCCGGGAGTTGCATAATCTCATAGTCAGAGGAATATATATTTGACATGAAGAAAGTAGTAGCAATAAAACTAAACGATCATTATGCTAAGCTAACAGATGGGTCTTGTCCATCACATCATTCTCCTAATGTTGTGACCCCGTTCATCAAATGAAAACACATGTCCATGGCTAGGAAACTTAACCACCTTTGATCAACGAGCTAGTCAAGTAGAGGCATATTAGGGACATAGTGTTTTGTCTATGTATTCACACACATATCAAGTTTCCGGTTAATACAATTCTAGCATGAATAATAAACATTTATCATGATATAAGGAAATATGAAATAACAACTTCTATTATTGCCTCTAGGGCATATTTTCTTCATGAAGAACTTGGTGAATGACACAATCATCAGGAAGATTAACTCCCAGCTGAGTCAAGTGGTTATGGTACCCAGAAATTCTGAGTATGTCTTCACTGATAGAACTATTCTCCTCCATCTTGCAGCTATAGAACTTGTTGGAGACTTCATATTTCTCAACTCGGGCATTTTCTTGAAATATTAACTTCAACTCTTGGAACATCTCATATGCTCCATGACGTTCAAAACGTCTTTGAAGTCCATATTCTAAGCCGTAAATCATGGCGCACTGAACTATCGAGTAGTCATCAACACGCGACTGCCAGGCATTCACAATGTCTGAAGTTGCTGGGGCAGGTGGTACACCTAGCGGTGCTTCAAGGACGTAATTCTTTTGTGCAGCAATAGGATAATCCTCAAGTTACGGACCCAGTCCATGTAGTTGCTACCATCATCTTTCAACTTAGCTTTCTCTAGGAACGCATTAAAATTGAAGGGAACGGTAGCACGGGCCATAGATCTACAACAACATAGATATGCAAAAACTATCAGGACTAAGTTCATGATAAATTAAAGTGCAATTAATCATATTACTAAAGAACTCCCACTTAGATAGACATCCCTCTAGTCATCTAAATGATCACGTGATCCATATCAACTAAACCATGTCCGATCATCACATGAGATGGATTAGTTTTCAATGGTGAACATCTCTATGTTGATCATATCTACTATATGATTCATGTTCGACCTTTCGGTCTCAGTGTTCCGAGGCCATATCTGCATATGCTAGGCTTGTCAAGTTTAACCCGAGTATTCTCCACATGCAAAACTGGCTTGCACCCGTTGTATGTGAACGTAGAACACTTGTAGCACAGGATCATCACGTGGTGTCTCGGCACGACGAACTATAGCAACGGTGCATACTCAGGGAGAACACTTATAGCTTGAAATTTAGTGAGGGGTCTTCTTATAATGCTACTGCCGTACTAAGCAAAATAAGCTGCATAAAATATAAAATCACATGCAATCAAAATATGTGACATGATATGGCCATCATCATCTTGTGCCTTTGATCTCCATCTCCAAAGCACCGTCATGATCTCCATTGTCACTGGATTAACACCTTGATCTCCATCGTAGCATCGTTGTCATCTCGCCAACTATTGCTTCTACGACTATCGCTACCGCTTAGTGATAAAGTAAAGCAATTACATGGCGATTTCATTTCATACAATAAAGCGACAACCATGGCTCCTGCAAAAACATGCCCTGCAAAAACAAGTTAGACATCCTTTACTTTGTTGTTGAAAGTTTTACGTGTCTGCTATAGGTTTCTAGCAAGAACCGTTCTTACCTACGCATCAAAACCACAACAATTTTTCGTCAAGTGTGCCGTTTTAACCTTCAACAAGGACCGACTATAGTCAAACTCGATTCAACTAAAGTTGGAGAAACAGACACCCCTAGCCACCTGTGTGCAAAGCACATCGGTAGAACCGGTCTCATGAACGTGGTCATGTAATGTTGGTCTGGGCCGCTTCATCCAACAATACCGCCGAATCAAAGTAAGAAATTGGTGGTAGGCAGTATGACTATTATCGCCCACAACTCTTTGCGTTCTACTCGTGCATATCATCTACGCATAGACCTGACTCTGAAACCACTGTTGGGGAACGTAGCATGCAATTTCAAAAAAAATCCTACGATCACGCAAGATCTATCTAAGAGATGCATAGCAATGAGATGTGGAGAGTGTGTCCACGTACCCTCGTAGACCAAAAGAGGAAGCATTAAGTTAATGCGGTTGATGTAGTCGAACATCTTCACGATCCAACCGATCTAGCACCGAACGTACAGCAACTCCGAGTTCAGCACATGTTCAGCTCGATGACGTCCCCCGAATTCTTGATCCAACAGAGGGTCGAGGGATAGTTTCATCAGCACGACGGTGTGATGATGGTGTTGATGATGTGATCTACGTAGGCCTTCGCCTAAGCACTATGGTGATACTATCGGAGGAGTAAACGGTGGAGGGGGGCACCACACACGCCTAAGACAATGTTGTGCCTTTGGGGTGCCCCGTGCCCCCATATATAAAGGAGGGGGAGGAGGCCGGCGGCCAGGAGGGGCACGCCATGGGGGGGGGGAGTCCTACTAGGACTCCACTCCTAGTAGGATTCACCCCCCCCACCTTTTTCTTTTTTTCGAGAGTAGAAGTGGGGAAAGAGAGAGAGAGAGAGAGTAGGAGAAGGAAAGGGGGGCACCGCCCCCACCCCTTGTCCAATTCGGATTGGCAGGGGGCGCGCTACCTCCTATGGCCTGCCCTCTCTCCTCCACTAAGGCCCATGTTGGCCAATTACTCTCCTAGGGGGGTTCCGGTAACCTCCCGATACTCCGAAACTTATTCGAAACTTCCTGAAACCATTCCGGTGTCCGAATGTAACCTTCCAATATATCAATCTTTACCTCTTGACCATTTCGAGACTCCTCATCATGTCTGTGATCTCATCCGGGACTCCGAACAAACTTCGTCACCAAAATAGTTACTCATAATACTAATTGTCATCGAACATCAAGCGTGCCAAACCTACGGGTTTGAGAACTATGTAGACATGATCGAGACACATCTCCGATCAATAACCAATAGTGGAACCTGGATGCTCATATTGGTTCCTACATATTCTACGAAGATCTTTATCGGTCAAAATGCACAACAACATATGTTGTTCCCTTTGTCATTGATATGTTACTTGCCCGAGATTCGATCGTCGGTATCATCATACCTAGTTCAATCTCATTACCGGCAAGTCTCTTTACTCATTACGTAATGCATCATCCCGTAACTAACTCATTAGTCACATTGCTTGCAAGGCTTATAGTGATGAGCATTACCGAGAGGGCCCAGAGATACCTCTTTGATACACGGAGTGACAAATCCTAATCTTGATCTATGCCAACCCAACAAACACCTTTGGAGACACCTGTAGAGCATATTTATAATCACCCAGTTATGTTGTGATGTTTGATAGCATACAAGGTGTTCCACCGGTATTCGGGAGTTGCATAATCTCATAGTCAGAGGAACATGTATAAGTCATGAAGAAAGCAATAGCAGTAAAACTTAACGATCATTATGCTAAGCTAACATATCGGTCTTGTCCATCACATCATTCTCTAATGATGTGATCCCGTTCATCAAACGTGTTTATGGTCAGTAAACATAACCATCTTTGATTAACGAGCTAGTTAAGTAGAGACATACCAGGGACACTTTGTTTTGTCTATGTATTCACACATGTACTAAGTTTCCAGTTAATACAATTCTAGCATAAATAATAAACATTTATCATGAGATAAGGAAATATAAATAACAACTTTATTATTGCCTCTAGGGCATATTTCCTTCACACGTGTCTGACCACCCTGGCACACCTAGCCCCCCTGCTCGCACGCGCGCATTTTTCGCGAAAACGGTCAGCGCCGCCCGCGCCGCTTCCCAGTGCAGGCGATTGCTCCGTGTTCTAATGACACAAGTGTGGTCCGTCCATCTATCTACCGCCCACATTTGTGATGCATGGTTGCCAAGGCGGCTACTCTGGCACCATGCGTCTGTCTCTATGTCGCCCACCATTGCTATATAAACTGATGCGCCGGCCATAGCCGCAATCATCCACCTCCGTTCCCTTTCTCCTGTCCACACCACTCCCACCATGGCTTCCTCGCGCTCCAATGCTCTTCAGGACGGGGGACAATGGACCAGAAGGAGAGGCAGCAATTGTTGTCGACTGGCTAGTGATAACCCACAAGTATACAGGATCGCAACAGTTTTCGAGGGTAGAGTATTCAACCCAAATTTATTGATTCGACACAAGGGGAGCCAAAGAGTATTCTCAAATTAGCAGTTGAGTTGTCAATTCAACCACACCTGGATAACTTAATATCTACAGCAAAGTATTTAGTAGCAAAGTAGTATGGAAGTAACGATAACATTGGCAAAAGTACAATAGCTGTTTTGTAGTAATTGTAACAGTGGCAACGGTAAAAGTAACTAAGCAAAGATCAGTATGTGAAAAGCATGTAGGCATTGGATCAGTGATGGATAATTATATCGGATGTGATTCCTCATGCAACAGTTATAATATAGGGTGACACAGAACTAGCTCCAGTTCACCAATGTAATGTAGGCATGTATTCCGCATATAGTCATACGTGCTTATGGAAAAGAACTTGCGTGACATCTTTTGTCCTACCCTCCTGTGGCAGTGGGGTCCTATTGGAAACTAAGGGATATTAAGGCCTCCTTTTAATAGATTACCAGACAAAAGCATTAACACTTAGTGAATACATGAACTCCTCAAACTACGGTCATCACCGGGAGTGTTCCCGATTATTGTCACTTCGGGGTTGCCGGATCATAACACATAGTAGCTGACTATAGACTTGCAAGATAGGATCAAAAACTCACATATATTCATGAAAACATAATAGGTTCAGATCTGAAATCGTGGCACTCGGGCCCTAGTGACAAGAATTAAGCATAGCAAAGTCATAGCAACATCAATATTAGAACATAGTGGATACTAGGGATCAAACCCTAACAAAACTAACTCGATTACATGGTAAATCTCATCCAACCCATCAACGTCCAACAAGCCTACGATGGAATTACTCACGCACGGCGGTGGGCATCATGAAATTGGTGATGGAGGAAGGTTGATGATGACGACGACAACATATTCCCTTCTCCGGAGCCCCGAAGGGACTCCAGATCAGCCCCCGAGAGAGATTAGGGCTTGGCGGCGGCTCCGTATCGTAAAACGTGATGAATCCTTCTCTTTGATTTTTTCTCCCCGAACGTGAATATATAGAGTTGGAGTTGAGGTCAGTGGAGCACCAGGGGGGCCACAAGGCAGGGGGTCGCGCCCCCCACCCTCGTGGACAGGGTGTCAGCCCCATGGCCTTGATTCTATCGCCAGTATTTTTCATTAATTCCAAAAATATTCTCCGTGGAGTTTCAGGTCATTCTGAGAACTTTTATTTCCGCACAAAAATAACACCATGGCAATTCTGCTGAAAACAGCGTCAGTCCGGGTTAGTTCTATTCAAATCATGCAAGTTAGAGTCCAAAATACGGGCAAAAGTGTTTGGAAAAGTAGATACGATGGAGACGTATCTACTCCCCCAAGCTTAAACCTTTGCTTGTCCTCAGGAAATTCAGTTGACAAGCTAAAAGTGATAAAGAATTTTTTTTACAAACTCTGTTTGCTCTTGTTGTTGCAAATATGTAAAGCTAGCATTCAAGTTTTCAACAAAGATTATGAACTAACCATATTCGCAATAACACTTAGGTCTCATGTTTACTCATATCAATGGCATAATCAACTAGCAAGCAATAATAGTAAATCTCGAATGACAACACTTTCTCAAAACAATCATAATATGATATAACAAGATGGTATCTCGCTAGCCCTTTCTGAGACTACAAAACATAAATGCAGAGCACCTCTGAAGATCAAGGAATGACTAAACATTGTAATTCATGGTAAAAGAGATCTAGTCATAGTCATACTCAATATAAATTAATAGTAATGCATGCAAATGACAGTGGTGCCCTCCAACTGGTGCTTTTTAATAAGAGGATGATGAGTCAACATAAAAGTAAATAGATAGGCCCTTCGCAGAGGGAAGCAGGGATTTGTAGAGGTGCCAGAGCTCGAGTTTTGAAACAAAGATGAATAATATTTTGGGTGGCATATTTCATTGTCAACATAATAACCAAGATATCTTGATATCTTCCATGCTACACACATTATAGGCGGTTCCCAAACAGAACGGTAAAGTTTATACTCCCCCACCAACAACAATCATCAATCCATGGCTTTCCCGAAACAACGGGTGCCTCCAACTAACAATAATCCTAGGGGAGTTTTGTTTGCAATTATTTTGATTTGATTTGAGCATGGGACAGGGCATCCCGGTGACCAACCATTTTCTCATGAGTGAGGAGCGAAGTCCACTCCTCTTGAGAATAACCCACCTAGCATGAAAGATATAGACATCCCTAGTTGATACATGAGCTGTTCGAGCATACAAAACAGAATTTCATTTGAAGGTTTAGAGTTTGGCACATACAAATTTACTTGGAACGATAGGTAGATACCACATATAGGAAGGTATGGTGGACTCATATGGAATAACTTTGGGGTTTATGGAAGTGGATGCACAAGCAGTATTCCCGCTTAGTACAAGTGAAGGCTAGAAAAAGACTGGGAAGCGACCAACTAGAGAGCGACAATAGTCATGAACATGCATTAAAATTAATAGGCATTGAGTGCAAGCATGAGTAGGATATAATCCACCATGAACATAAATATCGTGGATGCTATGTTGATTTTGTTTCAACTACATGTATGAACATGTGCCAAGTCAAGTCACTCGAATCTTTCAAAGGAGGATACCACCCTATCATACCACATCACGACCATTTTAATAGCATGTTGGCACGCAAGGTAAACCATTATAAACTCCTAGCTAATTAAGCATGGCATAAGCAACTATAATCTCTAATTGTCATTGCAAACATGTTTATTCATAATAGGCTGAATCAGGATCGATGAACTAATCATATTTACAAAAACAAGAGAGGTCGAGTTCATACCAGCTTCTCTCATCTCAATCCTTTCATCATATATCATCATTATTGCCTTTCACTTTCACGACAGAACGGTGTGTATAATAATAAAAGTGCACATGCATTGGACTAAGCTGAAATCTGCAAGCATTCAATGCAAGGGAGAAGACAAGGTAATATGGGCTCTTGGTTAAATCAACAATAATGCATATGAGAGCCACTCAGCATTTTCATCATGGTCTTCTCCTTTCGACCCCCAAAGAAAAGAAATAAAACTATTTACACGGGAAAGCTCCCAACAAGCAAAAGAAGAACACTAAATATTTTTGGGTTTGCTTTTAGTTACTACTACTACAGGCATGGAAACTAAACTAGCTAAAAGCTATAACTATTTTTTTTGTTTTTCTTAAGGTTATTCAAACACACAAGAAGAAAGCAGGAAAAAAGAAAATGAACTAGCATGGATCTTACAATGAAAAAGTATGAGCACCGACAACTAGAGTGAGTGTGTGAACATGAATGTAATGTCGGTGAGAAATACATACTCCCCCAAGCTTAGGCTTTTGGCCTAAGTTGGTCTATGCCCATGGATCAAAGTTGTAGTTGGGGTCGTACTGAGATGCAGCAGCTACTGCCTCACGAGCTGCAGCTTGGAGGCGAGCTGCTTCCGTCCTCCTCTCCTACTCGTTCGCCTCCTCCCTGGTTATAATATTTCTCCTTTTTTGCATATGTGTCAAATTCCTCCTTAATTCCTGCTTGGACCATAAAATTTTCTGATAGCCATTCACATGTCCGCACTTGAGCTTTCCTCGGTGGTTCGTCATCCAGCTCACATATTGCGGGCCTGGGTCCTTGCTTCCTTGAAGAACCACCTTGGCACATTTTCCTAAACATATTTCTTCCTCTAAAAAATTTCTGAAAATTTTAGTAACTCAAAATAAAAGTGAACCAAACTGATCAGCACATGGGTACATCATACATGACATTTCAGAAAAGTGCACAATTTAGTTGGAAAGAATTACTAAGCCGAATCAAGCAAACACATGGCCAGGTGAACGCTAACTTAAGTTCATACCACAATCTTGAACACATGGCTGCACTTTCATCCCCATTATTGTTGGTTGAACTTAGGTATAACATGGAAGCAATCCAACAACCAATGAGCTCTTGAAGCAACTGCTTTGAAGGAACAAGTTTGGAGAAAACAAGTCTCAAGTGAAGCTGATGCTGTCAGTTTTTACCTCTTCTGTTTTGGTGTGCCACAGCCATATGACGTAGAGACGGGGCCATAGGGGTACATCAACATAAGCTAAATCAAATTATATTTCCAATGCAAAAAACCTCACATCATTTGGAGTTGTGAGTCAAAAGTACTAGTCATTCTTGTGGAAGGTGTCCAGGCTGTCAAGACTTCGCGAATTTCCGAGGAGCTCTCCAACAACTCCCAAAGTTGACTGCTTATTCACCCAAGGAAGCCATGCAAACCTGTTTACTTTTGAAACCATTTTCACACCTAGCTAAGGGGGGTTGTCCCTGCTATAAAACCCCATCTCCCCCATCCTCTAGAAAAACCTTTTTGTCAAACCATTCAGCTACAAGCTTATGCAGCAAGACTGCTAGAGAGATCCGAGAGATCTTGCTACCTTTGCTCTTGTGAGTTTATTAAGATTTGCGAGAAGTAGCCTCTAGTTCCCCCTATTTCGTGCTCTACGGTTCCGGCCGTTTTGTGTGGATTAGTCCCGGTTTGTGGTTCTGCGATTGTTCGGACAGCGGGTTGGAGTTCTTGTAGCTTCGTTCAGCCATCCCCAACGTATGGGTTGCATCCAACCTTGGCAAGTATAAAGCTAGTTATACCAGCTGCTTGCAGCTAGTTATCCATCCCGATTCGATCCTACAACGTGAAGATCGGGCCACCCTCGGGCGTGAACTCGTTCATCGGGTTCCCACCTATCATCTGGCATCAGAGCCTTCGTTGACACAGTAGGATCTGTTATCCAAGTTTATCTTGCTACCACCCCTTTAGATCGAGTGTTTTTCATGCTATATTTTCTGTCCTAGAAGTCCAAAGCCCCACCAAAAATAAATCCAATCCTTGTTGGTGCTGAGATCTTGTTGTTGCATATCTTGCATGTTCTTCATCTTTTAGATCTGCACCAAGTTCATTTTCATAATTGCTTTCAGATTTGGTAGCAACTACTCCCACAAAATTGATAGCAACTACTCCCACAAGTGCCTAGAGACTATATCATGCATTAGAACTACTTGGAACCATATAAATTTGACATGCAAGCTAAAGAACAGGGTCACCTTAGCAGCAAAATTTGCAATGAATAAAGCACTAGAACAAAAACTAATTGGACCATTGGAGGAGTCACATATCGAAGAACAATCCCCCAAAGCACTTTTGTGAGTGGAGCTTTGAGCAAGGAGATCGAAAACGGCAGCAAGATGAGCAAGAACTCGTGCTTGAGATAGTTGGTGATTTTTTGGGAGGAAGAAGAAGTGTGTGGGTGCAGGAATAAGTGGAGGGGGGCCACCAAGGGCCCACGAGGCAGGGGGCGCGCCCAGGGGGGTCGGACATGCCCTGGACCCTCGTGGCCAGGTGCTGCCCCCCCTGATGTGTTCTCAGTGCTAGAAATTCTCAAATATTCTAGAAAAAAAATCATATTTCATTTTCAGGGAATTTGGAGAACTTTTGTTTTTGGGGTATTTTTTATTGCAAGGATAATTCAGAAAACTGACAGAAAATACTATTTTTGCTTTATTTAATCTAAATAACAGAAAGTAAAAAAGTGGTACAGAAGGTTATGCTTTCTAACTTCATCCATCTCATGCTCATCAAAAGGAATCCACTAACAAGGTTGATCAAGTCTTGTTAACAAACTCATTCTGAATCGCATGAAACCGAAGAATTTCGAATAACACTAGGTTACCTCAACGGGGATATGTACATCCCAATCATAAGAATATCATATATCTTCTTGATAGTAGGAAGAGCAAATTCAAAACCTCCAATAATAATCGACAGAATTTTTCCAATAGAATTGATACTGTGAACTTGAGGTTGTTTCCTCGGAAAGTGTACCGTATGCTCATTACCTTAACATGAAAAGTGACATTTCCTTTGTTGCAATCAATAACAGCCCCAGCAGTATTCAAAAAGGGTCTACCAAGGATAATCGACATACTATCATCCTCGGGAATATCAAGAATAACAAATTACATTAAGATAGTAACGTTTGCAACCACAACAAGTACATCCTCACAAATACCGACAAGTATAGCGGTTGATTTATCGGCCATTTGCAAGATATTTCAGTAGGTGTCAACTTATTCAATTCAAGTCTACGATATATAAAGAGAGTGGCATAACACTAACACCGACTGCAAGATCACATAAAGCAGTTTTAACATAGTTTCTTTTAATGGAGCATGGTATAGTTGGTACTCCTGGATCTCCTAGTTTCTTAGGTATTCCACCCTTAAAAGTGTAATTAGCAACATGGTGGAAATTTCAGCTTCCGGTATCTTTCTTTTATTTGTAACAATATCTTTCATGTACTTAGCATAAGGATTCATTTTAAGCATATCAGTCAAACGCATACATAAAAACATAGGTCTAATCATTTCAACAAAGCGCTCAAAATCCTCATCATCCTTTTTCTTGGATGGTTTAGGAGGAAAAGGCATGGGTTTCTAAACCCATGGTTCTCTTTCTTTACCATGCTTCCTAGCAACGAAGTCTCTCTTATCATAATGTTGATTCTTTGATTGTGGGTTATCAAGATCAACAACAGGTTCAATCTCTACATCATTGTTATTGCTAGGTTGAGCATCAACATGAACACCATCATTAACATCATCACTAGGTTCATGTTCATTACGAGATTGTGTTTCAGCATCAGAAATAGAAATATCATTGGGATTCTCAGGTGTGTCTACAACAGTTTCACTAGAAGCATGCAAAGTCCTATCATTTTTCTTTTTGTTCTTTTTAGAAGGACTAGGTGCATCAACATTAATTCTCTAAGAATCTTGCTCAATTCTCTTAGGGTGGCCCTCAGGATACAAAGGTTCCTGAGTCATTTTACCCCCTCTAGTCATAACGCTAACAACATTATCATTTCTCTTATCATTTAATTCATTGAGCAAATAATTTTGAGCTTTAAGCACTTGCTCTACTTGAGTGGTAACCATGGAAGCATGTTTACTAATAAGTTTAAGTTCACCTTTAACTCTAGACATATAATAACTCAAGTGTTTAATCATATAAGCATTGCGTTTCAATTGTCTACCAACATAAGCATTGAAGTTTTCTTGTTTAGCCATAAAGTCATCAAACTCATCCAAGCATTGGCTAGCAAACTTAGTAGACGAGATTTCAGCTTCATCATATCTATAGAGAGAATTTACCTTTACTACCTGTGTCGGGTTATCAAGACCATGTATTTCTTCAATAGGTGGTAGATTAAGGCCATGTATTTCTTCAACAGGAGGTAAATTCTTAACATCTTTAGCTTTAATACCTTTTTCTTTCATAGATTTCTTTGCCTCTTGCATATCTTCAGGACTGAGAAATAGAATACCCCTTTTCTTCGGAGTTGGCTTAGGAGTTGGTTCAGGAAGTGTCCAATTGTTTTCATTAGTCAACATATTATTCAGTAGCAATTCATCTTGATCAACTGTTCTTTCCCTGAAAACACAACCAACACAACTGTCCAGGTGGTCTCTAGAAGCATCGATTTGTCCATTATAAAAGATATCAAGTATTTCATTTTTCTTGAGAGGATGATCAGGCAAAGCATTAAGTAATCGAAGAAGCCTCCCCCAAGCTTGTGGGAGACTCTCTTCTTAAATTTGCACAAAATTATATATTTCCCTTAAAGCAGCTTGTTTCTTATGAGCGAGGAAATATTTAGTAGAAAAGTAATAAATCATATCCTAGGGACTACGCACACAACCAGGATCAAGGGAATTAAACCATATTTTAGCATCACCATTTAATGAGAAAGGAAATAATTTAAGGATATAGTAGTAACGAGTTTTCTCATCATGAGTGAATAGGGTGGCTATATCATTCAATTTAGTAAGATGTGCCACAACAGTTTCAGATTCATAGCCATAAAATGATCAGATTCAACCAAAGTAATTATCTCAGGATCGACAGAGAAGTCATAATCCTTATCAGTAACACAGATAGGTGAAGTAGCAAAAGCAGGGTCATATTTCATTCTAGCATTCAGAGACTTTTCTTTAAGCTTAGCTAATAATTTCTTGATCAGATCTGTCATTGCAAGCAAGAAAATCTCTAGCAGTTTCTTCATCCATAACATAACCCTCAGGCCCAACAGGTAATTCATGTCTAGGGGGGAGAATCTTCATCATCACTTTCATCAATATTATCAGTTTCAGTAATTTCATTCTCTCTAGCCCTAGCAAGTTGTTCATCAAGAAACTCACCTAATGGCACAGCAATATCAAGCATAGAAGTAGTTTCATCATAAGTATCACGCATAGCAGAAGTGGCATCATCAATAACATGCGACATATTAGAATTAATAGGATAAGCAGGTTTAGGTGTCGCAAGTTTACTCAAAACTGAAGGTGAATCAAGTGCAGAGCTAGATGGCAGTTCCTTACCTCCCCTCGTAGTTGAGGGATAAATCTTGGTTTTCTCGTCTTTCAAGTTCCTCATAGTGATCAACAGATATAAATCCCAAGTGACTCAAAGAATAGAGCTATGCTCCCCGGTAATGGCACCAGAAAATAGTCTTGATAACCCACAAGTATAGGGGATCGCAACCGTTTTCGAGGGTAGAGTATTCAACCCAAATTTATTGATTCGACACAAGGGGAGCCAAAGAATATTCTCAAGTATTAGCAGTTGAGTTGTCAATTCAACCACACCTGGATAACTTAATATCTGCAGCAAAGTATTTAGTAGCAAAGTAGTACGGAACTAACGATAACAGTGGCAAAAGTAACAATAGGAGTTTTGTAGTAATTGTAACAGTGGAAACGGTAAAGTAACTAAGCAAAGATCAATATGTGAAAAGCTCGTAGGCATTGGATCAGTGATGGATCATTATGACGAATGCGATTCCTCATGCAACAGTTATAACATAGGGTGACATAGAACTAGCTCCAGTTCATCAATGTAATGTAGGCATGTATTCAGAATATAGTCATATGTGCTTATGGAAAAGAACTTGTATGGCATCTTTTGTCCTACCCTCCCGTGGTAGCGGGGTCCTATTGGAAACTAAGGGATATAAAGGCATCCTTTTAATAGAGTACCGGACCAAAGAATTAACACTTAGTGAATACATGAACTCCTCAAACTACGGTCATCACCGAGAGTGGTCCCGATTATTGTCACTTCGGGGTTGCCGGATCAGACTATAGACTTGCAAGATAGGATCAAGAACTCACATATATTCATGAAAACATAATAGGTTCAGATCTAAAATCATGGCACTCGGGCCCTAGTGACAAGCATTAAGCATAGCAAAGTCATAGCAACATCAATCTTAGACCATAGTGGATATTAGGGATCAAACCCTAACAAAACTAACTCAATTATATGGTAAATCTCAGCCAAACCATCACCTTCCAGCAAGCCTACGATGGAATTACTCGCGCACGGCGGTGAGCATCATGAAATTGGTGATGGAGGAAGGTTGATGATGACGACGGCGATGGATTCCCCTCTCCGGAGCCCCGAACAGACTCCAGATCAGCCCTCCTGAAAGAGATTAGGGCTTGGCGGCGACTTCATATCGTAAAACGGGATGAATCCTTCTCTCTTATTTTTTCTCCCCGAACGTTAATATATAGAGCTGGAGTTGAGGTCGGTGGAGCGCCAGGGGGCCCATGAGGCTGGGGGCGCGCCCAGTGGGTAGGGCGCGCCCCCACCCTTGTGGAGGATGTGCCCCCTGGCCTTGATTCTTTTCCCAGTATTTTTTATTAATTCCAAAAATATTCTCCGAAGTTTCAGGTCATTCCGAGAACTTTTATTTCTGCACAAAAATAACACCATGGCAATTCTGCTGAAAACAGCGTCAGTCCGGGTTAGTTCCATTCAGATCATGCAAGTTAGAGTCCAAAACAAGGGCAAAAGTGTTTGGAAAAGTAGATACGTTGGAGACGTATCAGCTAGCCGGCAAGCAGCCGGAGGACGACGACGTCCCAATGGAGAATGTGGTAGTCGATGATCCGGCACCAACCCCCTCGTGCGCGCCATCCTTTCCGGTGCATTGCACCATGACCATCAGCGGGGATCGTGCCTAATACATGGACATGGTGACGCAGAAGTGTGAGGAGCAGTTCTGGGAGGCGCAGGCCGCCGCCGCCTAAAACCACCATGTCCTCGAGGAGCACCTGCAAGCGGAGGAGCAGATCACCGTGGAGCGGCCGGAGCAGGAGGCACTGCTCGAGTCGTACGGCTCCGCCACGAGAGCCGCCTTGAGCCCTAGTGGTACCGCATGCGGGTGGTGGAGGTTGTGGCCGCCTACAAAGAGGGCGATGAAGTGGGTGAGGCACTGTTTGGCGACACCGACAACGAGGCGAATGACAATGCCGGCTCCATGGAGGCCCCGCCCCGCCGGCACCGAGGCGGAGGACTTCACCGGCTTCGGCGAGGCCCTGCTCCGCCGAGGCCCCGCCCAGCCAACAACAAGGCAGAGGGCATCGCCAGCTCCGCCGAGGCCCCGCCCTGTCGGCAATGAGGGGGAGGATTTCCCCCGCTCCACAGAGGCACTGCACCACCAGCAACGAGGCGGAGGACATCATCGGCTCCGTCGCGGCCCCGCCACACTGCCAACGAGGTCGCACCATATAGAAAATGAGGAAGAGTAGAACATGGTAGGTCGCCGCCGCACGGGTCCAAGTAAGGCCACCGCTGCTACCCTCCGGTTGAAGCCAAGCTCGACGGCCGATTAGCTGCATGGCTGCGATGTGGATTCGGAGGGCTGAGTTGGAGAAGAAGTTTTTGTTTAGCTCAGCCGGACATGGGAAATGGGCGATGACGAATGTATCAAATGTAATGAAATCTGGCATGTTTATATGAAATCCGGCCGTGTATGAACGAATTTAGTCTGATTAGTTCGAACTCTTGTACCACTGGCATGAACATGCAAAACAATAATTATTGTAAGGACGCACGGTGATCACCTCGATTGCTGTAGTGTAACATGTGCAAAAAGTTTGAGCAATTTTTTAGCGTGCACATTGCAATCAAACTCATAGGCCTGGCAATTCATAGAGAACATTCAAAACAATCGATGATTATGCATCTAAATGATTCACACGTCAGAGCCAATATTTACTTTACAACTAAAGAATAAAGAAAAATCAATCAGTGCTGCTGCGGAAAAGGGTGTCCCATTCCAAATATCAAACACATTTCTTCTTGCTAACATTAATGAGCAAAATTTGACAAGGTTGTCCCATTCCAAAATATCAAATGCATGTCTTTTTTGCATGCATCAATGAGAAAACTTTGACAAGGTTTTCCCATTCCAAAATATCAAATGCCTATGATTGTGGAATGGGCAAGGTTTTCCATCAGTTCGGACATTGATATGTCACCTCGTGCTAAATAAACCAACTGCTTTTTTGTGCAGTTCCACTAAAATCAACCAACTTCGTGTGTAGATGATTTCACCTTTATATGTTGCAACACCTTTAACATATCGACACCTCCTTTCTTGTACCTAATTTTGTGAATGCGGGTGGAAATGAATGATTCGAGAACATTCGATGTATTGTGCATGATGAAGTATAATGGAGGGCACGAACCATCAGAACATTTTGTGCAGTTCCCGTTGAAAGCAAGCTGAGAATCCCTATTTGCATAAATATAAAAAAGTGATTAGTACAAAGCAAACCGTATTATGAATTTACAGTTTAAACAGGCAACCTACATGATCCATGCAGAGCACACATATAAAAAAATGGAACTCACTGGAAAGAATCCTAAAACAACATTGTATTGGCCATCACAACAACAAAGATGGAGATATGTGAGTCCTTATGAGATGAAGATAGTTTGTTCTTGTGGGCAGTAATGTAACCATCCTTCAACTGCTCTCTTCTGATAAGAAGAGGGGATTGGCTTCTTCATCCTGGCATAATCGGAACTAGGCACTTCAGGTACTCCATACTCTTCTTCAGAGGAGGATGATCCTTTTGTGCAAACACAAGAGAACAAATAGATGCTATCATCCCTCTTTGCTCAAAAAAAGTAAAGGAAATATTTAAAACAACACAGATGAAGCACTTCTCAAGGACAAAAACACTTTCTCATGGAAGTAGCTAAACAGTAGCACAACACCAATAGAGATGACAAAGCTCAATCATATGGATGCAATCCGTGGGCTGGTACCAACCTTCGTCAGGAGGCTTATTGTGTAGAGCATGCAAATGAAGCACTTCTCGGGAAACATATGTTATTATCTACTGTGGTTGCCATGCTTACTATATACTCCTCGATTAATTTAATGTTTCCAACATGTTATTGTGTAGTTCCACTAAAATTTATGTTATCTTCAAACAAGATCCCTGTTTGCACAAGTAGAGATAATTTCATATTACATTAAGAGTGGCATCAAATCACAGTGGAAAAACAATTGCTCGTTCCAGCCATAGCAATAAATTGAGATGCAAAACTATATCATTACTTGTGTCTTCACAGTTCTAGTGCTTCATTACAGCACCGGTATTGATTTTTGTTCTTCTTCTGCTTGTTCTTCCCCTTCATCAATTGGTTCAATAACAGACAAGCTTTGCCTTCAATGTAAGATTTGGCATGTCAATTAGGGAGCACAAGTATAACACTAAACAACAACATTATTTTTCTAATGACAGTAGCAATATACAGGCCAACAGTTGTGAAATATCAATACCTCAATGGGATATTACGGTGCACATACAGATTGGAAATTTGGTCTCCTTTTGTGCAGTTCACTAAAATCAAGCAACATTACCATATAAGTAGCACAACATATGAAAGCACACTGCACAATCATGTGGAAGAAGGCCAGTACTGACCTCTCATGACGCGGAATTCAAACAACTCACAAGAAGAAGATCTGAAACAAATTTGCCAACACGGATAGGAAGTCAGATCTCCTCTTGTGCAGCTCCACTAAGATCAAGCAATCAAGTAACATTGTCCGTGTGACATTTTGGTTGAACTGCACAAAACACTCTTAAAACAAAAGTGTTTTGTGCAGTGAAACAAAAGGTTGCAATAGCAACAAGGTGAAGTAGAGAACCATGTTTACACAGAGGTGCAAAGGAAACAACTACTGGTCAATAACGGTGGATGACACAGAAGCCCACAAAATAAAGCATCTAACTTATCTAAATGGGAAAGAAAGCAAGATAGTAGCATTTTCTCAAACAGTGGCATTGATTCATATTAACAAAGAGATTATATTAACAATAAAATTTGTTAAGCATTTAATTTGCTTTTAATTGTGGCATTGCATCAATTTTCCAGCGGCATTATTTTATTAACAACATCTAAAGAGTTGTACGGGACAGTGGACGCACACAGTCTGTTGCAACAAAAGAACAAACAACCAAGGAGCATATTTGTGTTGGTCCTAGTTTCGTTATCTTTGGACACCTTTCCCTATGTGAGGGCAGCAAATCTAGTCCTGCTCAAACTCTACAGCCTTGTCCCCCACCCACAGAAAGATCAGTTCGTGACAGATGTGTGTACTGCGTTTGTCATTGTTTTCCCTTTTCGACCAACGTAGGTGTTGGATAGCCAGTCTGTACTACTTTCCCCCTTCCTTTCCTCTTTGACCACGTCCTAGATTCATGCTATACAACTTTCCCCACTACTTTCCTGTTTGATCCAACACCTAGATTCGAGTGCAGAAGCGAAAAAATCCACATCTAGCTAGAGCAATGTATGTGTATTAAGTAAATTATAACTTAAGGTTCTGGGGGTGTGGCTTAGTGGGCGGCCGGAGGCCGATCTGCCCACACTAAGTATGGCACCAAGGAAGAAGGGGTTGGAGGCCCTCCCACGCCGCAATTGGGTGAAAGAGAACAGCGACACCGGTAGTGGATTCCCTCCCTCACCGATGGCGACAACGTTAAGCCTCCTTCCCTTCCCTGGCAGACGGGATCCTTCCGACTCTTTGACTAGCAGTGAGGGGGAGAGAGAGAGAGGCCAACGTAGTCTTGTTTAGATCTAGGGAGGGTTTGAGAGTGTGAAGAGAGAAACTACAAGCGTTGAGGCTCCAACATGTATATATATAGTGGAGAGGGAGTGTGAATAGAGCAAACGCTAGAAAACAAGCACCGAGGCTGCAGCGTATATAGTTGGAGTGGTTTTCTTTTTCTCTCTATAAAAATCGGAAAGGCGTGGGTTGCGGCCTGCACCATCCTCCAATTTTAAATATTTTCAAAAAATTCAATTTTAATTACTTTGTATGTACACTTTGCTCTCTTCCAATAATTTTGGGCACTTGTATCCGGCATAAGTCAGTGTGCCACCGTATCTCGTACTACTACCTCCGTCCAGGTTTTTACGCCATGTCATATATTTTTTGTCAAAGTTTGACCAAATTTTTTAACTACTCCCTCCTATCCGGTTTATAGGGCTTAAATTTGAAATCACATCAACCAAGGCAGATGATGAGTGGAGAAATGTACTTCGTCTCGTAGTTTACAAAATTACTCAAACTTTAATATGCATTAATTATAGTATATTCATGGACGACCACTAAATGAGTAGGAATGGTTACATGCACTGGTTGGTTTCTTTTAATCCTTGCATGCATCAATTTAATGCACCTTGGAATGTGAACATGTGAACCAACTAGCCACTGGGCCAGGGCCGAGCCCGGATGGTGGCCGGCCGTGTCTTTGCCGGTGATCCACTATTGGGATAGATCCGAGCGGCTAGAGGCAGATTTAGTACCTATACGCAACATGGAGGCATTTCTATTGTTGTGTGACCTGGTACCCGGACAGTGCATGGCAAGGCGCAGTCGCAGGCAGCCAGAATGCTCCAAATCTGGCGGCCACGTGCGTCAAATCCCGCGGCCGCAGATATAGCGGTTGACCGCTGGCGCCAGGACGAGAGAGGCACAGATCCGGCCATCATGCTATGGTCGACTGGGCTATAGTGTGAGGCAGCGACTGTGTCTCTGACGGACGTGCGTGTACCTCTTCTCTTCTTGAACATACTCCATTTATCTCACTTCCTGTGGCTTCCCACCCCGACGATATTCCTATTCTATGAACTTGTGTGTGCATATGTGTGTGTGTGTGTGTGTGTGCACGCGCGTTTTTAATAGTGTTTGTGTTAGAGAGAGCGACACATCGACCTTACAGAGAGATGGTGTGTAGTACCACGAAGCCGCGAGAGTTGGTGCATACTCTCGTTTCCAGGAGTCCGGTCGGGACAGCTGCCACGCCCGCTCCTGACCACCCAAGGGTGAAAATGGACGGAACTAGCCCTTTTTCAAAGTTTCAACACAAAATGGCCCTAATCTCTACTCCTATAGAAGACTAAGTTGGTGATGATGGTGCGTCTACCATCGTCATTTCTGACCATTAGATCTGCATCTAACGACTGCGAGGTAAGTTTTGGCATTTTTGCAACAATATCCCACTTCTCTGCTCCAATTTGCAGAAAACCCTTTATTATCTTTAAAGCAACCACATCCCTCCCTCACCTCATCAAAACAGCTTGAGAAATATATTTTGAGTGAAACATAATATATTTTTAGTGGTCTATGTATATCAAAACAAGAGTGTTTTCCTTCAAGTTTGTGAACAAGTACTATTCTACTTTGGATGCATTGCAACACACGGGCACATTGCTAGTCCAAATATATTTTCGAAACTGGCCATCGCCCGTGCACGCTTCCCGCCCAAAATGGTCAGTGCCGCTCCAGAGAATCGGTGCCACATTCATGCCAAGGCAGAGCGGACGCGACCTCTCTCTACCGCATGCATTGAAGGGAGACCCGGATTCAACGAAGAGTGATGGTTGCTTTTCCGTCCAACTTACTATCGGGTCTATATGTGATTTGACGGCCCATTGGTCATTGTTACTGAGGTGGTACGACGGTGCTGAGTCTCAGTTGTACTGTACACTTTACTTTGGTGCATGCCACATGCACCGGATGATGGATGTCCCAAGTTTCGACAAAAGGAGATAGAGTGTCTCCACTCTTTACAATTTTCTCAACTCTCACAACGGAGGAGTGCAAAATCAGCAAAAATATGGCAGCTCATCAAAAACACGAAAGCAATGCTATGAAAGGTTTCGGCTTTTGTTTCATATATCTTGAGGCCAAGGTTGCCCCGTTGCAACATTTCATCAAACACAAAGGAGACTAACATGCATGCTATTGCATCTTAATGATTCACAGGTCATGGCCAATACGCCCGCCGTTCCAAAATAAGTGTCTCAACTTTATGCCAACTTTGCCAACTTTAGTATAAAGTTGACACTTATTTTGGAACAGAGACAGCTAAAGAAAAAACCGATGCATGCAGACCCTAGGCCTTGAACCTTAAACCCTAACCATGCTTTAATTTGCTGGCGAAGTTGAACCTTCCGAAGGAATCAAGTTCAACCCTTTGACCATCGGATCATTTTGTGCAGTTTCACTAAAATCAAGTTGAGCATACTTGTGGCAAAGAAATTGAAGTGTGATTAGAATAAGACTAGTCGGACAAGTTTTTATGAGACATAAACTCATCACAAATATAGTAGAAGCTAGTAGAGGTATGTGCGGGGAAAAGAAGTAGAGAAATATCCACATGGAATGCTATGGGCAGGTGGGGCAGTGGTGCAAGCCAGTTGTAAAGGAAGTTGTACCTGAGGGATGTCGGGATGTAGCTAGAGGAGGGAAGTGGGAGGTAAGGTGAGGAGGAGTGGGGCGCGATGGTGATTGGTGGTCGGACTTAGCAGATGCATGGGGATGGGCGACGCCGGCAGTGGCCACCATGCCAGATTGGTCCAGAGGCTTCCTTTTTTAATTACTCAATAAATGAAGTTGTGGGAGATAAGGATGAACGAGAGAGTTGTGGGTATCCTTTTGCAAAATTGCCATAGTTTTCTTTCTATCCATCAGATATAGATCGGACGGTCTATATTGCAAATTGGCAGGCACACCATCATCACCAAACTCGGTTTTATAATAGTAGAGATAAAGAGTAGATATATGAACCTATTTATATTGCTTACGTGCCACTGAAGAAAAAAAACTTTATTTATAAATAACGCGACACCATTCATGTGTGGCTCCTGACCCTCCATTAAGTGAGTAACTACTACTAGATGCGTCAAATTATCACGTGGGATGCATCATCATACAGAAATGAGCTCCACCGTGTCATGTGTGTGGTTGGGGAAGACACAAAGAGTGCTACGTGCGTGGGTGCATGCACCTCTCCTCTTCAAGCATGGTTATTAAAAGTATACTCCTTTCTTAACCACATGGTTATTATATGGGCAACTACTCTACCACGCTGTCATTTCAAGCATGTCTAGTAGGCCAACTACTCTACCACGTCGTTATTATATGGGCAAAGAGTATAGGCAGTAATAATGACTAATGAGCCATCAAATCATGAGGCCCACCTTTCTCTATGTTTGACCGAGGAAGCAGCCATCATTTCACTCCTCGTTGAATATCCATCCGCTGCTACCTCTGCAAATAAATAAAAATCTACTGCTACCTCCGCAACATGGTTAATATAGCCATGTCAATCACAACGTAGAAGTATCATTCACTAATACAATAGGACTGGCTCTAAGTCTGGTGATTTTTTTTACTTTGTCTCTTTCTCTTTTTGTCTTATTTACTCATTTTACATAGGAGCTCGTATAGAGGATGGCTATTCCTTTCGATGGGACTTCTTCATGGGCTTTAATACTAAGAAGCTTCAAATATTATTCCCGCCGCCCATCACTCTGAATCAAACCATCTATGATACTCCCATTGCAACAATGAGGTCCACTAGATCTAGCATGTCCTGTAAGAAGAGACTATCATGCAAAACATACATTCTTGTTGCCTTCTTCCCCATACAGTACGTACCAGTACTACTACTCGTTCTCCTATGAATCTTGCGCTGGGCATCTCAAAAATATTAAACTTGTGCTTGCTTCTTCGCCTCTTTCGGAAGTCGAGCAATGATGGTAGTACAGTATATGGTTCTGGCTATCTGACACCGAATGAATTGCTACATGTCCACCACGTGGGCGAGGGGCGAGGGGCGAGGGAGAGTTCGTACTAACTATGTCCATTTCAATATGGACTACATATGGAGCAAAATGAGTGAATCTACACTCTAAAATATGTTTATATACATCAGTATTTGGAGTATGCACTAGTAGTTCATATTGAAATCTGCTAAAAGACATATATTTCAAACCATATGATAATCTCTCTAAGCAAGGTATGGACGATGAGTATACGTCTAACGGAGGGAGTAGTACTAAAATTTTCTCGTTGTCCTGCAAGCCACCGCACGCGTGGGCGAGGGAGCGGGCGTAGGCGTAGTAAAGCAAGCTTCACCTCGTTCTGTGAGCCACCGCATGCATGGGCGAGAGAGCGGGCATAGGCGTAGTAAGCAAGCTTCTCCTCGTCATGCGACTCTGCGAGCCACCATGCCCGTGGGCAGGGCAGAGGGTGTACTAAGCAAGCTTCTCCTCGTTCTGCGAGTTGACGGGACACAACAGAAGTAGTACAAAGCATATCTAGTGTATAGAGCCTTGCCTCTTGATACGTCTCCAACGTATCTATAATTTTTGATTGTTCCATGTTGTTATATTACCATTCTTGGATGTTTTACAATCATTTTATAGTCATTTTATATCATTTTTTGGTACTAACCTATTGATATAGTGCCTAGTGCCAGTTGTTGTTTTCTGCATGTTTTTTACATCACAAGAAATCAATATCAAACAGAGTCCAAACGCGAAAAAACGCAACTCCTGGAGGATTTTTTTGGGCTATAAGAAAGCCAATGGGCCAAGGAAGCACCTAAGGGTCTGCTCGAGGTGAGCAGCACCCACCAGGGCGCGCCAGGAGGACCAGGCACGCCCTGGGGGCTTGTGCCCACCTCGGGAGCCCCCCGAACCACCTCTTTGCTCTATGAATACCCAAATATTCCAGAAACCCTAGGGGAGTCGACGAAATATTTATCCAGACGCCGTAGAGTCAAGAACCACCAAGATCCAATCTAGACACCATCATGGAGGGGTTCACCACTTCCATTGCTGCCTCTCCTATGATGCGTGAGTAGTTCTTTGTAGACCTATGGGTCCGTAGTTAGTAGCTATATGGCTTCCTCTCTCTCTCTCTTGATTATCAATACAATGGTCTCTTGGAGATCCATATGATGTAAGTCTTTTGGCGGTTTGTTTGTTGGGATCCGATGAAATTTGAGTTTATGATCAGATTTATGTTTTTATCCATGAAAGTTATTTGAGTCTTCCTTGATCTCTTATATGCATGATTGCGTATAGCCTTGTATTTCTTCTCCAATATTTGGGGTTTGTTTGGCCAACTTGATCTATTTATCTTGCAATGGAAAGAGGTGCTTTGTAGTGGGTTCGATCTTACAGTGCTTGATCCCAGTGACAGAAGGGGAACTGACACGTATGTATCGTTGCTACTAAGAATAACAAGATGAGATCTATAATTGCCGCAATAGATAAACGGATCTCGTCTACATCATGTCATCATTCTTATTGCATTACTCTGTTTTCTCGTGAACTTAATACACTAGATGCATGCTGGATAGCGGTTGATGTGTGGAGTAATAGTAGTAGATGCAGGCAGGAGTCGGTCTACTAATCTTGGACGTGATGCCTATGTAATGATCATTGCCTGGATATCGTCATGATTATTTGAAGTTCTATCAATTGCCCAACAGTAATTATTTTCCCACCGTTTGCTATTTTTCTTGAGAGAAGCCACTAGTGAAACCTATGGCCCCCGGGTCTCTTTTCATCATATTTTCCTTTGCAATCTATTTCCCTTTGCATTTATTTTCAGATCTATTAAACCGAAAATACAAAAATACCTTGCTGTAATTTATTTGTTCCGTGATCTATTTATCTTATCTACCACTTTTTACCTCACGTTGGGCGATGTACCCGAAAGGGATTGACAAACCCTTTAACACGTCGGGTTGCGAGTATTTGTTATTTGTGTGCAGGTGATGTTTACGTGGTGTGGGGAGGTTCTCCTACTCGTTCGATAACCTTGGTCTCATCACTGAGGGAAATACCTACCATTGCTATACTGCATCATCCCTTCCTCTTTGGGGAAATACCGACGTAGTTCTAGCAGACATCAAAAGGAATTTTTGGCGATGTTGCCGGGGAGGATCACCCCAAGATAGTCTCCCATCAACGTGCCATTTCTGGCACCGTTGCTGGGGAGGATCTTTAACAACAACCAGGTTCCTAATCACAAATCTCATCTCCTCACAACTTACATTATTTGCCATTTGCCTCTCGTTTTCCTCTCCCCCATTTCACAAAAATTTTGCCGTTTTATTCACCCTCTTTTTTGTTCGCCGTTTTCTCATCGGATCTCTTCTTTGCTTATGTGCCATGTGTCTTCTATTTGCTTGCATATTTTGTCACAGCCCTAGAAATTGTTTGTCATTAGTTGCATTAAGGCATTCATGCATCATGTTTAAAGTTCATGAAATTTGAAATGGGGATGACCAAGCCCTAGCACCAAAGCAATGCAAATAGGTTCAACTTCAAAATATTTCCAAAGAACCCAAATTGGTTTGCAAAAATGTTCATGATTAATGGAAAAGGGTGAAAACCATATCCAGAGATGATGGATATTTTTCCAAGACATTTTTGGATTTTTGAATAAACCATATCGGATTGATTTGGGGCATTTAAATACTATTAATATTTTTAAATGCTCCAACAATTCTGAAAATAGTTGAGGGCCTCTGTAATAATTCAGTTAATGCCCACAATTATTTTCAGGATTTATTAAAATGATTTGGTTTATGAACTAAATCAAAACAAATAGCAAAAACTAGAAAACAGAAAGAAATAGAAAACAAGAGAGAGTACTTACCTAGCGCTCACCTGGCAGCCCAGCCGGCCCAGCACCTGTGCGGCCCAGCCCATCTGGGCCTCCCCTGTCATCTTCCTCCCTGCCAGGAGGACGGGCACACGCCCGGCGCGCGCGGCCACGCGCCCCGGCCACCTCCTGCTTCCCCGGCCACCTCCTGCTTCCCCGGCCCTTCTAGACGACGCCACGGAGACGCCCTCGACCCCCTCGACCCCTATCCCTTCTCTCTGCTCGCTCTAGCTCTCTCCCTCTCTTGATTTGGAGCACCACCGAGAGCCACCGGAGGGCGCCGCCGTCGCATCCATAGCCACCGGCCACCCCTCGCCCTTCCGCTGAGCTCAGGAGCTCCGCCTCGACCCCCTCTTCCTCCCCACCGATCCACGGCCCTCCGGAAGCCTTGCAACGTCGCCGCCATCGTCGTCTTCATCGTCGGGCGCCGTGGATCTCCATCGTCGACCCGTCGCCGTCCGAGCTTCCCCGAACACGCCGAGGCCACCACTGCACTCCACGTGAGCTCCTGATCATCCTCCCCCTCTCCGTTTTCTCTCTAGCATGCCGTAGCTGCCGCGCCTCTCTCCCCCGACAGCACGCCGCCGCACGAGCTCATCGCCGACGAGGCTCCGGTGGCCATTTGGTCCCGTGCGTGCCTCCGTTGGGTTCGTGAGCTCTCATAGAACACATAGGTGCTAACTGTAGATCCTCCCGTGCACGGTGTCGTCGTTTTCATCGGCGCCCGAACTCCGGCCGCCGCCACAACCTCACTTCCGGCGAACTCCGCCCACCCCACACCCTTCCGTTGGTTCCCCTGGATGCGCGCGGCCACGGGCCACCTCCTGGTGCCCTTGGCGCGTTGATCCGTCGTCCCTGGCGCAACTCCGGCGAATCCGACGTGGCCGTCGTTAGCGGCTAACCCCCCCCCCCACACTAACCAACCCCCTAGGCCACTGACTCATGGGCCCCACGCCCCTAATTAATCACAGCTTAACTCCTGTTTAGTTTAAATTAATCACAGTGGCCCAACGCGTCGGCGTTGACCTCGCTGACGTGGCCTTTGACCGGCCCCACATGTCTGTGACTCCAGCCAGCGCTGTGTCACTGACCAGTGGACCCCACTGGTCAGGTTTGACCCGGACTAGCCCCTGTTGACCTGCTGACGTCATGATGATGTCAGGCTGACGCAGTAATGTTTTCTGGATTTATTTTTATTCAGAAAATTCCAGAAAATTGTATAAACTTCTAAAATTCATAGAAAATCAACCGTAACTCCAAATGAGATGAATTATATATGAAAAATGATCAGAAAAATCCAATCTATCCATCTGTAATATTTTCATGCACGTTAGAACAACTTATAGCTGCTGTTTAGCACAAATCATATAAATGACATTTGAATTTCACATATGGAGTTTGGTTTTGAACTTAGGGTTCAAACCAGCTTCATTTAACTTTGTTGCTAGCTGCATTAGCTCAAACCACAGCATATTGCCATGTCACACTCATGCATCATATTGTTGCATTGCATTGATTGTGTTCTTTCCCTGTTGCCGGTGTTTGTCCCCTCTCGATAGACGTGGATCGACGATGAGTTCGATGACACCGATGAAGAGCTATACTATCTTCAGAAGTGCCAGGCAAGCAAAACCCCTTGTTCATTCCGATAAAATCCCACTCTCCCGCTCCTGTTCTCTTTTACTACATTAGGACAACAATGACATATTTGTTACTTGCTGCGGTAGCTGAACCCCTTTATCCTTTGCATGACCTGTCATTGCCATAGTAAATAGATGAAACCCACTAGCATGAGTAGGAGTTGTTTGAGCCCTGATGTGCCTACTCATTCATGCTTGTTTGTCATGCCTGCTACTGCTTAGAGTTGAGTCAGGTCTGATTCATCGGGGTGTGTGAACATGTCATACTGTGTGTGAGCTAAGTGTGTGAACACGATTTGGTAAAGGTAGCGGTGAGAGGCCATGTAGGAGTACATGGTGGGTTGTCTCATTGCAGCCGTCCTCAGGAACTGAGTTCTGTGTTTGTGATCCATGATCAGTTACTACCACACATTGGGCTCCGGGCGCTCCAAGCCCTCTCGATTAATCAACTTGATCTCTGTCCAGGAGTTGCAACTAGTTTCTGGTGTTTGTAGGTAGTGTTAGTAGTCTACCAAGTGGCACCCGGTACAGGTGGCCTTGGGACAGACTAGGCACAGTGGCACGGTGTACCAAGCGTAGATCCACCCGTCGAGGTGGGCTTGGGAACCCTGCACACATTGTTTGGGGCCGTGAGCGACACCCCGGCCGGATCTCCTTACGGATGGAACCCGAATAGGCGATAAACCTGGACTAGAGACTTGTTCGGTTAGTCAGGTCGTGGCCGACTCCCTCGTCCGGCTTCCGCTTGAAGGTTGCCGAGGTACATGACGTGTATAGGGCGATAAGTGGCGAGAGCGTGTGTGAAGAAGTACACCCCTGCAGGGTTATCATTATCTATTCGAATAGCCGGATTCCTCGGATATGGAAACTTGGACCCCTTGCATAGTTCATAGACAAGTGAAAGTGGATACTCTAAAATACGCAAGATAAGCGTGAGTCCTATGGATGGCGTTCTCGTAGGGAGACGGGAGCGGATCCATAGTGGTGTATTGATATGGTGAATATGTGGACTCGTGTGCGCCACCTCAAAAGAGTTATTTGCAGTCGTAGTTCAGGTTAGCCACCGGGTCAAAGCTGGCTTGCTGCAGTTAAACCCCACCATCCTCTCTAATGATAATGATGCATATGTAGATAGTTCTGATGTAAGTCTTGCTGGGTACATTTGTACTCACGTTTGCCTATTTTATGTTTTTACAGAGAGACTTCAGTCTCACTAGTAGTTCCGCGTGGACTTCGACGTTTAGCTTGTTACCTCAGCTACGATCTTGTGCCCTCGGTAGGATCTGGTAGATAGTCAGGCTTCTCAGCCTTTTTCATTTATAGATGTCTGTACTCAGACATGATAGCTTCCGCTTGTGCTTTGATTTGTATGCTCTGAATGTTGGGTCATGAGACCCATGTTTGTAATATCTCGCTCCTCGGAGCCTAATGTATACTTACTTGTGTCGTAGAGTCATGTTGTGATGCCTTGTTGTATTTGCACATATCGAGCATATTGTGTGTATGATTGAAATGCTTGGTATGTGTGGAATCTGACTATCTAGTTGTTTATCTTTAGTAGCCTCTCTTACCGGGAAATGTGTCCTAGTGTTTCCATTGAGCCATGGTAGCTTGCTACTGCTCCGGAACACTTAGGCTGGCCGGCATGTGTCCTTCTTCGTTCCTGTGTCTGTCCCTTCGGGGAAATGTCACGCATTGAGTACCGGAGCCCTCTTAGCCCGCTACAGCCCGGTTTACCGGAGTCCTGCTAGCCCAGTGCTACAGCCCGGACCCACTTGCTGATGACCGACACGTTCGATGCTGGGTCATGGATGCCTGTCCCTGTAAGTCTGTGCCACTTTGGGTTTACGACTAGTCATGTCAGCCCGGGCTCCTTATCATATGGATGCTAGCGACACTATCATATACGTGTGCCAAAAGGCGCAAACGGTCCCGGGCAAAGGTAAGGCGACACCCGTGGGAATACCGTGCGTGAGGCCGCAAAGTGATATGAGGTGTTACATGCTAGATCGATGTGGCATTGTGTCGGGGTCCTGACAGCGTTTGGTATTAGAGCTTGACTGCCTGTAGGATTACCAAGCCAAACTGGTCGAAGTTGAGTCTAGAAATTCTTTAGTTATGTAAGGGAATTGATTGTGGGATGGAACGTAAGGCTCTTTTTACTCCTTATACCTCATGGCCCCCTGATCTGAGTCATCCTCTTCTCTTCTACGGGGACTAAGAACTAGGCCTTCTCATCTATCTATTAGGATGACGTGTTACTAATCTGTAGACTTATAGAATTGTTGGATTTAAGCCCCTATTCAGTTCTACTACTTCTGTATGTTAACTGATGATCTCGAAACCTTGATATTGTGCTTCTGAGTGGTTATGCCACCATTTTTATGAATGTCTCAAATCTTTTCTGAGCATTTACCGCCGTTATGCTGTCCGAGTCATCCCAGGTTTCTAAACAGTCTGATGCATTTGCAAATCCTTTCCTCCTGTTTCCGATGTGTCTTTGGTCAGATTAATTACACAAATCAGTGAGTTGAGGTACTTTATTGCCTTGACTTATATGTTGGAGCTGGTATTATGACCCTAGGTGTCTTAGGGTATCATCTAGTAATTTAG
The DNA here is from genome assembly GCA_900231445.1 of Triticum turgidum subsp. durum. Classification (NCBI taxonomy): domain Eukaryota; kingdom Viridiplantae; phylum Streptophyta; class Magnoliopsida; order Poales; family Poaceae; genus Triticum; species Triticum turgidum. Next base: position 465,422,081 of record LT934120.1, on the reverse strand, counting down.
CCATGATTTGTGTCCCAGTGTGATGATTCTGGCCATCATTCTCGTAAGCATCCCGTGATGCCACTTAGTTAGTAGGCATTCTACTCCTGGGTTTTGAACCCAAGATTCACCTTACTTCATGTTGATAGTAATTGCTAGCTCCCTTAGGTTATTAGTAACCTTTGCGATAGTCCTTGAAGTCCGTGGTATCTTCTTCTTCCAAATACCATGAACTACTTATGGCAGAAGTTCCTCGTTGAACTGAACGATCACAACAGGAATATTCTTGATGAGTTCTCCATTATATATTGTGGCTCTGCCAGTTCTACCTTTCTGCATGGGTTATCCGGAAGAAATATGTTGAATTCGTTCGACATGCTAGTCCATGCATCCACAACTCAGAAAATCATATGTTCCTTTGAGTTGTCCCTCTTTAGTTGTTTTCTGGCCCTCGTCTATCAATTGATAGTCAGGAGTACTTGTGCATTCGTGTTATCAATGCTTATTATTCTTGTGGTCCGTCAAGCCATTCTATTCCAGAATGACTAGGAGAAACAAACTCCAGTACCTTATCCATTTCCAGGACTGGGTCAAAGTAGTTGTACTCCGCAGATCAAAATGCCAATCCAGCTTTTGCTCTGTTCTACCTTGGAGTATTACCATCTTTTATATCGGGATTATTGTAGGAATTGCATACCATCCTATGAACTCTTGGTATAGTGATACTTCTTGCCATCATTGTTCATTCCTTGGTTCCTGTGTTATTGTAACCGGAATGCCGACAAGTGAATCATGGTGTGTGAAATCAATACTGCTAGCAACTCTGTTGCTTGGTAGTTAAATGGACAATAACCTCATTCTTAACGTGTTGGTTCTTGAATCATCATTCTAAGATTGATCGTGCTACCTTGTCCATCTTCCTGGTGCACATTTCGATTGATGAGTTAGGATTTTGTCAAGTCCTCGCTCATTTGATCATATCGTCTTGCCCTAAAAAGCAAGATTGTTCTCGATCTTAGTAACATATCGGTGGTTCGTGATTTTTCCGAATATCTTCTCGAAAGTATCACCAGGTTGTCACCTGACTGTTATGTTGAGCTCGTGATCAAGTTGGTTTATCCTGTAAACTACCCTTTCTCCAAGAATCTGTGTTGGGTACCCCGGAGCTAGTTGGCTAAGCTGAACAACAACTTGGAGAGTTGGAAGATGGAAGCTTGCCTGATTTAGTTCATCTTAAGGGATATCCTGTGTGTGTGTGTGTTGAAGATAGATGATATCTTTATTGGTTGATCCTCCTGATCAATTGTTGGATCTATTATCTTACCCAAACCTTTGATTCGAGTATGGGCTATCGTCAAATCAAATCAGAACCAACGATATCCGTAATGTTGTCTTACTCGTGGTTTTTCCTCGAGCATACACCATTATATTCTTTGGTCTGACCAATGCTATCACCGTGTTCACTTAACTATGGAATTCCTTTTAAAAGGGAACCCGGATGAATTGTTGTTGAGCCCATTGACAACATCCTTATCTCCTCCATGATTTTGTGGACCATTAAGCTAGTCTTGGAAACTTGTGTAAGCATTTTCTTCATGCCCCGTTCATGAAGTATATGTTTGGATGAAAGAAGTGACTTCCTTTGATTCACGTGCATTTGATGTAAGTTGCCGTCGTGAATTCGAGAAAGTTTGTTTTTGCTCCTCTGGAATCATCCCAGGTCAGTCATGCATGTGCGAAGTATTCTATGGTCTGATAGACTGATCATCTTCATTCTCTATGTATCCCTAGCACACAAAGCCACTGATTGATTTGTTCAAGGAAAAGGAGTTGCTGTGCAAATACTAGTTCATGCACAAGATTCCTATATCCTCAATGATGGTTCCCTACCAGAACTCGGTAGTGTTTTATTATAAGACTACCATGTGATCATGTCTGTCTGAGGCAGCGTGTTCACACATGTGTAGCAGAACCAGCTCATGTTTTGGAGCTTGCTATCGTAGTTCATTTCCCGAGAATCTCGCAACGTCATCTCGTCGATTTATGTTGCAAACTTTCATTTTTCTTCCTAGACTCGATGAGTCTGGAATATTCTGACACCAACCAGGTCTGAATCTCAGGCAGATATGATGGTTGGAACATTTCCCAAGAACTATAATATTGGTCCCTCGATAACCGTTAAAGTGGATGTCGTGGCCAACACACCCAGCCGGAAGACCTATTATTGCAGTATCTTGATTGAAGAAATTGGCCACATCCCCATAAGGATTTCGCAGGATTTACCTCCGTAGTTGATCTTTATGGATTTTTGTGTTCCCGAAGTCCGACCTTTTACTTGATGTTTTAGATATCAAACCATATCTATGATTGGATTACACTAGCACATCAAGGAGAACATTAGAAGCGGAGTGCTAAATGTCTCTCGGTCAATCATCCAGATTTTGATCCCTTGGCTTCGCTAAGGTGAGATCTGAGAAAGTGTTATCTTCTTTCGCATCGGCATCCTCCATCACCATCCATCATGGTAGTATGTTGTGTTGCCAGGATCCTTGACACGGATGTTGGTAAAACCTTGATGAATATGGAAATGCTCAAGTTCTTGAGAGCACGCACAAGCGCTAGGTGTTATCATCGGCACTAACTGGATTGCTCTCAGCTTCCTCGATTATGCTATAACCTTTCGAACAGTGGATTCACTCTCTACTGTTGAGCTTCTCCCCAGTTACTAAAATCATGCCTTGTGTTGTTTTCAACAAGGTAATCCACATCATCCATTCTAATCCAAGCATGCCATTCTACCGACCCCCTCCAAACGATCGCTCGAGAATTGCCTTAGGCTGGTTTAAAGAGTTTCAATGATCTCTGAATCAAAGGTAATTCTTTTTGCCACTTAAGGGGATATATCTACGAGTCACCATCCCTAAGGTGCCTCGTTGTGGTATCATGGCAACTCAACTCCTCGCTACGTTGACAATCGTCTACCACCTTCTTAAGTGTGGAATTGTTGTCTACCTAGTGACCCTCATCATCTGTTCCACTCCATTCCTCCAGATGTGTGCTTCATGTCTCAGCTCAAGAGATGTTGCTATGACTCACTCTGTGAGTTGGTCCTAAGTTTTTTGTTCTTCGAGAAGATTGATTCTTCTGGAATTGTCCCTTTCCTCTTGTTGTCATGTTAGTTGGAGTTCCCAGAGCAAGACGTCGAGACAAAGATGGTGATCGAATCAACGTTCATTTGAAGTGCAACCTGGATCGTGAAGATTGTGCTAGTTTGCGCTTCCCCCTTCACCTTACCCTACGCTTGAATCTCGGGACGAGATTTTTGTTTAGTGGGGGTGAGTTGTCACAGCCCTAGAAATTGTTTGTCATTAGTTGCATTAAGGCATTCATGCATCATGTTTAAAATTCATGAAATTTGAAATGGGGATCACCAAGCCCTAGCACCAAAGCAATGCAAATAGGTTCAACTTCAAAATATTTCCAAAGAACCCAAATTGGTTTGCAAAAATGTTCATGATTAATGGAAAAGGGTGAAAACCATATCCAGAGATGATGTATATTTTTCCAAGACATTTTTGGATTTTTGAATAAACCATATCGGATTGATTTGGGGCATTTAAATACTGTTAATATTTTTAAATGCTCCAACAATTCTGAAAATAGTTGAGGGCCTCTGTAATAATTCAGTTAATGCCCACAATTATTTTCAGGATTTATTAAAATGATTTGGTTTATAAACTAAATCAAAACAAATAGCAAAAACTAGAAAACAGAAAGAAATAGAAAACAAGAGAGAGTACTTACCTGGCGCTCACCTGGCAGCCCAGCCGGCCCAGCTCCTGTGCGGCCCAGCCCATCTGGGCCTCCCCTGTCGTCTTCCTCCCTGCCAGGAGGACGGGCACGCGCCCGGCGCGCGCGGCCACGCGCCCCGGCCACCTCCTGCTTCCCCGGCCACCTCCTGCTTCCCCAGCCCTTCTAGACGACGCCACGGAGACGCCCTCGACCCCCTCGACCCCTATCCCTTCTCTCTGCTCGCTCTAGCTCTCTCCCTCTCTCGATTTGGAGCACCACCGAGAGCCACCGGAGGGCGCCGTCGTCGCATCCATAGCCACCGGCCACCCCTCGCCCTTCCGCTGAGCTCAGGAGCTCCGCCTCGACCCCCTCTTCCTCCCCACCGATCCACGGCCCTCCGGAAGCCTTGCAACGTCGCCGCCATCGTCGTCTTCATCGTCGGCCGCCGCGGATCTCCATCGTCGACCCGTCGCCGTCCGAGCTTCCCCGAACACGCCGAGGCCACCACTGCACTCCACGTGAGCTCCTGATCATCCTCCCCCTCTACGTTTTCTCTCTAGCATGCCGTAGCCGCCGCGCCTCTCTCCCCCGACAGCACGCCGCCGCACGAGCTCATCGCCGACGAGGCTCCGGTGGCCATTTGGTCCCGTGCGTGCCTCCGTTGGGTTCGTGAGCTCTCATAGAACACGTAGGTGCTAACTGTAGATCCTCCCGTGCACGGTGTCGTCGTTTTCATCGGCGCCCGAACTCCGGCCGCCGCCACAACCTCGCTTCCGGCGAACTCCGTCCACCCCGCACCCTTCCGTTGGTTCCCCTGGATGCGCGCGGCCACGGGCCACCTCCTGGTGCCCTTGGCGCGTCGATCCGTCGTCCCTGGCGCAACTCCGGCGAGCCACCGCCGCTCTGGGTTGTCGCCTTCGTCCAACCGCCGGCGAATCCGACGTGGCCGTCGTTAGCGGCTAACCCCCCCCACACTAACCAACCCCCTAGGCCACTGACTCATGGGCCCCACGCCCCTAATTAATCACAGCTTAACTCCTGTTTAGTTTAAATTAATCACAGTGGCCCCACGCGTCGGCGTTGACCTCGCTGACGTGGCCTTTGACCGGCCCCACATGTCTGTGACTCCAGCCAGCGCTGTGTCACTGACCAGTGGACCCCACTGGTCAGGTTTGACCCGGACCAGCCCCTGTTGACCTGCTGACGTCATGATGATGTCAGGCTGATGCAGTAATGTTTTCTGGATTTATTTTTATTCAGAAAATTCCAGAAAATTGTATAAACTTCTAAAATTCATAGAAAATCAACCGTAACTCCAAATGACATGAATTATATATGAAAAATGATCAGAAAAATCCAATCTATCCATCTGTACTATTTTCATGCATGTTAGAACAACTTATAGCTGCTGTTTAGCATAAATCATATAAATGACATTTGAATTTCACATATGGAGTTTGGTTTTGAACTTAGGGTTCAAACCAGCTTCATTTAACTTTGTTGCTAGCTGCATTAGCTCAAACCACAGCATATTGCCATGTCACACTCATGCATCATATTGTTGCATTGCATTGATTGTGTTCTTTCACTGTTGCCGGTGTTTGTCCCCTCTCGATAGACGTGGATCGACGATGAGTTCGATGACACCGATGAAGAGCTATACTATCTTCAGAAGTGCCAGGCAAGCAAAACCCCTTGTTCATTCCGATAAAATCCCACTCTCCCGCTCCTGCTCTCTTTTACTGCATTAGGACAACAACGACATATTTGTTACTTGCTGCGGTAGCTGAACCCCTTTATCCTTTGCATGACCTGTCATTGCCACAGTAAATAGATGAAACCCACTAGCATGAGTAGGAGTTGTTTGAGCCCTGATGTGCCTACTCATTCATGCTTGTTTGTCATGCCTGCTACTGCTTAGAGTTGAGTCAGGTCTGATTCATCAGGGTGTGTGAACATGTCCTACTGTGTGTGAGCTAAGTGTGTGAACACGATTTGATAAAGGTAGCGGTGAGAGGCCATGTAGGAGTACATGGTGGGTTGTCTCATTTCAGCCGTCCTCAGGAACTGAGTTCTGTGTTTGTGATCCATGATCAGTTACTACCACACATTGGGCTCCGGGCGCTCCAAGCCCTCTCGACTTATTAATCAACTTGATCTCTGTCCAGGAGTTGCAACTAGTTTCTGGTGTTTGTAGGTAGTGTTAGTAGTCTACCAAGTGGCACCCGGTACAGGTGGGCTTGGGACAGACTAGGCACAGTGGCACGGTGTACCAAGCGTAGATCCACCCGTCGAGGTGGGCTTGGGAACCCTGCACACATCGTTTGGGGCCGTGAGCGACACCCCGGCCGGATCTCCTTGCGGATGGAACCCGAATAGGCGATAAACCTGGACTACAGACTTGTTCGGTTAGTTAGGTCGTGGCCGAATCCCTCGCCCGGCTTCCGCTTGAAGGTTCCGAGGTACATGACGTGTACAGGGCGATAAGTGGCGAGAGCGTGTGTGAAGAAGTACACCCCTGCAGGGTTATCATTATCTATTCGCATAGCCGGATTCCTCGGATATGGAAACTTGGACCCCTTGCATAGTTCATAGACAAGTGAAAGTGGATACTCTAAAATACACAAGATAAGCGTGAGTGCTATGGATGGCGTTCTCGTAGGGAGACGGGAGCGGATCCATAGTGGTGTATTGATATGGTGAATATGTGGACTCGTGTGCGCCACCTCAAAAGAGTTATTTGCAGTCGTAGTTCAGGTTAGCCACCGGGTCAAAGCTGACTTGCTGCAGTTAAACCCCACCATCCTCTCTGTTGATAATGATGCATATGTAGATAGTTCTGATGTAAGTCTTGCTGGGTACATTTGTACTCACGTTTGCCTATTTTATGTTTTTGTAGAGAGACTTCAGTCTCACTAGTAGTTCCGCGTGGACTTCGACGTTTAGCTTGTTACCTCAGCTACGATCTTGTGCCCTCGGCAGGATCTGGTAGATAGTCAGGCTTCTCAGCCTTTTTCATTTATAGATGTCTGTACTCAGACATGATAGCTTCCGCTTGTGCTTTGATTTGTATGCTCTGAATGTTGGGTCATGAGACCCATGTTTGTAATATCTCGCTCCTCGGAGCCTAATGTATACTTACTTGTGTCGTAGAGTCATGTTGTGATGCCTTGTTGTATTTGCACATATCGAGCATATTGTGTGTATGATTGAAATGCTTGGTATGTGTGGAATCTGACTATCTAGTTGTTTATCTTTAGTAGCCTCTCTTACCGGGAAATGTCTCCTAGTGTTTCCATTGAGCCATGGTAGCTTGCTACTGCTCCGGAACACTTAGGCCGGCCAGCATGTGTCCTTTTTCGTTCCTGTGTCTGTCCCTTCGGGGAAATGTCACGCATGGAGTACCGGAGCCCTGTTAGCCCGCTACAGCCCGGTTTACCGGAGTCCTGCTAGCCCAGTGCTACAGCCCAGACCCACTTGCTGATGACCGACACGTTCGATGCTGGGTCATGGATGCCTGTCCCTGTAAGTCTGTGCCACTTTGGGTTTACGACTAGTCATGTCAGCCCGGGCTCCTTATCATATGGATGCTAGCGACACTATCATATACGTGTGCCAAAAGGCGCAAACGGTCCCGGGCAAAGGTAAGGCGACACCCGTGGGAATACCGTGCGTGAGGCCGCAAAGTGATATGAGGTGTTACATGCTAGATCGATGTGGCATTGAGTCGGGGTACTGACATATTTTCTTGCTAAATATCTCTTGATATGGATCCTCATCCACTTGCTTATATTTTTAAGAGATCCAATTATCATGAACAAATTGCTAGTAATTTGAGTACACTAGATTATCTTTGTGAAGTTTTGCTTGATATTCGTGAATCTGAAAATTTTGATGAAGAAATTTATGAAGTTATTCATGATAGCTCTTTGAGTGAAAAGCATGATTGCAATGATTTTACTATAAATTCTATTAATGTCAATTGTGCTAATAATATGCAAAACCCCAAGCTTGGGGATGCTAATTTCTCTATGTCCACTACTTATTGCAATGATCATGATTGGGCTGATTCTTCTTATGATCTTGAAAATTTGTTTAAGCAGTGTGATGAATATGAGACTGATAATAGTGTTTGCAATAATATTGAAAGTGGGTTTGGAAGAGTCTCAACTTTAGATCCCACTAATTTGGAGAATGTTCAATCTTATAAATCTTTAATAAAAGTGGGCTTGGAGAGGTCATGACTTTAGTTAATGTTAATCCCACTATTTTGGAAGAGTGTCAACTTTGCATGCATGTGGATCATGTAGAAAATATGTTATGTGTTAGCTATATTGTTTAATTTGAATATGATCCCACATATAATTATTATGAGAGAGGGAAATATGGTTGTGGAAATCTTCATGTCACTAAGTTACTTCTCTTCATGTTGAGATTGCTATTGTTTCTTTCTTCTTCCTTGCATATGCTAGATCTTGCTTTTCTTGCTAATTTGTTTTCCTATAAAATTCCTATTCATAGGAAGTATGTTAGACTTAAATTTGTTTGTCATATGCTACATGGTGCTCTCTTCGTATTTCAATTACTATCTTTTATGTGAGCATCACTGAAATATTATGCTTAGCTAGGGACGTAAAACGACAGCGCTTGTTGGGAGCCAACCCAATGAATAAATTTATTTTTGCTTTTTGCTTTCTGTTCTTGAGTGTTAGAACAATTATTATACTGTTATGATCATGTTTTTTGTGTTTTAGTTAGTGTTTGTGCCAAGCAATGCCTTTGAGAAGACTTGGGTGAAAGTTTATTTGATCTTGATGAAAAACAGAAACTTTTGCACTCACGAGATTCGTTATCATGTTTTACAGAAGAGTACTTTTAAGTAGATTATTTTTGCAGAGGATTAATAGACAAATTACTCACGTCCACTAATTTATTTAATAATTTTTGGAGTTACATAAGTATTCGAAATTATCAGAATGCTACAGACTGTTCTGTTTTTGACAGATTCTGTTTTCTTTGTGTTGTGTGCTTATTTTGATGATTCTATGGTTTTCTTTGATGAGTTTTTGCCATAGAAAAGTTGGAATACAGTAGATATAATGCAAAAACAAAATAAGAATAGGTTTTCTACAATACTTATTGTCGGGGGAAACTGACCCACGAACACCTATGGGACCGGAGCCCCTTTCGGTTCGGCGGGGGGCGGAGGTCGCACGAAGAGCGGATCGAGGCGGAGCACACGAGCAGTTTACCCAGCTTTGGAGCTCTCCGGAGAGATAACACTCCTACTGCTGCTTGTCTGATTCTATTATGTTCTTGCTCTAGAGAGCTAAGTGTTTTGCTGGCTTCGAAATGATTCAAGCCTTCTGAGCTAGTCGAACTGAAGCGAAAGTTCCGAACCCCCTCTAGGTTGCGCATGGGCCTCCTTTTATACGAGCAAGGGGTCACCGATAGGTGGCAACGCAGAGAAGGGTACAAATGTAAAAAGAGAGGTAGTTGGTACAGTTGCTTGTACAGTGCACTCTACCTAACCCTAACGGCAGGGGACAAGGGCATTAAATGCCCGTCTGTGTCGCCTAAACAATGCAGAAAAGGACCGTTAGAGGCGCCACCGTCCGTCACGATGGCGATCTTGTCAGCGTCGCATGCCACCGCTTACCGCTGGCTGCACAGCCTTCCGCCACGCGTGCCTGGAGAGGCCCCTAGGACGACACGTTGCTGGATGCGCTGGAGCGTGGTAGCAGAGTGGCCGCTTGCCCCGGCAAGCGTCTTGCCGCGGTCGTGGTCTTGTCGCACCCGGAAGCTTGTCGCTCGCCGGGCCTTGCCGGGACGCGTGGCGCGTCGCGGCAAGTTCCTTGAAATGCCTCGGTTGGCCTTCCCGGCAAGCTCCTCTTGCCGGGGTCTTGTCTTCTTGACTTGAACACTTGGTTCTTGAATGGCTCCAAAGGAGCCACGGAGTATCTTGGCGGTCACCCGGCAAGCCCTTGCCGCGGGGTGCTGCTACTGCCCGTGCACAAGTTCGGGGTACTAGGGTACCCCTATTCTAGTACACCGACAGGAGCCCCGGGCCTGGGCCACACACGGTGTAGAGCGCTGTTGGGCCAGGCCCAAAACAGGGCACGGGCACGCGCGGCCCGAGTAACGCCGAATCTTGCTCTGTACCCACCGCGCTCTCCCCCAACGGCATGCGCTGAATGCGGCATCATGGGAGAGATCGTGGGGGTTCTTTATTCGGAGGGGCGAAACGTCCGCCCCCTCCCTCTTTATAAGCAGGGGAAACGGGGGCAGTTTCCCCACTTCGCCA
>LT934120.1:465389060-465407469 GCA_900231445.1 Triticum turgidum subsp. durum | reverse complement strand
AGAAAAAGAAAGAAGAGAAAATAATGATATGGAGCCTTATGGATCGTTATTGCTTACCGGGAGTTGGTGCTGCACAAGGTGTCAGACAAAGCATGCATATGTAAAGTAAAAAAGCATGAAAGTGACAAGATGTGCGAAGCACATGAGCTTTACTGATGCACGGGATCTGCGCCCGGCTTTGTACAAAGGATTACATGTAACAGCGGCAAGACTTGTACAAAAGGTGGTTGCCGGAACAGGTTCCGGCAACCGCACCCTACGGGTAAAACTTACGAAGATGCTCAATGTTCCAGGAGTTCCTCACCGGAATGCCATCTTTGGTCTCAAGGCGGACAGCACCAGGCCTAGTGACTCGTTTCACCCGGTAAGGGCCTTCCCACTTCGGCGTCAACTTGTTGGAATTCTTGGCGGATTGAACGCGCCGAAGAACAAGGACGCCTTCCTTGAAGCTTCGGGCATTAACTTTGCGGCTATGGTAGCGGCGCAAAGCTTGCTGGTATCGAGCAGCTCGTATCGCAGCCTGAAGACGATCTTCCTCAAGGAGCAGCGTCTCATCTTGTCGCAGCTGCTCTTGCTCAAGCTCATCATAAGCGAGCACTCGAGGCGACCCGTATACGAGTTCCGTGGGGAGAACTGCCTCTGCTCCATAGACTAGAGCGAAAGGTGTCTGTCCAGTGGCTCGATTTGGCGTCGTTCTGATCGACCAAAGAGCCACCGGCAGCTCCTCGATCCAATTTCTTCCGCACTTGTGCAGCCTGTCGAAAGTCCTGGTCTTGAGCCCGCGCAGCACTTCAGCGTTTGCCCTCTCCGCTTGACCGTTGCTTCTCGGATGAGCAACAGAAGCGAAGCAGACCTTGGCGCCAAGATCTTGGACGTACTGCATGAACATGCGGCTCGTGAATTGCATGCCGTTGTCGGTGATGATCCTGTTAGGTATCCCGAACGGCAAACAATCGACCTGAAGAACTTGACTGCTGACTGTGCTGTCACCTTCCTCACTGGTTCCACTTCTGGCCACTTCGTGAACTTGTCGATTGCGACGTACAAGTACTCGAAGCCCCCGACAGCTCGGGGGAAAGGGCCGAGGATATCGAGCCCCCAGACCGAAAATGGCCAGGATAAAGGGATCATCTGGTGAGCTTGAGCTGGCTGGTGAATCTGCTTGGAATGGAACTAGCACGCTTCACACTTGGTTACTTGTGCAGTTGCATCCTGGAGGGCTGTCAGCCAAAAGAAACCTTGCCGGAAAGCTTTGCCGGCAAGTGCTCTTGCGCCAATGTGGTGACCACATATGCCTCCATGTATCTCTGCCAACAGCTTTTGTCTGTCTTCCCGGCAAATACACTTCAATTTCACGCCGTTGAGTGTTCTTATGTACAGTATGTTGTCAACAAACTGGTACATACTTGACTGCCGGGCTACTTTTTCCGCTTCTTCTTGCTCTTCGGGAAGTTCTCCTGTCTGAAGGAAACGGACAATTTGTTGTGCCCAAGCTGGAGCTTGTGGCTCGACAACAAGGACTAAAGGCACATCTGCTGCTGCGGGAACATCCGCTTCTACGGCGAGAACCTGCGGCTCAACCGGAGCTTGAAGTCCCCCGGCAAGCTTGCCGGAACAAAACTTGTCGGGAGCGTCTGCTTCGACGGAACAAGCACTAAGACTTGCCGGAGCAAACTGCTTCTCAGCATTGTTGGCGTTGATCTTGGGGACCTTCTTGGCGGCGGCTTCGGGAAGCTCTGCCGGAAAGTAGTCGCTAGAAATCAACTTTCTCTTCTTACTCTGTCCAGTTGATGGTGTCACGGATGGTTGAGTCAGCTTGAGCACAAAGATCCCTGGTTCCACGGGTAACTTAAGTGCGGTGCACTTTGACAGGCCATCAGCAATGTCATTCTGAGCTCTTGGAACATGTTCCATTTGTAGGCCGTCAAAGTGTTCTTCTAGCTTTCTCACTTCATCAACATAAGCTTCCATCAATGGACTCTGATAACTCTTGTTCACTTGGCGGACGACAAGCTGTGAGTCTCCCCTGACAATGAGCTTCCTAATCCCAAGGTCTGCCACGATCCTGAGACCGGCAAGCAAGCCTTCATACTCTGCAGTATTGTTTGTTGCTTGCTCCTTGGGAAAGTGCATCTGGACTACGTACTTGAGGTGCTCTCCGGTGGGTGCGACAAGTAGCACGCCTGCACCGGCGCCTTGCAGCGAGAAAGCACCATCAAAATACATCAGCCACTCTTTGCTTGCCTCCTTGACGGGGATGCTCGTCTCTGGAATCTCCTCATCTGGTGTTGGCGTCCACTCTGCTATGAACTCTGCCAATGCTCTGCTTTGGATAGTTGAAGTACTTTCAAACCTGAGGCCAAAGCTTGACAGTTCCAGTGCCCACTCGACAATCCTGCCTGTTGCTTCTGGATTTTGCAGTATCCTCTTCAATGGAAAGCGAGTGACAACTGTGATCTCATGTGCTTGGAAGTAATGGCGCAGCTTTCTTGAGGCCATGAGAAGGCCGAAAAGCAGCTTCTGCACACCGGAGTACCTTGACCTAGCCCCCTGCTAAAGGGAACTGACAAAGTAAACTGGGCGCTGCACCATTCTCTTCTGCACCTCCTTATGTGTCTGCGCAGATCCATCTTTGTTGGGACCGAAGCTTGCCGGACCAGAGCTTGTTGGTGAAGCCCCCTGCTTGTCGCTGGATGCATCTGCCGTGGTTGCTGGCTCATCATCTGCCTCCCTCTCCGCCACTAACGCAGCACTAACCACTTGATTGGTTGCCGCTATATACAATAGCAACTTCTCTTGTGGACTAGGTGCGACAAGTGTTGGAGCGGAGGACAGGTATCTCTTCAAGTCCTGCAGCGCAGCCTCCGCTTCCGGAGTCCATTTCATTGGACCTGCCTTCTTCAAAATTTTGAAGAATGGCAGGGCGCGCTCAGCAGATCTAGAGATGAACCTGCTGAGAGCAGCCACGCAACCGGCAAGCCTTCGCACATCCTTGACACACTTTGGTGCTTCGATCTGCTCGATGGCCTTGATCTTGTCGGAATTTGCTTCAATTCCCCTCTGAGACACGAAGAACCCGAGAAGCTTGCCGGAGGGGACTCCAAACACACACTTCTCGGGGTTCAGCTTGAGGTTGATCTTGCGCAGATTTGCAAACGTCTCATCTAAATCTTGAATCAGGGTTGCCCTGTCCTTGCTCTTGACCACTATGTCATCCATGTAAGCTTCCACATTTCTGTGCATTTGCGGCTCAAAAGCATGATGGACTACCCTTGCAAATGTTGAACCAGCATTCTTCAAACCAAAGGGCATCCGTACAAAGCAGTACGTGCCACATGGGGTAATGAATGCAGTTTTCTCCTCATCTTCTTCTGCCATGAAGATCTGATGATATCCTGAATATGCATCAAGAAATGAAAGCAAGTCACATCCGGCTGTGGAGTCAACAATCTGGTCGATGCGCGGCAAGGGAAATGGGTCTTTGGGACAAGCTTTATTGACATTGGTGAAATCAATACAAAGCCTCCATTTCCCGTTGGCCTTGCGCACGACAACAGGATTGGCCAACCATGTAGGATGGAGCACTCCTCTGACAAGGCCTGCTGCTTCCAACTTCTTGATCTCTTCCGCAATGAATTCTTGGCGCTCCACTGCTTGTTTCCTAACTCTCTGCTTGACGGGCCGCACATGAGGACAGATGGCGAGGTGGTGCTCAATTACTTCCCTGGGAACACTGGGGATGTCAGACGGTTGCCACGCAAACACGTCAACATTCGCCCGCAGGAAAGCAATGAGCGTGCTTTCCTATTTAGGATCAAGCATGGCACTGATGGTGAAGGTACCACCAGTGCCGTCCTCCTTGGCGGACACCTTCTTGGTCTCTGGTGGAGCTGCCATTGCCTTCTTACACTTGCCGGTGGAGCTCGATGGTGCGTCCTCGACGGTAGCACAGCACTCCGAAGAGGTGCGCTTGCCGGAGTGGGCATCAGAGCTCTTGCCGGACTTGGTCTTCTTCCTCCCCCCGGGAGCTTCAGTGGCAAGTGACTTGCGATCTGCTGCGGCTGCTGCTTCCCGGTAGATCTTGTCGGCACAGATAAGAGCATCTTTCTTGTCGCCGTGGACAGAGATGACGCTTATCGGGCCTGGCATCTTCAGTACGTTGTATGCATAGTGAGAGGCTGCCATGAATTTGGCAAGTGCTGGACGACCGAGGATCCCATTGTAAGGCAATGGGAAGTCAGCAACGTCAAAAGTGACCCTCTCAGTCCTGAAGTTTAGCTCGCTGCCAAATGTTACCGGCAACGTGATCTTTCCCTTCGGCTTGCTCCTTCCCGGGTTGATTCCTTGGAATGTGCCGGTCTCTTCGAGCTTGCTGTCAGGGATCTGGAGTTCCTGGAGCACCGCGGAGGAGATCAGGTTCAGGCCGGCCCCGCCATCAACTAACATCTTGGTGACCTTGAGGTTGCGGATAGTTGGTGAAACCAACATCGGCAAGCACCCGACCACAGTTATGCGATCAAGGTGGTCCTCAATATCAAAGATGATAGGCGTGCTGGACCATTTTAGAGGCTTGCGCGACTCGACGGGTGGTTCTCCTGCATTGACTTCCCGCACCCACTGCTTGAGCTGGCGGTGCGAAGTATGCAGAGAAGCACCACCGTCAATGCATACGACCTCTGTGGCCTTCTGGAACTCCTGCTCGTCAGTCTCGTCATCATCCATGTCTTCGTCGTCATCGTCTTCATCCTTGTCGCAGCCGCGGGGAGGCATGTCTCCTTGCCGCTGCTTGGCCTTGCCGCGGCGTCCTCCCCGGCCGGGACGCTTCTTGCCGGATCCTCCAGCACCCTCTTAGGCCTTCTCCTTGTCGCGCCGCTCGTATTCAGCTTTCTGCTGCTCAACAAGCTGCTCGACTTTCTTGTAGCTCTGGAGATCATGACCCTTGGTGCGGTGGATCTTGCAGTACTGCTTGTTGGTGTCGTCCTGCTTGTCGGCGGCCGCCACAGCCTCCGCGGCAGTCTCCTTGCCGGAGCTACCAGTTTTGGCTTTGTTGGCGCCACCTCCGTTGCCGGACTGCTCGACAACTAGCACCTCTTTACCTTTCTTCCTTCGGTTATTCCGCCGCCGGTTCTTCCTTGTCGGGGCGGTATCCTCACTGTGAGATCCTCCTGCTCCTATATTCTCTCCGGGGAGTCTCCTCCCTTCCTCAGCACGTGCACACTTGTCGGCCAGGGCATATAGCTCACTGACATCCCTGATCTTGCACATCGCCATCTCCTCCCTCATCATGCGGTTCCGCACGTTCTGATGGAACGCGCTGATTACCGCGGCAGGGTGGATATCTGGGATGTTGTGTTGTACGTTGCTGAATCTCTGTATGTACTTGCGCAGGGATTCTCCTTCCTTCTGGGCGAGCAGGTGAAGGTCACTCTCTTGGCCAGGAGGTTTGTGGCCGCCTGTGAAGGCGCCGACAAACTGATGGCACAGGTCAGCCCAGGAGGATATCGAGTTGTCCGGCAAGTGCATGAGCCAGGATCTGACATTGGGCTTGAGCACCAGCGGGAAGTAGTTGGCAAGGATCTTGTCGTCTTGCCCCCCAGCAGCTTGCACCGCAATGGTGTAGATGCTGAGGAATTCTGACGGATGCGTCTTGCCGTCGTGCTGGGCCACTGGACCTGCCGCAGCTCACGAGTGAACACAGGGCAACCTACCGCGTACAGCAAGTTGCCTGGTTCACCGGGCGCGTGCATGTCAATAGAGGGCCCAGCGTGCTTGTCGGATTGACGTCGCGCTTCTCTTCGGTGCTCAATACGAGTACGAGCATCTTCTTGCTGTCGTTCATGAAGAACTTGGCGCTGATCGCGACGAACTCGTGGATCCGACAATGTGGTTGAGTCGCTGTCGAGGTGGATCCGGCGAGTCGGCGATCTTGGCCTTCGGGGTGGAGAGTGCACGGTGGTTGCACCATCACCAGTTTTGTCACCGTCGGCTCGCGCCTGGCAACCCTGCCGTGGCAGCGACGTGCTCGGCTGCCGTGGATTGTCGCCGTTGGCGAAGCCGATGAGACTCTGAATGGTGGCCCTCCATTGGTCGAGCTTGTCTTCCGCAGGAGGGTAATCCAGGAGCAGTTGAGCTCGCGCTAAAGCTTCTGCCGGAGTGGTGGGCGGTAGTGGCGAACGGTGCGAGGAGCGGGATATGCTCAGACTTCTAACTACGTTAGAAGGAGCAACACCTTGTCCGGGCGACCGTACTTCACTCGTGCCAGCATGTTGGCGTGCATGCTGGTCTTGAGCGTCCCGAGACCCACCAGCTTGATCTTGGTCCAACAAGCGTATGGTACTGCGAATACCATGACGCTGTCGGTCCTGCGTCTCCTGAGAGGGACGCGGCGGATGCGAAGACACCAAGGTTTGTGCAGCCTTGTCCTTGGACCTGGCAGCACCGTGAGCATCTTCGCCGACGTCCGTTCTTCCACCAGCGTCAACCCCACTACCCGTTTGCTCCGGTGGTGGTGAGATCGACGCGGATGGATCAGCTGCCTCCGAAGTCTTCTTCTTCGGTGGCATGTTGATGAAGAAAACGATGATCTAGATTGTGTGACCGCCGGACCAGGTTCACGCAATCTCGACGCCCCCTACCTGGCGCGCCAAAGATGTCGGGGGAAACTGACCCACGAACACCTATGGGACTGGAGCCCCTTTCGGTTCGGCGGGGGGTGGAGGTCGCACGAAGAGCGGATCGAGGCGAAGCACACGAGCAGTTTACCCAGCTTCGGAGCTCTCCGGAGAGATAACACTCCTACTGCTGCTTGTCTGATTCTATTATGTTCTTGCTCTAGAGAGCTAAGTGTTTTGCTGGCTTCGAAATGATTCGAGCCTTCTGAGCTAGTCGAACTGAACCGAAAGTTCCGAACCCCCTCTACGTTGCGCATGGGCCTCCTTTTATACGCGCAAGGGGTCACCGACAGGTGGCAACGCAGAGAAGGGTACAAATGTAAAAAGAGAGGTAGTTGGTACAGTTGCTTGTACAGTGTACTCTACCTAACCCTGACGGCAGGGGACAAGGGCATTAAATGCCCGTCTATGTCGCCTAAACAGTGTAGAAAAGGACCGTTAGAGGCGCCACCGTCCGCCACGATGGCGATCTTGTCAGCGTTGCATGCCACCGCTTACCGCTGGCTGCACAGCCTTCCGCCACGCGTGCCTGGAGAGGCCCCCAGGACGACATGTTGGTGGATGCGCTGGAGCGTGGTAGCAGAGTGGCCGCTTGCCCCAGCAAGCGTCTTGCCGCGGTCGTGGTCTTGTCGCACCCGGAAGCTTGTCACTCGCCGGGCCTTGCCGGGACGCGTGGCGCGTCGTGGCAAGTTCCTTGAAATGCCTCGGTTGGCCTTCCCGGCAAGCTCCTCTTGCCGGGGTCTTGTCTTCTTGACTTGAACACTTGGTTCTTGAATGGCTCCAAAGGAGCCACGGAGTATCTTGGCGGTCACCCGGCAAGCCCTTGCCGCGGGGCGCTGCTACTGCCCGTGCACAAGTTCGGGGTACTAGGGTACCCCTATTCTAGTACACCGACACTTATAGTAGTGGTTTGGTTTCTTATACTAACGGATCTCATGAAGGTTTTGTTTGAGTTTTGTGTGATTGAAGTTTTCAAGTTTTGGGTTATCTTACGATGGATGAAGGAATAAGGATAAGCAAAAGGCTAAGCTTGGGGATGCCCGAGGCACCCCAAGATAATATTCAAAGAAGTAGCAAGCAACTAAGCTTAGGGATGCCCCCGAGTGGCATCCCCGCTTTCTTCTAACAACCATCAGTATTTTACTTTAAACTATATTTTTATTCGTCACATCATATGAGTTTTTCTTGGAGCGTCTTGTATGATATGAGTCCTTGCTTGTTTTGATTTGTGTTAAGTGTTGAATCCTTGCGGGACACACCCTTTTAAGAGAGCTAAAAATTATGCTATGCTTGCTCCTATGCTTCACTTAAATTTTTAGAGCCATGGACTTGCTCTAGTACTTCACTTATATCTTTTTTGATCATGATGTGATTTGTTAATTTTGAAGAAATGCTCTCATTCTTCACTTAGATTTATTTGGGATTTAGTAAATTTTTAAGAAATTCTCTCTTGCTTCACTTAGATTATTTTGAGAGAAAGAAAAAAATTATGCTCATGATCTTCACTTATATTTGTTTGAGCTTATCAAAAGCAACATATGAAAATAGTCCCAAAGTGATAGATTTCCAAGGAGGATATAATAAAAACTTTCATGAAGATCATGGACAAAATAAACTTGATTCTTAGTAATGGTTTTGAGATATGACGATATGATATGTGAGTCATGTTGATGAGTAATTGTGCTTTAGTAAGAATATTGATGTTAAGGTTTGTGATTCCCTATGCAAGCATGAAAGTCAATAGTTATGCAATGAAATTTATATCCTACTTATGGTGCATTATTCATTGTTACTTATGCTTAATGCTTGGGTACGAGATTTTTTGCGTTTTGGTTGGTCGCTTCTCAAACTTTTTGCTAGCCTTCATTTTGCACTAAGTATGATCACTACTTGTGCATCCAAAACCCTTTAAATCAGTTTTGCCTTATGAGTCCACTATACCTACCTATATGTGGTACTTCTAGGCCGTTCTAAGAAAATTTGCATGTGCCATCTCTAATGTTCAAAATAAATTTCTCTTTTGTGTGCTGTACTACTCGCGAGGCGGTAAAGGGTAGCCAATATTTTCCATGCTAGATGTGTTATTCTCACGATGAGTGTTTATTCACTTGTCATTGCACGAGAGTACGGCAAAGGTACTAGGGATGCCCAGTCCCGAAATGAATAAATTAATTTACTTTATGTTTTCAAATAATAAATTCCTTGGAAAGTGTTGGTATGGAAGGCACCCGTGGATACGACTAGCCATGGAAAGTGAAAGTTATGGTGGAAAACGGAATAAACTTCATTTTCTGTTTGGGAACCGCCTATGATGTATCTAGCATGGAAAGTGTTGGGATGCTCCAAGTCATTTTATTTGGTAGGAAAAGTATGCCTCTCAAAAATAATTTTATCTCTCAATTTAAGCTTTGAGCTCTGGCACCTCTACAAATCCCTACTTCCCTCTGCGAAGGGCCTTTCTTTTACTTATGCAATTTTTATTTTGAATTTGAGTCTCCATCTTCTCTTATAAAGCACCAACTAAGGGGCACTATGATCGTATTTGAGCATTGGGTGTAGCTAATATTCGAGAGTGTTTTATGAATGGATCAATGATTGAGCATGATGGGCTAGGGATAACTTGCTTTAGTGTTGATATTTTTAAAGACATGGTTGCTTGTTGGTATGCTTGAGTATTAAAGTCTTCATGTCAAAACTAGACTATTGCTTTGAATCATATAAGAGTCCATATGTCCATGCTATAAAGAAAAGAATGTGATGAACATGTTAGGCAGCATTCCACATCAAAAATTATGTATTTATCATTTACCTACTCGAGGACGAGCAGGAATTAAGCTTGGTGATGCTGAAACGTCTCCAACGTATATGTATCTATATTTTTTGATTGTTCCATGCTGTTATATTATGATTCTTGGATGTTTTACAATCATTTTATAGACATTTTATATCATTTTTTTGGTACGAACCTATTGACATAGTGTTTAGTGCCAGTTGCTATTTTCTGCATGTTTTTTACATCGCAGGAAATCAATATCAAATGGAGTCCAAATGCAACGCAATTCCTGGAGGATTTTTTGGGCCAGAAGAAAGCCAATGGGTAAAGGAAGAACCTGAGGGGCTGCTCGAGGTGAGCAGAACCCAGGCGCCAGGAGGCCCAAGCGCGCCCTGGGGGTTGTGCCCACCTCGGGTGCCCCCCCGAACTGCCTCTTTGCTCTATAAATACCAAAATATTCCAGAAACCCTAGGAGAGTCAACAAAATATTGATCCAGCCGCCGCAGAGTCCAGAACCGCCAAGATCCAATCTAGGCACCATCATGGATGGGTTCACCACTTCCATTGGTGCCTCTCCTATGATGCGTGAGTAGTTCTTTTTAGACCTACGGGTCCGTAGTTAGTAGCTAGATGGCTTCCTCTCTCTCTCTCTCTCTCTCTTCATTATTAATACAATGGTCTCTTGGAGATCCATATGATGTAAGTCTTTTGGCGGGGTGTTTGTTGGGATCTGATGAACTTTGAGTTTATGATTAGATGTATGTTTTTATCCATGAAAGTTATTTGAATCTTCCTTGATCTCTTATATGCATGATTTCATATAGCCTCCTATTTCTTCTCCGATATTTGGGTTCTGTTTGTCCAACTTGATCTATTTAACTTGCAATGGGAAGAGGTGTTTTGTAGTGGGTTCGATCTTATGGTGCTTGATCCCAGTGACAGAAGGGGAACCGACACGTATGTATCGTTGCTACTAAGGATAACAATATGAGATCTATATCTTCCGCAATAGATAAACGGATCTCGTCTACATCATGTCATCGTTCTTATTGCATTACTCCGTTTTCTCATGAACTTAATACACTAGATGCATGCTGGATAGTGGTCGATGTGTGGAGTAATAGTAGTAGATGCAGGCAGGAGTCGGTCTACTAATCTTGGATGTGATGCCTATGTAATGATCATTTCCTGGATATCGTCATGATTATTTGAAGTTCTATCAATTGCCCAACAATAATTGTTTTCCCACCGTTTGCTATTTTTCTCGAGAGAAGCCACTAGTGAAACCTACGGCCCCCGGGTCTCTTTTCATCATATTTGCCTTTGCGATTTATTTCCCTTTGCATTTATTTTCAGATCTATTAAACCAAAAATACAAAAACACCTTGCTGCAATTTATTTGTTCCGTGATCTATTTATCCTATCTACCACTTTTTTCTCACGTTATTAGCCTACTTGAGGCGCCGCACCCGAAAGGGATTGACAACACCTTTAACACGTCGGGTTGCGAGTATTTGTTATTTGTGTGCAGGTGCTGTTTACATGGTGTGAGGAGGTTCTCCTACTGGTTCAATAACCTTGGTCTCATCACTGAGGGAAATACGTACCGTCGCTATACGGCATCATCCCTTCCTCTTTGGGGAAGTACCGACGTAGTTCTAGCAGACATCACCTCTAAGGTAGGCCCCACATGGTTTGCCTCTTTTTTAAATAACACGGCAAGTTGCAATTTGTTTGTTCACCCGTGGTACACGATCCTCCATCAAGTGGACAACCAGTACATGTGTCAAATTACCACATGGGCTACCTTTTCGTACAGAAATGAGCTCCACCGTGTACCCACACGGGTGTGGTTGGGAAAGAGACGGGAGTACATGTGCCGTGCGTGCCCGTCTTGTCTTCCTGCACGTCCCCCAGCTACGTGGGTGTGTGTGAGAGAGATACAAACCTAAGAGATATCGTGTGCTCTGTGGGAATATGTTTCGATGATATCTCAAACAAAAAAGTGACACATGCAATGTGTGTAAAATAGAGGCCTATCTATATCATATATAGAGGGGGCGATCCATGAGAAGAGAGGGAGGGTTTATAGATATTTATAGAGTCAAAGAGAGAATCAAGTGTGTGGGTGCGAGATCGATGAAGAGAGCCATCAAAATTGTGTTTGTGCACATCAAAGGTATAGGGCGACTAACCTACCGGAACGTTAGAGGACAGAGGGCAAGTTTGTGTGTGGCAAGGAGAGATGACTTGAGAGCTCGATGTATCGGTGCGTGGGGGTGAGGGGGGAGGCAGAGACCTAACTAGGGAGGTAGATTGACTCATATATGTGTTGAGAAGGAGATACCTAGCTATGTCTTGTGGGAGATTGGTCGACATCCATACATAAGTGAAGGACGGGAAATAGGTTGGGACACACACAGAGAGAGAGAGAGAGAGAGAGATAGAGAGAGAGAGAGACAGAGGTAGAGTGCTGGAGGGGTGGTGGAGTTGCTTCTCAGAGATGGTGGGAGAGGCCTACTAGACAAACTGAGGGTATAACTGTGATATCAAGAAGAGAGAGGATGTGTTTCTGTGTGTGCGTGTGCATGATAGATATGTCGGGAGGCATGCATGGATTATGAAGGGGGCCAAACGTGTTTGGTAATAAGACCTAACTAGATCGGTAGATCAATTTTTGTGTGTCGGAGGAAGGGAGAGATATAACTAATGAGGTAGATCGATCGACGCGTGGGGAAAATGAGTTATAAACGACCTAGCTAGCTATATGTATAGTGGGAGATCGGTCGATGTACATCCATTTGTTAGAGGCAAATAAGGCCCAGAGAGACGGGTAGAAAGAGAGGGATGTAGCTAGGAGGTGGTGCGAGAGGCCTACTAGATAGGGGGAGGAGTGTGTGATTGTGAGATCGATCAAAATAGGGGTGAGAGTTTACACGTGTGTGGGACCATATGAGAGACACTAGGCATGGACAGAGAAAGGAGGAGATGGAAAGTGTGTGTGTATGTAGTAGGCAGATATCGCTAGAGAGGTTTATCGATCGGTGTGTGTCGGATAGAATGAGTCGTGGTGACCGTAGGAGAACGGCCTAAAGAAAAAAATGAATGTGCGTGATGGATAGAATGCTGAGGGAGGGGGAGGGCCAGGAGGCATGTGCATGCATGAGAGAAAGTTAGTGCTAGCTACAAAGGTTAGAGGATATGTGTCGATGATACCTCAAACAAAAAAGTGTCACATGCAATGTGTGTGAAAATAGAGGCCTATCTATATCATATATAGAGGGGGCAATCCACGAGAAGAGAGGGAGGGGTCATAGATATCCATAGAGTCGAAGAGAGGATCAAGTGTGTGGGTTCGAGATTGATGAAGAGAGCCATCGAAATTGTGTGTGTGTGCACGTTAAAGATATAGGGCGACTGACCTACCGGAATGTCAGAGGGCAGAGGGCAAGTTTGTGTGTGGCAGGGAGACATGACTAGACCGCTTGATGTATCGGTGTGTGGGTGCATGGGGGGAGGTAGAGACCTAACTAGAGAGGTAGATCGACTTGTAGAGAGACCTAGCTATGTCTTGAGGGAGATCGGTCAACATCCATAGATATATAAGTGAAGGATGGAAAATAGGTTTGGATACACACACACACACACACACACACACACACACACATAGAGAGATAGAGAGAGAGTGCCGGAGGGGTGGTGGAGTTGCTTCTCGGAGATGGTGGGAGAGGCCTACTAGACAAACTGAGGGTACAACTGCAATATCAAGAAGAGACGAGATGTGTTTTTGTGTGTGTGTGTGTGCGCGTGATAAATGTGTCGGGAGGCATGCATGGATGATTAAGGGGGACTATATGTGTTTGGTAAGTAGACCTAACTAGATCGGTAGATCAATTGTTGTGTGTTGGAGGAAGGGAGAGACATAACTAATGAGGTGGATCGATCAGCGTGTGGGGAAAACGAGTTATAAACGAGATAGCTAGCTACATGTGTAGTGGATCGGTTCATGTACATCCATTTGTTAAAGGCAAATAAGGCCCATAGAGATGGATAGAGAGAGAGAGGGATGGAGCTAGGAGGTGGTGCGAGAGGCCTACTAGAGAGGGGGGAGGAGTGTGCGAGTGTGAGATCGATGGAAAGAGGGGTGAGAGTTTACAAGTGTGTGCGACCGTATGAGATACATGAGGCATGGATAGAGAAAGGAGGAGATGGAAAGTGTGTGTGGGTGTGTATGTGGTAGGCAGACATCGCTACAGAGCTTTATTGATCGGTGTGTGTCGGAAAGAAGGAGTTGTGGAGACCGTGGGAGAACGGCCTAAAAAAATGAATGTGCGTGATGGATAGAATGCTGAGGGAGGGGGAGGGCGAGGAGGAATTGTGCATGCATGAGAGAAAGTTAGTGCTAGCTACAAAGGTTAGAGGATTGTGTGGGTGTAAGAGACTAACAAAGATCATAAAACGGGACTAGACTCCCTTGTGTGGTGCGAATTGATTTATTTTTGGTTTTTTTGTCGAGGGAAGTGTGAATTGATTTGGTATAGTACATGTTAGGCTTGTCCGAAAATTTCAACCCGCGCCTTGTTATCCAATTTTTTTAAGATATCTCTTTGTCTCGTTGTGCTCCTAAAATTCCCTCCATCTCAACCCGCGCCTTGCTATCCCAAAATTACAACGCGCGCGAAAACTCCCACTTCCTGCGAAATCCTGACATGTCAAATTCCTGTGATACCCCTGAAACGAAAGAACCACTTAGTTCAAATTGGTGGGGCTACTTTCGTAACTTACCCAAAATTACAGACAAGCGCGTCCCTAAGCCATGGTTACCCCTCCCATCCCCTCCCCCCCATTCATACACTGAGGCCACAAAAACCCACGAAGCCCCACACCCTCGTCCATCCGCCACACAGCAGGAGCCTCATCCCCGACGACGTCATCCACAGCAACACCTCGACGTCCCTCATCCACCGCACCAGATGAGGATCAGTCGTTGATCTCATCATCCCGTCAGTTCAGCCACCGCGTCCTCCACATCCAAGGAACTGCTCCGACGTTTGCCTCGTCTTTCGCGCCACCTCCATCCCAGAGTGCCATCTTCACCTGCACCACCGGAAGAGAATCACCATCACCAATTCCTCGGATGAAGCTGAGGCCTAATCGGCACCACCAAAGAGGTTCTACACTAATCACTGCGTTTTTTTTCTTGATTCAATCTCACTATCGGTGTACAAAAGTAGGGGCTCTGCCTTTGACCCCTTTACTTGTGCACGGGCAGTCAGAGCCACCGCCATGGCCACTCGTAATAGGGCAGGAAAGGGAAGCCGGAGAGAAGCCGAAGGCACAAGAAAAACAAAGCAATGACAAGGACCAAGGCCACAAAGATCAGATGGACGAAGAAGGTTTCCCCGACAAGGACCCTTGCGAGGGAAGCTCGCCCACACCAGCTGAGCGAGCCACCTTTGAGCCCAACAACGCTAGACAAATGCATTGGGACAGGGCTCGGGAGGCACCTCCGTGGTGGCATGCAGATCTTTGTGAAGAAAAAGAATAGTCAAGATCAAATGAGGATAGGAAGGCAACAATCCTCAGCAGGGTTCTTACCGAGGAAGCCCACGAGACCCCCGGCAAGGTCCTTGCCGGGGATGATGGCGTACCGCGGCAAGACCCTTGCCAGGCCACCTGGCAAGGTCCTCGCCAAGCGTTCCAGCAGGGCCACTGCCAGGCCCACGCCAGTCAAGTCTCCGCCGCCGTTCGCATGCAGCTGCCGACCCAACCAGCTGGGCAGGCACCTGCGTGGCGACATGCATCCCTTTGTGAAGGCTCCACCATCGCGCCACCTCAATTGCCTGCCTGCCTACATGGAACCACATGCATCGCTGGCCAGGGCGCGTGTCAAAGCAAGGAGGAGCGGCGACGGACGGGACGGGCCTCGCTCCCGTCCCCGATAAAGTGAAGGGACACCTAAGCCTCGCATTAAATGCACTTTGTCTTGAAATACCAGCGATAAGCTCACAGTGTTGTAGCACTTTCCACCTCCTGTGTGACACTGTGGCATCCCCTTTCGCCTATGAAAGGAGGCCCATGGCGCACTGGAGAAGGATTCGGATCTTTAGAACCTGGCAGCACCCAGAGCTAGTTCAAGAGCTCAAGAACACTAAATACATCCACCAAAGCAGGATCTTAGGGTTTTACGCATCTTTGCGGCCCGAACCTGGGTAAATCCCCTTTGTGCTGTCTACTAGTCCCGCTCTTCTCACGATCCCTGCGCCCCGCAACCGTAGTAGGGATTCCAGTGATCCCATGGGTGTCGTTTCCCACCGACATCCTTGGCGCGCCAGGTAGGGGGCGCAATTGTGAGAATCTGGTCTAGCAGTTGACCTAGCTGTTCTTCATCGCCATGGCTCCTAAGAAGAAGACGACCACGGCGATCGGTTCGTCCGGGACCGGGTTGCCAGTACCCGTGTGGACCAGTAGTGGGCCAGTCGCGGAGAGAACCCGTGGCACGGCACACAAACATCCATGTCACCCTGGCGGTCCGGGCCTGGCGAGTGGCGTCGTTCGCGCGCTAGGCGACGAGCCATCAGTCGCGGGCTCCAGAGACGGAGTCCCCCCCCCCCCGCAGCCGGCGCGGGGCCCTCCAGGGGTGCCGCCATCCCGCTAGACAGCGGCACGGCGACCTCAAAGACGCCAACACCGGCGCCCATGGCGCGCTCTTCTCAGGTTGTGCATGATGAGCAGCGTCACCCTGCCAGTGACCCTGCGCGCCGTCCTGGGAAGAGTCCCGTGCGCCCATCACATGATGAGAAGGGCCAGCATGCGCGCCGAGGTGCTAACGGAGGTGGCGAATGGCTGCGGGGCCGTGACGCAGCTCCTTCTAACGTGGTTAGAAGTCGAGGCGCATCACGGTCCACCCAGCTTTCGCCGCCACCCACGCCATCAGAAGCCCTAGCACTCGCGCAGCTGCTCCTTGATTTTCCTCCCGCCGCGGAGAAGCTCGACGAATGGAGGGCCACCGTCTGGAGCCTCGACGGCATCGCCAACAACGATGAGTTGTGGCCGGCGGGACCCGTAGGACGTCGCTCCGTCGGGCCACCACATGCCAGCGGAGGCCGTGCCAGAGGCGATGCGGCCACGGTCCACTCCCCTCCATCCCGGCCACCCCGGGCATCAGTCCGTTGCGATGACGCTCGTGATGATATCTCCATCGCGTTGTCTGACCTATGAACCAACCGCGATCAGTGTCAAGTCCTTCGGGAGCGGGTTCATGAGGACGCTCGAACTACCATCGAGCACTGACATGACGCGCGCCACCAGTCAGACAAGCGGGCATGGCCCGCTACGGACCACCCAGCACTGGGAGGCTACGGTGGCCTACCCTACGAGGTGGGTTGTCCTGCTTTCACCCGTGAGTTGCGGTAGTTCCAGTGGCCCTCCCACCATATGTTCAAGCCTGACGTTGGTGAGAAGTACAATGAAAAGATTCACCCGTCAGAGTTCCTCAACATCTACACCATCGCGATGCAAGCTGCTGGGGCCCGCAAGGTGCTTGCCAACTACTTCTCGTTGGCACTCAAGCCTAATTTTATGTCATGGTTGATGCACTTGCCGACGGATTCCATCTCTTCTTGGGCAGATCTGTGCCATGAGTTTGTTGGCCCCTTTACCGGAGGTCACCAAGCTCATGGACAGGCGAGTGATTTACACATTATCTCCCAGAAGGAAGGAGAAAACTTGCGCAAGTACATCCAAAGGTTCAGCCGTGTGCAGTACAACATCCCCGATGTTCATCCCGCCGCCGTGATCAGTGCGTTCCACCAGAATGTGCGCAACCGCAAGATGCGCGAAGAGCTGGCGATGAACAAGGTCAAGGATGTGGCCGAGCTTTATGTCCTTGTCGATTGATGCGCTCGCACTGAAGAGGTAAGGAAGTACCCTGACGAAGATGCCGGCATGGAAACCGACTCCACTGGCGACACCGCCACCCCAGCGAAGAAGGGCCGACTCCGTAACAGGAAGCGCAAGGGCAAGGCCGTGCTTGCCGTCGAGGGATCTGACGACACCGGCGCCACCAAGAAGACCAAGGCGAGCAACCCTGACAGGGAGGTTGCCGGGTGTGTCGCTTGCCGGGCCTTGGCGCCTGCCGACAAGCCAGGAGGCTCCGACAAGCACTACTGCAAGATCCACCACACCAAGGGCCATGACCTCCAAAACTTCCGGCAGGTAGAGCTGCTCGCCGAGAAGCAGAAACCCGAATATGAGCGGAGGGACAAGGAGAAAGGCCCAGATGGCACCGAGGGATCCGGCAAGAAGCGTGGCGGCCAAGGAGGCCACTGCGCCAAGGATAATCAGCATGAGAGGCCCGCCCGGGGCCGCGACAAGAAGCAGGAAGACGATGATCATGACGAGGACGACGAGTCTGGCAACCATGAGTTTCAGAAAGCCATAGAGGCTGTGTGCGTCGATGGTGGCGCCTCGCTACATATGTCCCACTGCCAACTCAAGCAGTGGGCGCGTGAGATCACGGCGGTGGAGACATCGTTAGACGCACGAAAGCCGCTGAAATGGTCCAACACGCCCATCATCTTCGACACCAAGGACCACCCTAACCGCACTACTATGGTCAGGTGCTTGCCATTGTTGGTTTCGCCAACAATCCGCAACCTCAGGGTGACAAAGATGTTGGTTGACGGCGGGGCCGGCCTGAACTTGATCTCGCCTGTTGTGGTCAAAAGGATACAGATCCCCGATGGAGACCTCGAGGAGACGGGCACGTTCCAAGGGGTTAACCCGGGGAGAAGCTAGCCAAAGGGAAAGGTCACGCTGCCCGTGCCATTCGGAGGCGAGCTGAACCACAGGATGGAAAGGATTGTTTTTGATGTAGCCGAGATCCCCTTGCCTTACAACGGGATCCTCGGCCGCCCGGCACTAGCCAAGTTCATGGCGGCTTCGCATTACGCCTACAACATGC
>LT934120.1:465365981-465388921 GCA_900231445.1 Triticum turgidum subsp. durum | reverse complement strand
GCACCGACCAACTCTACCGAGAAGCAGTTGCAGCAGCTGCCAACAGAGCCCCGAGGGGGAAGAAGACCGGCGAGACCCCTCGCACCCACTCCGGCAAGCGCACCTCTTTGGGGTGTTGCGCTCCCGTTGAGGACATGCCAGAGAGCTCCACCGGCAAGAGCAAGAAGTCCAGAGCCACACCACCAGCGACCAAGAAGGTGCTTGTCAAGGAGGACAGCATGGGGGGAGCTTGTACCATAAGCTCCACCCTCGATAGCAAATAGGAAAGTGAGCTCGTCACCTTCCTACGGGCGAATGTTGATGTGTTTGCATGGCAAGCCTCCGACATCCCCGGCGTTCCTAGGGAGATGATTGAGCACCACCTTGTTGTCTGTCCTCATGCACGTCCCGTCAAGCAGAAGGTCAGAAAGCAAACTCTGGAGAGGCAGGAGTTCATCACGGAAGAAATCAGAAAGCTAGAGGCGGCGGGCTTGGTGAGAGGAGTACTCCATCCGACGTGGTTGGTCAATCCAGTAGTAGTGCGCAAGGCGAATGGGATGTGGAGGCTGTGTATTGATTACACAGACATCAATAAGGCATGTCCAAAGGATCCCTTCCTGTTGTCACGCATCGACCAGATTGTTGACTCCACGGCTGGGTGTGACCTGTTATCATTCCTCGGCGCCTACTCAGGGTACCACCAGATCTTCATGATGAAAGAGGACGAGGAAAAGACAGCATTCATCACCCCATGTGGTACATACTGCTTTTTATGGATGGCTTTCGGGTTGAAGAGTGCTGGCTCAACCTTTGCAAGAGCGGTCCAAATTGGTTTTGAACCCCACCTACATAGAAATATGGAAGCTTATATGGATGATATAGTGATCAAAACCAAGGACAAAGTTATAGTTGTGCAAGATCTGAAGGAAACATTCGGAAACCTGCGCAAGATCAACCTCAAGTTGAACCCTAAGAAGTGTGTCTTCGGTGTCCCTTCCGGCAAGATTCTTGGGTTCTTTGTGTCGTAGCACGGGATTGAGGCAAACCCAGACAAGATTAGGGCCATCGAGCAGATTGAGGCGCCCAAACGGATCAAGGACATGCGTCGGCTCACTGGTTGTGTTGCCGCCATGAGCAGATTTATCTCCAAATCCGTGGAGCGTGCCCTCCCCTTTTTCAAGATCTTAAAGAAGACGGGCCCAGTGGAGTGGACCCCAAAGGCCGAGGCGGCGTTGCAAGATTTGAAGAAGTACCTCTCCTCTGCCCAGGTACTGGTTGCGCCCAAACCACAAGAACCGTTGCTGCTATATCTAGCGGCAACAAACCAAGTGGTTAGCGCTGCACTGGTGGTGCAAAGAGAGGTCGACAAGGAGACAGCAACAGCGGCAGAGTCAATGGTTGGCGGGCCAGAACCCTCCCCGGCAGGGCTCGGTCCCGGCAAGACTGAGTCCCCGGCAGGGCCCGGTCCCAGCAAGTCTTGGCAGAGTTTGTGGCGGAATGGACCTCGACGCATGACGAAGAGGTACAGGAGACTACTCTCCCCGGCGAGGAAACACGCGGCAACTGGATCATGTACTTTGATGGGGCCTTTTGGCTGCAAGGCGCCGGTGCTGGTGTGCTACTTGTTGCACCCACCGGAGAGCACCTCAAGTACGTCATCCAAATGCACTTCCCCTATGAGATGTCAACCAACAACACCGCCGAGTACAAGGGTTTGCTTGCCGGTCTCAGGATCGTGGCGGACCTTGGAGTTAAAAAGTTCATCCTCAGGGGCGACTCGCAACTCGTCGTCAGGCAGGTCAACAAAGATTATCAAAGCCCATTGATGGAAGCTTACATAGATGAGGTGAGGAAACTGGAGGAGTGCTTTGATGGTATACAAGCGGAGCATGTCCCTCGGACGGAGAACGACATCGCCGACTACCTGTCAAAGCGCGCTACCCTCAAGCTACCTGTGGAACCAGGTACTTTTGTGCTTCAGTTAACTCAACCATCCGTTGAGCCATTGACCGGGCAGAACAAGCGGCGGAAGCTAGGCTCCGGCAAGTACTTCCCCACCGAGCTCCCCGGAGCCGCCAGCGAAGATGTTGCCGTGGATGCCGATCCCGCCACGGGACAACCGACTCCGGCAGGACCTCAGGTCATGGACGTGGAGACGGCCACTCCCGTGGCAGAAGAGATGCCTTTGGTCCTTGTCGTCGAGCCACAGGCTCCGGCATGGGCGCAACACACTGTATGATTCCCTCAAAAAGGAGAGCTTCCTGAGGAGCAGGAAGAGGCAGAAAGAGTAGCCCGCCGGTCTGCTCTGTACCAATTCATTGATAACGTATTGTACAGAAAAAGACTGAATGGGGTGAAATTGAGGTGCATCTCCCGGGAAGAAGGACTAAAGCTGTTGGCAGAGATACATGGGGGCATATGTGGCTCCCACATAGGGTCGAGGACCCTTGCCAGCAAAGCTTTCTGGCAAGGTTTCTTCTGGCCCACCGCACTAGTAACCAAGTGTGAAGCGTGCTAGTTCCATTCGAAGAAGCTTCATCAAACAGCTCACGCCCTTCAAACTATCCTTCTCTCCTGGCCCTTCTCGGTTTGGGGGCTCGACATATTGGGTCCCTTCCCCCGTGCTGTTGGGGGCTTTGAGTACTTGTTCGTCGCAATCGACAAGTTCACAAAGTGGCCAGAAGTGGAAGCAGTGAGGAAGGTGACTGCACAGTCAACAATCAAGTTCTTCAAGGGACTAGTGTGCCGTTTTGGGATACCCAACAGGATCATCACCGACAATGGCACACAGTTCATAAGCCATGCCTTCATGCAATACATTGAGGATCTTGGCAGCAGGGTCTGTTTTGCCTCCGTGGCACTTCCGCGGAGCAACGCTCAAGCGGAGAGAGCAAATGTTGAAGTCCTGCGAGGCTTAAGAACGAAGACTTTTGACAGGCTGCGCAAAAGTGGAAGACGCTGGATTGATGAGTTACCGGCGGTTCTTTGGTCGATCAGAACGACGCCAAATCGAGCCATCGGCCAGAAACCCTTTGCCCTGGTCTACGAGGCAGAAGCAGTTCTCCCCACGGAACTCATATACGGGTCATCTCGAGTGCTCGCTTACGATGAGCTTGAGCAAGAGCAATTGCGGCAAGATGATGCAACGCTCCTTGAGGAAGATCGTATCCGGGCAGCTGTGAGAGCAGCACGCTACCAGCAAGCCTTGCGACGCTACCATAGCCGCAAGGTCCATGCCCGGAGCCTTGAGGAAGGCGACCTTGTTCTTCGGCACGTTAAGTTGGCCAAGAATTCTAACAAGGTGACGCCAAAGTGGGAAGGCCCTTATCGGGTAACACGAGTCACCAGACCCGGCGCAGTCTGCCTAGAGACCGAAGATGCCATTCCAATGAGTAACTCCTGGAACATCGAGCATCTTCGCAAGTTTTACCCATAAGGCGCGTCTGTCAGGCCTCCCGACAAGCCACCCTTTTGTACAAGCCTTGCCGGCAAGGCATGTAACCCTTTGTACAAAGCCAAGCGCAGACCCTGAGCACTAATAAACGAAGCGCTGGCGCCCTAAGTTATAGCATGCATGCCAGGTCGAGTCTCCTCCTCGGTTAGGGTTGATAGTGCTTGGCAGCGGCTGAGGGAGTCCTGGATTAGGGGTTATCCGAACAGCCGGACTACATACATCATCCAGACTATTGGAGCGTGAAGATACAAGACTCAAGACTCCGGCCCGTGTCCGGATAGGACTCTCCTTTGCGTGGAAGACAAGCTTGGCGATCCGGATACTGTATTTCCTTCCTTGTAACTAACTCCATGTAAACCCTAGCCCTCTCCGGTGTCTATATAAACCGGAGAGGATGGTCCTTAGAAGGCCGATCACAATTGCAATCATACCATCATAGGCTAGCTCCTAGGGTTTAGCCGCTACGATCTCATGGTAGATCTACTCTTGTACTCTCATATCTTCAATATTAATCAAGCCGGAAGTAGGGTTTTACCTCCATCGAGAGGGCCCGAACCTGGGTAAACATTGTGTCCCTTGCTTCCTGTTAGCATCAGCCTAAGACGCACAGATCGGGACCGCCTACCCGAGATCCGCCGGTTTTGACACCGACATTGGTGCTTTCATTGAGAGTTCCTCTGTGTCGTCGCTTTGAGGCTTGATGGCGCCTTCAATCGTCAACAACATGATCCAGGGCGAGACTTTTCTCCTCGGACAGATCTTTGTGTTCGGCGGCTTTGCACTGCGGGCCAATTCGCTTGGCCATCTAGAGCAGATCGATAGCTATGCCCCCGACCACTAGGTCAGGTTCGGAAACCTGAACTACATGGCCGATATCCTCGGAGACTTGATCTTCGACGGAATCTAGTATGTGCCAGGAGCGCCGGACAGTCACGATGAGCACGGCCTAGGCCTGCTGTCGGACAATGCTCGGGATATCACCCGTGCAGGGGCCCCAGACCTAAATCCGGAGCAGACTGCGTGGCCCAAGCACGGGTGGATGGACCCCGCTCCGTAGGCTGCACACTCATCGGCGGTAGAGCCAAACCCAGGCATCACCTCTAGAGACGCCTGTGATTCCGGACCCCCGAACTTGTATTCGGTTGTAGGTTCCAGTCCGCGTGCTCCTGAGCCCGCCGAGCCTGGCTGGGCTCCGGTTATGGAGTTCACCGCTGCGTACATCTTCCAGCACTCGCCCTTTGGCGATATGTTGAACTCATTAAAGTCTCTCTCTTTGTCAGGAGGCTCTGGGCCGAACTATGTCCGGCTTGAGTGGGAAGCGGGCAACGAAGGAATTCGCTGCCCACCCACCACCCACTTCATTGCCACGGTCGATGGTTTAACCAACGTTCTTGACTTCGACTCCGAAGACATCGACGGTATGGACGACGATGCAGGAGAAGTACAGGAGCCACTGCCCACAGGGCGGTGGACAGCCACCTCTTCATACGATATATATATATATGGTAGACACTCTGAAAGAAACCAATGGCGATGAGGCAATGGAGGATAACCCCTCCAAGAAGAAGGCAAAGCATGGGCGTTTCCAGCACCGCTCCAAGCCCCGCCATGGCAATACCGGCACCGGAGACGAAAACAATCCGGATGGTGCCGAAGATGAATACAATCCCGATCAGCCCGCCTTCGAGCAGGCCGAGCAGGAAGATGGGCAGGACAACCTAGATGAACAGGGAAAGGACGGGTATCTGGACGAGGACAACTACATGCCCCCTCCGAAGACAAGATTAGCCTCAGCGACGACGAGTTTGGCGTGCCTGAGGACCCCGCAGAGCAGGAGCGCTTCAAGTGCCGGCTTATTGCCACTGCGAGGAGCCTGAAAAAGAAGCAGCAGCAGCTTCAAGCTGATCAAGACCTGCTCACAGACAGATGGACAGAAGTCCTGGCAGCCGAGGAATATGGACTCGAGCGCCACACGGCTGACCGGCCGCCTCGAGGTCGGGATAAAATGGCATATCAGCCTGAATACCAGCCCACACCCCCGTGCCAGTTTACTACAGCCCGGGGCAATGCTCAGGACCTGCGCGATAGATTGGATAACATCGCAAGACAACCAAGATCGATCTATGGATCAGGGGGCGCGCTGCAGCACATAACGATGACCGTCATACCGGATACACTAACAGTAAATCCGGCCGGACCGAACACAACCAGCTAGACCTATCCGGACTGCGTCACGACATAGCCCAGAACAGAGGCGCCACACACCCCCTCTACTTCACCGATGAAGTGATGGATCATGAATTCCCAGAAGGGGTCAAACCCGTAAACATTGAATCATACGATGGCACAACAGACCCCGCGGTATGGATTGAAGATTTCCTTCTCCACATCAACATGGCCCGCGGAGACGATCTACATGCCATCAAGTATCTTCCCCTTAAGCTCAAAGGACCCGCCCGACATTGACTAAACAGCCTGCCCGCAAATTCCATCAGTAGTTGGGAAAACCTGGAAGACACATTCCTTGACAACTTACAAGGAACATATGTGCGACCTCCGAATGCTGATGACTTGAGCCACATTACTCAACAGCCCGCAGAATCAGCCAGGAAATTCTGGACTCGGTTCCTAACTAAAAAGAGAAATAGTTGACTCTCCGGACGCCGAAGCCCTGGCGGCCTTCAAGCATAATATCCGCGACGAGTGGCTCGCCTAACACCTCGGCCAGGAGAAACCCAAGTCCATGGCTGCTCTCACGACACTAATGACCCGCTTTTGCGCAGGCAAGGACAGCTGGTTGGCTCGCAGCAACACTACGGCAGATTCTAGCACTTCAGATGTCCGTGACAATAATGGCAAGATACGGGGCAACAGACATAAGCGACGGAACAACGGCAACAACAACGAAGACACGACAGTTAACGTCGGATTCAGCGGATCCAAATCCGATCAGCGGAAGAAGCCCTTCAAAAGAAACAATCAGGGACCGTCCAGTCTAGACCGTATACTGGAGCGCTCGTGCCAAATTCATGGCACCCGGACAAGCCAGCCAACCACACCAACAGAGACTGCTGGGTATTTAAACAGGCCGGCAAAATAAACGCCAAAAACAAGGACAAGGGGCTGCACAGCGACGATGACGAGGAGCCCCGACATCCGAACACAGGGGGACAGAAGAAATCCCCCCCCCCAGGTGAAAACGGTCAACATGATCTACGCCACTCACATCCCCAAGTGGGAACGAAAGCGAGCACTACGGGACGTCTATGTGATGGAGCCAATCATCCCCAAATTCAACCCATGGTCAGCTTGTCCGATTACCTTTGATCGTAGTTATCATCCTACTAGCATCCGTCACGGTGGCTCAGCCGCATTGGTCTTAGACCCAATCATCGATGGATTCCACCTCAGGCGAGATCTTATGGACGGTGGCAGCAACCTGAACCTGCTTTACCAGGACACAATGCGCAAAATGGGCATCGATCCTTCAAGGATCAAGCCCACCAAAACCACATTTAAACATGTAATTCCTGGAGTAGAGGCCCGTTGTACGGGCTCTATAACACTGGAAGTGGTCTTCGGATCTCCGGATAACTTCCAAAGCGAGGAGTTAATCTTCGATATCATCCCTTTCCGCAGTGGTTACCACGCACTGCTCGGACGAACCGCATTCGCTAGATTCAATGTGGTACCACACTATGAATACCTCAAGCTCAAGATGCCAGGCCCGCGCGGGGTCATAACAGTCAATGGAAACATGGACCACTCTCTCCATACAGAAGAGCATACTACAGTCCTCGCGGCAGAAGTACAATGCGGCCTCCTCCGACAAACCACCAATCCGGCGACTACAACCTCAAGCACCGTCAAGCGAGTTCGGAGCACCCCGCAACAGGATCACCATGCATGCCAAGAGCACGACTAGCAGTCCGGCCTCCGCTCAAATCCCATCAAAGCAGCATTTGTTCCACGCGTACACAATTACGCACTCAAAATACCATGGGCATAGGCGGAGGCGCAGGAGTGGCTCAGTCAATGGTGCGGTATCACCGCCACATACCTTCAAAACCTTTCCTTTCCCTTTCAGGACAGTGCTTTAGTGCGGCCTCTTCAGAAGAGCTGGATTGCCGGACTTACATAGGAGAGAAAACCAAGGAGGCAACAGGCTTTGCGTACAGAAGGAAATACCCAGGTGGAATCTATTTATGATCATTATACCTGTTTTATCTATCTGTACGTAGCTTGCCCCTGGATAGGATATGTCAAATAATCCTATTTATCTCCGCTTAATGCATTCTTCGTAAACATATGCTTAAACGTATTATTCATCAATGGGAGACCATATATAGCATCAGCTTATTATTCTTATTTGAGCATTTTTTCTTACATATGTTTACTTGATACTGAATCCGTACACATTGGTACGTTTAGTTTGCCAGGGGCTTCTTATGGCGCCCCATAATACGGCAAGACAAGTCTGAACACTTTTAACAGTGCGGCACCCCGAACTTATAGCACTATATGCATCAGCTCCGAATCATGTCTTGGGTCTACAGTTGGGTTAGCCTGGCTCCCTTGTTTTGGTGCCTTACGTTCCGTTATATCGGCTAAGGTAGCGCAGGGAGAACTACTGTGATTGTGTCCCAGTTCTTCCGGACGAGCAGCTTAGTAAAGAAAGCCGAAAACTGACCGACATGATGTGGCGAGAGCTGGTTATTGTTCTAGAGGTCTTAAAATCCTTAAAGATTTTTCCGCTTTAGGCCGAAAACTGACCGACATGATGTGGCGAGAACTGATTGTGAGATGGCCTCCCACACGCCTGAGTCTGCGTCCTCATCAAACTCGCCGTCACCGTCGACCGCTGACCACACGCCAAATGGACGCATGATGATCTTCATCTTTGCTGCCCACAGCTGGTAATTTGACTCTGTCAACTGCGGGTACTAGATCGGGACTCCATGGCCCCGCCTCCCACTGCTCGAGCCCTCACCACCATCGCCGATTCGCTTCGATGGAGGCTGGTACTTATGGGACGAGTCGGTCTTCTTCAGAGGTGTTGACATTACCTCCTGTCACCGCCGCCAGTGCCTCCTGTCATCGCCGCCGAAAATTCCCGGCCTTAGAGATGATCGAACCGTGAAGCTTTGATACCAAATGTTGGCGTCGAACCAAATGAAACGCAGACGATCATAGTGGAACACGCATTAGTTTCTCTCCCTCTCTCTCTTGACGAACTGCAGTTTTAGACGAACACGAGAGAGTTTTTGTGACACCCCTTAATCCGCGTCTTTGCTGGTTTCTTTCCTTTTATTCTATCGCTCCAGATCCCAACAATTCGGGCACACAAAGGCTGCCATGATCCACACAAAGCATGCGCCATCCAGCATGCAGTGGATCGTGGTGATGCGATAAGAATGCAAAGCTAACTAAGACTCGGCCGCAACGTGGACTTGCATGCTTCTGGCCAACACAACGTGCTAGTGTAGCTCCTATGGCACATGCACAACTCTAAACGTGATTATAACCTTCACGTGTACAGAATCAAGTGAAAGAAAAACAACAAGGAAAAAACTACATTATTCAGATGCAACAAGACTAACTTCAACAGCAGCAACGACTCTCGCTCGAGTCCGTGCTGCTGCTACCCGATATGCTACTACATGACCAGCTGCCCCGCCTCTCGCACTGCTGCTGCTGTTGCTGCTGCAGGACCAGCTGGCCCGGCTGCTCTCTGGTAGTACATTCCCTGCTGGAATGGCTACTGATTTAGATCATTGCTCCTCTACCACTAGTGCTCGAGTGGCCAAAACTATTAGTGCACTGCTTTTCTGCTACTAGTGTGTTCAGTTTCGATAGCAAAGTTCAGTTTTGATAGTTAAGTTCAGGGATGAGCAGTTGATGTATTTTACATCTAGAACTTTTTGGTGATGTATTTTATGTACATCATCTATTGCAAATTCTATTAGAATACCACTTCAGATTAATGTTGTCTCTCTTGTCCTGCTTCAGCTTCACCGTCGTACACCTCACCGGAGCTGCTCCAATGACGAAACCCTCCATCACAGCGGAGCAGTACCCTTGACTCCATCTCCAGATGCCTAAGATCTTCTTACCCTCCTTCGACAGCCACATCAGCCCCAGCATCCTCAGCTACCAACCCAATGATGCTGGGATCGACATGGCTTCGCCATAGAGGTTGTACACTTGTTGCATTGTTTTTTTACTTTAGATGTTATATATATTAAGCACGCGTAGTAATGAGGAATACGATTAGTTTCTCCTATATGACAAGCAGTTGGTACTAGGCAAGTTAGCTATCTGTGATGGACTCTCTTGAAAGCCATAATTATTTATTTCTGCGCGTTGGAGCTATGCATGTGTAGATGGGCATGGGAGTTGAGCTAGTAGGGCAGTGGCCTGGGTCCAAAGAATTAATTGTTCCTTTAGTGTCTCTTTCAAAGAAAAACTGTAGGAATATTAATATCCACTTGTCCCTACTTTTTAAATTCTTATTCATGAAGAACAAGACTAAGTGATAGTAGCATAATAGCATCATAACTGTACATTTTCTAGTGGTTTGACTTAATTTGACCATGCTTCTTTGCATTCATGTGAACCAAACACCCAAATTGACAGAAATCCTCTATTTGCAAATGCTCTGTTGTGCACGTGCATTCCTATCCTATTCCTGTGCATTTCCTATCCCTGCGTTGTTAGAATCTTCCCATTGAAATGTGCCCTTACAGAATTACGTACGTTACAGATAGGTGTCAAAGAAAACCTTGTGTGGTTTGTTTCGCTCTTGCCGCGCCATCATCCACCCCAGCTCAGCTGCTCTAATGACAAAAGGGTCGAGCACGGCAGAGATGCGCCCTCCTGTAACACCCCAGATGTAACATGTCCCATTTTGGCAATATATCAACTTGACCTTCATCCATTTCTTGTGGGTTTTATCATGTTTGGCCTCATCTTGTTTGGTTATGTGTTTTATTCTTTTCATTGTCATGCTCACCTTACCATATTGCATTTGTGCCTCTTGTCATTTTGCATTCATACTCATCATGTGCATGTTGTGATCTCATACCTATTATGTTGTGGCATGCTCAATGCATAAACCTTGCATCACCACCTCCTCCTTCCCTCTACTTCCTTCTTTTGTCAAGTGCTATTTTCCTTTCTCTATTAATGTTCATCTTCTCCCTGTAAATCTTGCTCCATGCCCTAAACCTCTCTGCCAAATATCTCCTTATTTGAAGTTGTTTTGGTCAGGTTCAAAAATGACACAAGTTTGAATTATATTCAAACTTGTCTTATTTTTCTACCTCTAAAAATGCCCAATGTAATTTATTCAAATAGTGGATAATTCCAGGAGCTTGAGAATATTTTCTTTATACTCAAACTCCTCTCCTTTTACCCTGTGCTTTTCTTTTTCTATTTCTGTTTGAACAAATAGAAAAAAAGGAGAGTATCAGCCCAGCCAGCGCAGCAGCCCCCCCTGGGCCTCCTGCAGCCCAGCCAGGGCCTTTCCTGCCCGCCAGCCCAGCCAGCGCAGCCAGCCAGCTCGCTCGCGCCCTCGTCGTTTCTCACCCAGCTGTGACGCTACCCAGGAGCCCGTACGCCCACGTGTCACCTGCGACCCCACTAGCCAGCCTCTGGCTATAGCGCACCCGCCCCTCACCTTTTCGTCAAGCTCGTGCCGGGCTCGCACATGGCCACGGCCGCGTCGATGCCGTGCTCCACCCGTCGCGCTGGCCTCCCTTTTAACCCCTCTCCTTGTCCACACGCCCCCTAGGGTTTCCTTCTTCCTCTCATCGCCGCCGCCAGGTGAGTAGAACCACCAGATCCACCGCAACCGCTCCGTCCCGAGCGCACCTGAGAGCGTACCTCGTCGCCGGCATGCTCTCCGGTCACCCCCACCCCCATAGATCGTGTCCTTCTTCTTCTTCCTCGTCGTCGTCTTCTTCCACGACATCGACTACGGTGCCCCGGACGACGAGTTCCTCGACGTCCTCTGCTTCCATCGTCCTCTCGGTCAGGACCGCGCCAAGGATTCAGAGCTCCACTTCGTCGCCGCCGGCTCGTCTCCGTCAACCACATCGTGTCCTTGGGTGAGCTTGGTAATGCACCTCCCTCTCCCATCCTTCCCATGGCATGTAGGCACCCGTAGAACTCAGCCGATCCATGTCTTCCCCGCGTTCGCAGTGCTCCGGCGATCTCTGAATTTATTTGTGCAGTGTTGTTCGACCGTGCGTGTTTGCGTGTCCCCGCTTTGGATCCCTCTGTCGTGCTCCCGTAGCTCGCTCGCGCCACTCGTTCACGTCCCGCGCGCACACTTCAAGCCTCCCGCGGCTCCAACGAGCTCCTTCTGCCGCTCGCTTCGCCCGGCACCTCCGCTGTTCCGCTCGTGCCCGAGCACACGCACACGCGCGACTCCACAAGCAGCAGCCACGCGCTCCCGCGCCTTCACATGTTCACGCACGCCCGTCGGAGTCCCTGTGCCCCACTGGTTGCCGCCGTTGCCCTCACCGGTGCCGTCGTCTTCTCTGTTTGCAACAGAGGAGCTCGATCTGGTGTCTATCTAAAAGGGGCCGAACCCCTTTTCTTATCAGTAGCCCTACCTAGCCCAGTGGTTGGCTATGCAAAACCACATCGGGGAGACCCGAGTTCGATCCCCCGTGGGTGCATTATCCTTCCCCCCTTTTTTCTGTTTCTTTGCACCGTGTGTGAGTATGACAGGGTGGCCCCACCTGTCATCCTCCCTTAGCCCTTGTTTTTTTTATTGTTGTTCCCAGCGAATATTCCATTTCTGGCATATGGAATCTATCCATTTAGGGCAAGTCCATTTCTGGACGTTTCCAAATATGGAAAATGCCATTTCTATCATATTCCATTTAGGGCAGGTTTTATCTTAGTGCATTTGTGATGATTTTTCTACAGCAACCCTAACATATTATATATGTTTTTGGGGTAGAAAAATCCCACCAATCCAGTGGTGGCATTAGTTTCTGCATTTGAGCAAGTTCATGAACATGTCATCTCAATCTATGTTGCTGTTTTAAGCAGTTTGCATCATAGCTTGTCTTGCTTGCCATTTTCAAACCGTGCATCCGAATCCGGTGATCTTTATATCAATTTCAACCAAAATCATCTCATCTTTCCAGAGGCATACTTGGTTTGCCAAGTTGATGCCTTGTTCATCATCTTTCCTTTCGAAGCACACATACGCTTTGCATATCACATCTCGCATATCATGACATGTATTGCATCATGTTGCTTGTGCATTGCACCATGATTTATTGTGGTTCCTTTGCTTGTGTTCTTGCCTTGGGGAGCCAGGAGACGAGTACGTGCACGAGGAACCTGTTGAGTACGCTAACGAGGATCAAGCCTTCGACAACTCTGAGAACCTTGCAGGCAAGATGACCATACCTTCGATATCACTTCTATCTTTGCTTGCTACTACTCGGTGTATCGCTATGTTAGCTCTACCTGCCTTTGTTTACCATGCCTCCCTTTTGCCATGTCAAACCTCTAACCAACCTGTCCTAGCAACCGTTGTTTGTCTATGTCACCGCTATTGCTCAGCCCCTCTTATAGCGTTGTTAGTTGCAGGTGAAGATGAAGTTTGTTCCTGGTTGGAACATGGATATTTTGGGATATCACAATATTTCCTGTTTGAATTAATGCACCTTATATACTTGGTAAAGGGTGGAAGGCTCGGCCTTATGCCTGGTGACTTGTCCCACTCTTGCCGCCCTAGTTTCCCTCATACCGGTGTTACGTTCCTTGATTTTGCGTTCCTTACACGGTTGGCTGATTTATGGGACCCCCTTAACAGTTCGCTTTGAATAAAACTCCTCCAGCAAGGCCCAAACTTGGTTTTACTATTTGCCACCTAAGCCCTTTTCCCTTGGGTTTTCACGAGCCCAAGGGTCATCTTTATTTTAACCCCGCCCCCCCCGGACCAATGCTCCTTCGAGTGTTGGCCCGAACTGAGCTGCCTGTGGGTCCACCTTGGGGAAACTTGAGGGCTAGTTTTACTCGTAGCTAGTCTCATCCGGTGTTGCCCTTAGAACGAGATATGCGCAACTCCTATCGGGATTTGTCGGTGCATCAGGCGGCTTTGCTGGTCTTGTTTTACCATTGTCGAAATGTTTTGCAAACCGGGATTCCGAGACTGATTGGGTCTTCCCGGGAGAAGGTATATCCTTCGTTGACCGTGAGAGCTTGTGATGGGCTGAGTTGGGACACCCCTGCAGGGTATATAATCTTTCAAAAGCCGCGCACGCGGTTATGAGGCAGATGGGAATTTGTTAATGTCCGGTTGTAGATAACTTGACACTGACTTCATTAAAATGCATCAACCGCATGTGTAGCCGTGATGGTCTCTTCTCGGCGGAGTCCGGGAAGTGAACACGGTTTGAGTTATGCTTGACGTAAGTAGTTTCAGGATCACTTCTTGATCACTTCTAGCTTCTCGACCGATGCGTTGCTTCTCTTCTCGCTCTCACTTGCGTATGTTAGCCACCATATATGTTTAGCGCTTTCCGCAGCTCCACCATATTACCCCTTTTTCCTACCTATAAGCTTAAATAGTCTTGATCTCGCGGGTGTGAGATTGCTGAGTCCCCGTGGCTCACAGATTATACCAAAACAGATGCAGGTGCCGACGATACCAGCACAGATGGTGCAACTGAGCTGAAGTGGGAGTTTGATGAGGCCCTTGGTCGTTACTATGTATCGTTTCCAGATGATCAGTAGTGGAGCCCAGTCGGGACGATCGGGGATCTAGCATTTGGGGTTGTCTTCTTTTCATTTGAACTGGACCGTAGCCGGTCTATGAGTGTACTTTCTATGATGTATGATCTTAATTTATGTATTGTGTGAAGTGGCGATTGTAAGCCAACTCTCTTTATCCCATTCTTGTTCATTACATGGGATTGTGTGAAGATGACCCTTCTTGCGACAAAACCACTATGCGGTTATGCCTCTAAGTCGTGCTTCGACACGTGGGAGATATAGCCGCATCGTGGGTGTTACAAGTTGGTAATCAGAGCCATCCCCGACTTAGGAGCCCCCTGCTTGATTGTTTGCTGGCGATGTTGAATCTAGAACAAAAATGTTTTGAGTATTAGGATTATATATATCGGAGAGTAGGATTCTTTTTACTCCTCAGTCCCTTCGTCGCTCTGGTGAGGTCTCCTGACGTAGATGTTTTGCCTGTCCTCTTCTCAAATTTCACTCAATTTTTTTAGGATCACGCGGGTATCTTGGAATCGTTCCGATGGTTTTGTGACGAGAACATTATTCTTGGTGCCTCCTGTCTATTATGTGGCTTTGACCCGGGGAGTCAAGCTCTGAGGTGTTGTCGTCACAATTTTATCGTTGCAGTTCTGGAATACCTGAGATTTGCCGACATCGAAAATCTCTTTTATGCAGTTGTTGGGGAGATAACCTCGACGCCACCCAGTATTGGGGCGGGAGTTCGGGAGTATTGCCATAACTCGTATAACGGATGCTTTTCGAAGGTTGAGGTACATGATTTCTGAAGGTTTCTTGGTTATGTGTTGACAGATGGATACAGCTGGATGTAGGGATTGTTAGTTTGGGTGAGATATATTGCTTCCCCTGTATCTCCAACACCAGATTGCATAACCAGAAAGTTTCGGGAGTTTATAGGTGGGATTCAAGTAGCTCTAGCATTTCTTCCTGCAGATATTTGGTTTGTGATTGGGTAATCCTTACCACTTATTTGTTCCAGTTGCACCTTGTTTATTTCATTCATCAATCTCTTATCAAGTGGCTTCTCACCTTAATGGACGTGTGATGTTTACTTTGGAATTCATTCGTTCATCCTTGTTCGAATGTTTATTGTGAAGACTATATGTTGCAGTTTCTATCTGTTGATTCAACTTGTCTATCTGTCTATCAAGATGCTAACGGATGTCACCCTCTTCAGGATGGCTCCGCCAACGC
Source organism: Triticum turgidum subsp. durum (assembly GCA_900231445.1). Lineage (NCBI taxonomy): Eukaryota > Viridiplantae > Streptophyta > Magnoliopsida > Poales > Poaceae > Triticum > Triticum turgidum. Next base: position 465,373,512 of record LT934120.1, on the reverse strand, counting down.
GTCAGTATCCGGAACGCAATGATGGGAGTCAGGCGAACCCTCCACCTCCACCTCCACCTCCGCCTCCGAAGGCATGGCAAGATGTGATGGCAGCCACAAACGCCAATGCCCAGATGATGATTCAGCTCATGCAAGAGCGCAACCAAGGCCAAGGCAACCAAGGGAATCAAGGTCAAGGGCAGTTCAATCATCAGCCTCTATTTCCTACCCTCAACCAATTCCTTGGAAATCAGCCGAAGTCTTTCAGCTACTGTGTCGAGGCCACAGACGCCGATGATTGGCTCGTGGATATCAACAAGCATTTTGAATGCAGCAATGTCAGGCCTGAGGACTATGTCAAGTTCTCTTCTTTTTAGCTCAAGGATCAGGCAGCTGATTGGTTCCAGCAATACAAGGATTCCAGAGGAGGTCGAGTGATTACTTGGACTGATTTCTGTCGGGACTTTAAAGCTCACCACATTCCTACCAGTGTTGTTGAGAGCAAGCGTGAGGAGTTCCGCAATCTCAAGCAAGGCAACATGTCAGTGTATGAATACAACAAGCAGTTTCAGAAACTTGCTCGCTTCGCTAAGCAAGATGTTCCAGATGAGAAGAGTATGATCTATCAATTCAGAGGTGGCCTTAGAGAGGATCTGCAGTTAGCTCTCGTTCTTGTTGAGCCTACTCAGTTTGATCAATTCTACAATATGGCACTCAAGCAAGAAGGTGCTCAGCTCAAGTGTGAGGCTTCTAAGAAGAGAATCAGGGATGCAGTGCAATCTTCTTCTTCCTCACAAGTGGCAGCTAAGCAGTAGAAGTTCTATCTTCCTCCTCCTCCGTTTCGTCAGCCTTACCAGCAGAAGAACTCAGGTGGTCGTGGATCTTCCCACCCACCCAACCCAAGCTATCAGAACAAGTCTCAGCCTCAAGCTTCAAAGTCGAATGCTCCTTATCATCGTCCGCTCTCAGAAGTGACTTGCAACAAGTGCCAGCAGAAAGGTCACTACGCGAACAAATGCTTCAATCAAAGGCGCCTTCCTCCTCCTTCTCCTGTGAGATCTTCAAGAAATGCAGTGGTCAAGCATAATCCAAAGCATGCAAAGGTGAACATGATGAATGCACCTCAGGTAGAGGATTCTTCAGATGTGATCATGGGTAATCTCTCAGTTAATGATATTCCTGCAAAAGTCTTATTTGATACTGGTGCATCGCATTCTTTCATTTCAAGACCTTTTGTGGCTATGCATGATTTGGTTACTCAAGTATTGCCGAGTCCTTTGTCTATTGTTTCCCCAGCTCGGCAAATGACTTCTCGAGCTTTGGTTCCAAATGTCGGTATCAAGATGGGCGACTATAAATTTCTGTCTTCTCTAGTTGTTCTTGGCGACTCTGATATTGATCTAATTCTCAGGATGGACTGGCTTTCTAAGCACAAAGCTCAGCTTGATTGTGCTGCCAGGCAAATTCAATTGACACACCCTTCTGAGGATGTTATCATCTATGCCGCTCGTGATGAAACCATTCGGTTGTTTTCTCTCAATGAGAAGGGCGAGTTGGATGCTATTTCTCAAATTCCAGTCGTTTGTGAGTACCAAGATGTCTTTCCAGAAGAGCTTCCGGGTATGCCTCCTCATCGGCCAGTCGAGTTCGTTATTGATCTTGAGCCTGGAACGGAACCCGTTTGCAAGCGTCCATACAAGCTTGGGCCCAAGGAGCTGAAGGAATTGAAGAAGCTGCTCGATGAACAAGAGCGTCTGGGTTTGATCAGACCGAGTTCATCCCCATGGGGTTGTGGAGTTTTTTTGTCCAGAAGAAGGATGGCACGGACCGACTTTGCGTCGATTACCGTCCATTGAACAAGAAGACAATCAAGAACAAGTATCCACTTCCCAACATCAATGAGCTTTTCGAGCAACTCAAAGGTGCTAAAGTTTTCTCCAAGCTTGACCTTTGTATGGGGTATCATCAGATTCGGATTCGTGAACAAGATATTCCCAAGACAGCATTCAGAACAAGCTATGGTTCTTATGAATATACTGTCATGTCTTTCGGCCTTGTCAATGCTCCTCCAACATTCTCTCGCATGATGAACTTTATCTTCAACCCTTACACCAATGAATTCGTCCTGGTGTATCTCGATGATATTTTGGTCTTCTCCAAGAATAAGCAGGATCATGCCAAACATTTGCCATTGGTGCTCGACAAGCTCAGAGAGCATCAATTCTATGCGAAGTTTTCCAAATGTGAGTTCTGGCTTGATGAAGTTCTTTACCTTAGTCATATCATCTCTGTCAAGGGCATTGCTGTTAATCCTGCGAAGGTTTCTGCAGTTCTGAATTGGGAACCTCCTCAGAATGTCAAACAGCTCCGCAGTTTTCTTGGTCTTGCAAGCTATTGCCGAAGATTCATTGATAACTTCTCTAAGATTGCAAAGCCTCTTTCCAACCTCCTCCAGAAGCATGTCAAGTATGTTTGGACGCCTGAGTGTGACGTCGCTTTCAACACCCTCAAAGAGAAGCTAGTCACAGCTCCTGTTTGACTCCTCCTGATGAATCCAAGCCATTCAAAGTATTCTGTGATGCTTCCCTTCAAGGTCTCGGTGCTGTATTGATGCAAGAGAAGAAAGTTGTGGCCTATACCTCTCGTTAGTTGAAGCCCAACGAAAAGAACTACCCCACTCACGATCTTGAGTTGGAGGGAGTTGTCCATGCATTGATCACATGGAGACATCTCTTATTGGGAAGGCAAGTGGACATTTTCACTGATCACAAGAGCCTCAAGTATATCTTCACTCAACCCAACCTTAACCTCAGGCAAACTCGACGGGTCAAAATGATTCAAGAGTATAATCCGAGTATCGAATATACTCCTAGCAAGGCGAATGTGATTGCAGATGCTCTGAGCAGAAAGGCTTATTGCAACAGTCTAATTCTCAAGCCGTTTCAACCGAATATTTGGGAGGCTTTCCGCAAGCTGAATCTTCAAGTTGTTCCTCAAGGCTTTCTTGCCAACCTCATAGTCTCTCCTACTTTGGAAGATCAAATTTGTGAGGCACAACTCCTAGATACCATGGTGAAGAAGGTGAAACGTGGTATTGACAAGGGCATTCTCAAATACAAGTGCTATCGCTTGGATGACAAAGATACTCTTTTCTTCGATGATCGAATTGTTGTTCAAAAAGGTGATCTGAGAAAAGTCATCATGAATGAGGCACAGAATTCCCTCCTATCCATTCATCCTGGAAGTACAAAGATGTACCATGACCTCTTGCACTCATATTGGTGGACTCGAATGAAGCGAGAGATTGCTCAATTTGTGAATGAATGTGATGTCTGCAGAAGAGTGAAAGCAGAACACCAACGACCAGCTAGTCTCCTCCAACCTCTTGCTATTCCGGAATGGAAGTTTGACCATATCGAGATGGACTTCGTGACTGGTTTTCCTAAGTCCAAGCGTGGAAATGATGCTATCTTCGTTGTCATTGACAAGCTTACCAAAGTGGCTCATATTCTTCCTATCAAAGAATCTATCACAGCAGCTCAGCTGGCAGAGCTATACACCTCCAGAATTGTCTCTTGCATGGTATTCCACAATTGATATCTTCAGATCGTGGAAGCATCTTCACTTCTAAGTTCTGGGACTCCTTTCAGACGGCCATGGGCACCAACATTCGTTTGAGCACAGCTTTCCATCCTCAAACAAGTGGCCAAGTCGAGCGAGTCAATCAAATCCTTGAAGATATGCTCAGGGCTTGTGTCATCTCTTTTGGTATGAAGTGGGAAGATTGTCTTCCATATGCCGAGTTCTCCTACAACAACAGCTTCCAAGCGAGTTCGGGCAAGGCCCCATTCGAAATTCTCTATGGTAGAAAGTGCCGTACTCCTCTCAACTGGTCTGAGACAGGTGAACGCCAACTTCTTGGCAACGACTTGATCACGGAAGCCAAAGAAATGTGCAAAGTCATTCGCGAGAATCTCAAAGCCGCGCAATCGCGCCAAAAGAGTTACTATGATAGCAAGCACCGTGACTTGGCTTTTGAAATCGAAGACCATGTCTACCTCCGCGTCTATCCAATGAAAGGCACTCGTCGCTTCGGTATCAAAGGGAAGCTTGCCCCTAGATACGTGGGTCCTTTCAAGATCATTGGCAAAAGAGGCGACCTCGCCTATCAACTTGAGCTTCCATCCAACTTTGCAAACGTGCACGATGTGTTTCACGTGTCACAGCTTCGCAAGTGCTTCAAGACTCCTGAGCGCACTATCAACTTCGAAGAAATCGACCTCCAAGAAGATCTCTCTTATCATGAGCACCCCGTTGCTATTCTTGAAGAAACCGAGCGCAAGACTCGCAACAAGTCAATCAAATTCCTGAAAGTAAAGTGGTCACACCATTCCGACCGAGAAGCCACCTGGGAGCGCGAGGATCACCTCCGTTCCCAATATCCGGAGTTCTTTCAGTCCTAGATCTTGGGACGAGATCCTCTTGTAGTGGAGGAGAGTTGTAACACCCCAGATGTAACATGTCCCATTTTGGCAATATATCAACTTGACCTTCATCCATTTCTTGTGGGTTTTATCATGTTTGGCCTCATCTTGTTTGGTTATGTGTTTTATTCTTTTCATTGTCATGCTCACCTTACCATATTGCATTTGTGCCTCTTGTCATTTTGCATTCATCCTCATCATGTGCATGTTGTGATCTCATACCTATTATGTTGTGGCATGCTCAATGCATAAACCTTGCATCACCACCTCCTCCTTCCCTCTACTTCCTTCTTTTGTCAAGTGCTATTTTCCTTTCTCTATTAATGTTCATCTTCTCCCTGTAAATCTTTCTCCATGCCCTAAACCTCTCTGCCAAATATCTCCTTATTTGAAGTTGTTTTGGTCAGGTTCAAAAATGACACAAGTTTGAATTATATTCAAACTTGTCTTATTTTTCTACCTCTAAAAATGCCCAATGCAATTTATTCAAATAGTGGATAATTCCAGGAGCTTGAGAATATTTTCTTTATACTCAAACTCCTCTCCTTTTACCTTGTGCTTTTCTTTTTCTATTTCTGTTTGAACAAATAGCAAAAAAGGAGAGTATCAGCCCAGCCAGCGCAGCAGCCCCCCTGGGCCTCCGGCAGCCCAGCCAGGGCCTTTCCTGCCCGCCAGCCCAGCCAGCACAGCCAGCCAGCTCGCTCACGCCCTCGTCGTTTCTCACCCAGCCACGACGCTACCCAGGAGCCCGTACGCCCACATGTCACCCGCGACCCCACTAGCCAACCTCTGGCTACAGCGCACCCGCCCCTCACCTTTTCGTCAAGCTCGTGCCGGGCTCGCACATGGCCACGGCCGCGTCGACGCCGTGCTCCACCCGTCGCCCTGGCCCCCCTTTTAACCCCTCTCCTTGTCCACACGCCCCCTAGGGTTCCCTCTTCCTCTCATCACCGCCGCCAAGTGAGTAGAACCACCAGATCCACCGCAACCGCTCCGTCTCGAGCGCACCTGAGAGCGTACCTCGTCGACGGTGTGCTCTCCAGTCACCCCCACCCCCGTAGATTGTGTCCTTCTTCTTCCTCGTCGTCGTCTTCTTCCACAATGTCGACTACGGTGCCCCGGACGATGAGTTCCTCGACGTCCTCTGCTTCCATCGTCCTCTCAGTCAGGACCGTGCCAAGGATTCAGAGCTCCACTTCGTCGCCGCCGGCTCGTCTTCGTCGACCACATCGTGTCCTTGGGTGAGCTTGGTAATGCACCTCCCTCTCCCATCCTTCCCATGGCATGTAGGCACCCGTAAAACTCAGCCGATCCATGTCTTCCCCGCGCTCGCAGTGCTCCGGCGATCTCAGAATTTATTTGTGCAGTGTTGTTCGACCGTGCGTGTTTGTGTGTCCCCGCTTTGGATCCCCTTTGCCGTGCTCCCGTAGCTCGCTCGCGCCACTCGTTCACGTCCCGCGTGCACACTTCAAGCCTCCCGCAGCTCCGACGAGGTCCTTCTGCCGCTCGCTTCGCCCGGCACCTCCGTTGTTCCGCTCGTGCCCGAGCACACGCGCACGCGCGACTCCACAAGCAGCAGCCACGCGCTCTCGCGCCTTCACATGTTCCCGCACGCCCGCCGGAGTCCCTGTGCCCCACTGGTTGCCGTTGTTGCCCTCACCGGCGCCTCGTCTTCTCTGTTTGCAACAGAGGAGCTCGATCTGGTGTCTATCTAAAAGGGGCCGAACCCCTTTTCTTATCAGTAGCCCTACCTAGCCCAGTGGTTGGCTATGCAGAACCACACCGGGGAGACCCGAGTTCGATCCCCCGCGGGTGCATTATCCTTCCCCCCTTTTTTCCGTTTCTTTCCACCGTGTGTGAGTATGACAGGGTGGCCCCACCTGTCATCCTCCCTTAGCCCCTGTTTGTTTTTTATTTTATTTTATTTTTTTATTGTTGTTCCCAACGAATATTCGATTTCTGGCATATGGAATCTATCCATTTAGGGCAAGTCCATTTCTGGACGTTTCCAAATATGGAAAATGCCATTTATGTCATATTCCATTTAGGGCAGGTTTTATCTTAGTGCATTTGTGATGATTTTTCTACAGCAACCCTAACATATTATATATGTTTTTGGGGTAGAAAAATCCCACAAATCCAGTGGTGGCATTAGTTTCTGCATTTGAGAAAGTTCATGAACAAGTCATCTCAATCTATGTTGCTGTTTTAAGCAGTTTGCATCATATATTGTCTTGCTTGCCATTTTCAAACAGTGCATCCAAATCCGGTGATCTTTATATCGATTTCAACCAAAATCATCTCATCTTTCCAGAGGAATACTTGGTTTGCCAAGTTGATGCCTTGTTCATCATATTTCCTTCCAAAGCACGCATACGCTTTGCATATCACATCTCGCATATCATGACATGTATTGCATCATGTTGCTTGTGCATTGCACCGTGATTTATTGTGGTTCCTTTGCTTGTGTTCTTGCCTTGGGTAGAGCCGGGAGACGAGTACGTGCACGAGGAACCTGTTGAGTACGCTAACGAGGATCAAGCCTTCGACAACTCTGAGAACCTTGCAGGCAAGATGACCATACCTTCGATATCACTTCTATCTTTGCTTGCTAGTACTCGCTCTATCGCTATGTTAGCTCTACCTGCCTTTGTTTACCATGCCTCCCTTTTGCCATGTCAAACCTCTAACCAACCTGTCCTAGCAACCGTTGTTCGGCTATGTCACCGCTTTTGCAAAGCCCCTCTTATAGCGTTGTTAGTTGCAGGTGAAGATGAAGTTTGTTCCTGGTCGGAACATGGATATTTTGGGATATCACAATATTTCCTGTTTGAATTAATGCACCTTATATACTTGGTAAAGGGTGGAAGGCTCGGCCTTATTCCTGGTGACTTGTTCCACTCTTGCCGCCCTAGTTTCCGTCATACCGGTGTTATGTTCCTTGATTTTATGTTCCTTACACGGTTGGGTGATTTATGGGACCCCCTTAATAGTTCGCTTTGAATAAAACTCCTCCAGCAAGGCCCAAACTTGGTTCTACCATTTGCCACCTAAGCCCTTTTCCCTTG
>LT934120.1:465339826-465365847 GCA_900231445.1 Triticum turgidum subsp. durum | reverse complement strand
GCTGGTTTTACTTGTAGCTAGTCTCATCCGGTGTTGCCCTGAGAACGAGATATGCGCAGCTCCTATCGGGATTTGTCGGCGCATCGGGCGGCTTTGCTGGTCTTGTTTTACCATTGTCGAAATGTTTTGCGAACCGGGATTCCGAGACTGATCGGGTCTTCCCGGGAGAAGGTATATCCTTCGTTCACCGTGAGAGCTTGTGATGGGCTAAGTTGGGACACCCCTGCAGGGTATATAATCTTTCGAAAGCCGTGCCCGCGGTTATGAGGCAGATGGGAATTTGTTAATGTCCGGTTGTAGATAACTTGACACTTGACTTCATTAAAATGCATCAACCGCGTGTGTAGCCATGATGGTCTCTTCTCGGCGGAGTCCGGGAAGTGAACACGGTTTGAGTTATGCTTGACGTAAGTAGTTTCAGGATCACTTCTTGATCGCTTCTAGCTTCTCGACCGATGCGTTGCTTCTCTTCTCGCTCTCACTTGCGTATGTTAGCCACCATATATGCTTAGCGCTTGCCGCAGCTCCACCATATTACCCCTTTTTCCTACCTATAAGCTTAAATAGTCTTGATCTCGCCGGTGTGAGATTGCTGAGTCCCCGTGGCTCATAGATTATACCAAAACAGATGCAGGTGCCGATGATACCAGCGCAGATGGCGCAACTGAGCTGAAGTGGGAGTTTGATGAGGCCCTTGGTCGTTACTATGTATCGTTTCCAGATGATCAGTAGTGGAGCCCAGTCGGGACGATCGGGGATCTAGCATTTGGGGTTGTCTTCTTTTCATTTGAACTGGACTGTAGCCGGTCTATGAGTGTACTTTGTATGATGTATGATCTTAATTTATGTATTGTGTGAAGTGGCGATTGTAAGCCAACTCTCTTTATCCCATTCTTGTTCATTACATGGGATTGTGTGAAGATGACCCTTCTTGCGACAAAACCACTATGCGGTTATGCCTCTAAGTCGTGCTTTGACACATGGGAGATATAGCCGCATCGTGGGTGTTACACCTCCAGACTCTCTTTTGCCACCTTAGATCTTCTTCCGCGCCACCGGCAGCCACCACAAATGCATTACCATCATCAACTGAGCACTTGACCTTGAGGATTACACGAGTCCGCAAGAGAGGTCGCACCCTTTCGTGTCAGCTTACGTTATGCATCGCTTAATATTACTTGCTACTTTATCTTCCTCTTCACCTGTTAGACTCCGAGTCAGATCCAAACTATTGCTCAAACTTAAGTTTTTAAATGGTTCCGGGGTACATATAGGCGCAACAATGAATATTATATGTTTACTACCTGGTTAATCTCAGGTGTCTACTATGAGTTTCATGTTGGGTGGGAAACAAACAGTAAAAGAGCCACTATCTGTATTTTTAGCGGCAGTTATTAGCTGACTACTATCACTGGTTTTGGGTCTGTCCGTAGGTTGCTACCATCACTCTAAATTTCTGCATGCACTCCTTACATAATCTCACTATGTTTTATTCCTATGCATGCAAGTTATTGTACACTATGGTACTGAACATGTAGAGCAAAAGAGATGAGCCTTGCGTGGCAATAAAATAGCATGCAGACGTCGCTCCAGGGTGGGTGCAAAGGCAGTCCCCCTCCCCCCATTCCAGATTGTAATCAAGAGGAAGATAACTGTTCAGAGGGGGGTTTAGAGGGAGCAGACCACTCCTATTTACCCCCTGAGGTATTTGCTCTAACTTTCCATGTTGATGTTGGTCATATCATGCATATGGCGCCTTGCATTGCTTAATTTATACACTAAAAATCTCATCTGCTTAGTTTAGACATGCTTTGTGTGAATGCCATCTGTTTACTTTCTATATCATATATGTGAATTATGCAACACCATCTTGTATAGCCCGACATCATATATGTGAATTTTGCAATGCCATCCTGCTTAGCCAGTCATCTTATATTTAAATTATATCATGCCATCATTTTTTCATTACGTAGTACATTTGTCAACAATGTAAGTACATTCAACTACTCTTCCTATGCATCAGCCATTTGACACGGTGATGGAAAAATCTAGAGTGAAAACAAGGTCTTCAGAGCAGATAATGCTATCTCACAAATCACATATCTTGCTGGTTATGGATAGCTCCTCAGAGGAGGATTCAGAGACAGATGATCAATCCTATCCGCCCCCCCCCTCGAGGTGCACTCTCTTAACTTGGCATGGTTATCTTGCTCATATCATGCATATGTTGTCTTGCCTTGCTATGTCATTTGCTTAGTTTAGACATTCTTTGTGTGAATGCCACCTTTTTAGTGTCTAATTACCATATATATGTGAATTATGCAATGCCATCTTGTTGCAAGGCATTATATATGTGAATTATGCATTTCTATGTGAATTATGCATTGCTATCTTGTTGCAAGGCATTATGCATGTGAATTATGCAATGCCATGCTATTTAGCCAAGCATCATATATGTTAATTATATCATGCCATCCTTTTTTTGTATCACATATTCCATTTGTCAACAATGTTCTTATATTCAACTGCTCTTCCTGTGCATCAGTTATTTGAATTGGTGATGGAAAAATCTGGAGTGAAAACAAGGTCTTCAGATCAGACAATGCTACCTGCTGAAGCAGATATCTTGCAGGTTACAGATAGCTCCTCAGAGGAGGATTTAGAGACAGATGACCAGTCCTATTTTACCCCTGAGGTATATGCTCAAACTTGGCAGGGTTATATTACTCATATCATGCATATGTTGTCTTGCATTTCTTAGGTTTTACATCATATACAAAATATTGAATGTCATCTTCTTACTTTAGACATCATATATGTGATTGCTATCTGCTTACATTCTTAGTACATAAATCATATAAAACATTTGAATTATATCATGCCATCATGTTTACATAGACAACATGTATCAGAATTATGCCATGCCATCCCGTTTAATAAAGACAACACATTACTTATACATATCATCTCATCCTGTTTACATAGTCATCATATTTTGAATTTTGTTATTCTATTCGTGAATTATATCATGCCATCTAGTTTCCATATACAACACGTATGTGAATTATAGCATGCCAACCACTTTAATAGACACATCATATAGTTATATCATGTCATCCTGTTTACATAGTCATCATATTTTGAATTATGTCATTATATCCTGTTTATTAACCATCATATATGTGAAATTATGTCATGTTATCCTGTTTAGTTAGCCATCATATATTTGAAATTGTTTCATGCTATGATGTTTGATTAGACAACATAAATGTGAATTATTTCATGCCCTCTTTTATTCCCCATTATCCATTGCACCTGTCTATCATACAATCTATGTACATTCAATTACTTTTCTTGTTTATTAGCCATTTGAATTGCAGGGGTGATGGCAGTATGGGAGTAAAAACATGGTCTTCAGAAAAGATAGTGCTACCCGTCGATGCAGATAGAACCACGGTTGTACTTGCCCAAGAACCAGTCCCACCACACATAACCCAGGCTCATGAAGATTATACCCCTACCTAGTTCGACAGACAACCAACTACACCTCTTCTAACCCCAACCTCAGCAGATAGTAACCCAGTTCCAGTTGACACAACACCGTCTCCACCACAAAGCACCCAAACACGAGCAGTTAGTAAGGCAACTACAATGCCCAAAGCACGAGGACCACCACTCTAAACCCCAACTCAATGCTTAAAGAAGAAGGAGAATTGTTCTCAAGTCAGGTTCCGTAGCTATGGTTCATACTCCTTTGCTCTTGCATCACTGTATTTACTTATACCAACTAATTTCAAATTTGAAGGATGCAACTGAAACTCCAATGGTGCAACAGGTATGTTTTAAACCTGTTTCTTTAACTGGTTTGCTATTTTAACTTGCTCTATGTTGATTTCAGTTTCAATTAAATAAACAGTTATGTTCTCATGTCATGCTGTGTGGTTTCCCACACTTATATTATGTCTATGCTTCTTTGTCTTAAACAGATATGATTTGAACTGTCTCTATCTTGATTTGACAACATAAACTAGAATGATATAGACCAGACAGTGAGCATAGTACATAGATATATGTTTGTTTCATGCTATTATCCTATTCACCTTACTGCTAAACTGGTTTACCAAAATGAGTTTCATATACAACATGGTAAACATGTGATGTGTCTGTTTGTTTATCTTTTAGAATGCGAACAAAATATTGGATAAGGGTACCCTGTTATGCAGTGGTAAATGAAGTAATGCAGATAAGGTTCAAGATAGTGAGACATCCCTGTTGGTCTCCAAGAAAGATGATAAAAACTATCTTGAAGACAGTCAGACAACCCCAAAGTCCTGTCTTGATGTAGTGTTCGAGTTACTGGCCACTACTGCTGGCACGAGCTCTTCGAACTCTCTGCCTGAATCAGTTCGGCTCCTTGAGTCTCAACTTCAAGTTGAAAGACATCAATCAGATGTGCTGCAATAGGAAGCCGAAGGACTGAGGAAGTCCCTGCAGAATTCAGATGCATACTGTCTGGTGCAACAGCAAGCACTGCAGGATTTAAGAGCCAAACAAGAGAAAGTTAATAAGCTTGCTAAGCATCTTGCCAGAAGGTTGGGTACCCAAGATATTGTTTCTTGAGCTCTTCTGAAGTGATTTCAGTTCTGGACTTGTTTTGCTGTGGCGTTTATTTGCACTGGTCGCCAACTTTGATAACCAGTGTATGTGATATGCTGCTTTGTTCCCTATATTTGCTCTGGTGGCGAACTTTGATGCCCAGTGGATGTAATGTGTGTAATAACCGTAATAGCCTAGCGTTAGTTGCTTGCTTATTTATTTCCTTATTGTCTTGTTTAGTTGTTTTCCTGTAGTCACTGCAGTTTTTTCCCTGTTTTTCTAGTGGCCACAATAACCATGGGCAACATACGGACCGTTGTAACCATGGTCCCGCTACCTGCTGTAGTGACCATAGGCCTCCTACGGGCCGTACAATCCATGGGCCTTCAATGGGACGTATAATCAATGGGCCTTCTACGTGTTGTATGATCGATTGGCCAAACATGGGTCATACTATAATGATCCGCAAAATGGGCCATAAACGGGCTAGAGTGGAAATCTGTGTTTATGGCCCGACCATAACGGACAGTTAATATGCCAAAATGTATAATGGGCTTAATTTTATCAATAGGCATCACAGGTCATTAATTGGTCGTATTTGATGATGCTATGGAAACAGCCCAACGGGTTAACGGGCCAGCAGTGGTGTAGCCAGCATGGTGAGCCAGGGTGGTCCAACAATGAAACTTTTCATGTAATTTTATGGTTTTTTTCTTCAGAAAATGCTTTTTTCTACGCTATATATTGGCTATGGGGAAAATTTCAGGGTGGTCCATGGACCACCCTGTCCACCCCCTAGCTACGCCACTATGGGCCAACTATAACCACAGAGCTGAATTTGGCCCACAAGAGGAATAAGCCAATAAATGACCGTAAGTAACCGAATGCTAGAAATGAGCCCAATAATAAATGGGCCCTTAGAAGGCCGAAAGGTAACACGGGCTGGAAACAGACCAACGTAATAATGGGCTATTAATGGGTGTAAAGCGATACACTGTCCATTATAGGCCAGTTTCACCACAGGCCTTTAATGGGCCTAGAGTTACGAAGGGCCTCGTGTGGGCCTAAAGACGTCATAGGCCACACATGGGCCAGAAGTTACAATGGGATGGAATCATATGTGATGGCCCAGATGACGCTACTGGGCCCAATTTGGATAGGCCATAATGGGCCATGAGGTAGCGGGCTGTAAATGGGCTATATGCGAACAGACTGTTAACAAGCTTTCCAGGGGCCGGCCTGCTACCTTTTGACCAAGTCAAACGGGCTGGCCTTTTTACCTGAATGGCCCTTTGTTGGGCCGAGCCACGTGTCGACTTATCATAGGAGCATCCCGTCCATTGGCTGGATGACATATGTCCTAACACTGAGCTGACACGTGGATCCTCCGGCAAATCCGAATTTTACACGTGGAAAATCCCCATTGGCCAGGGCTGTTAACGGGTTATCTGATCCAAACCAGAACCTGATAGCTTAACGGCAACCCGTTATGGTGGATGCCATGTGTCGATCATCCTTGACGAAAACACTTCCATGACGCGCCATTTATCGTCATGGAAGTGGACACTTCCGTGATGATAATTTTGGTATTTTCATGGAACACTTCTACGACAGCACAGGTATGACTATCTTGTTTCTGTCATAAAATTGTCATTGATGTACATGCATGACAGAAAACGTGACCTACTGTGACAAACATGTATCATCACAGAAGTGTATTTTTTTGTAGTGTATCATTGCGACTGCTATCAAATTACCATATTATTGTGCTGCTGATCACTTTGCTACAGATATTTAGTTCTCCATGTGTGGTTGAATTGACAACTCAACTGCTAATACTTACAAATATTCTTTCGCTCCCCTTGTGTTGAATCAATAAATTTGGGTTGAAAACTCTACCCATGAAAACTGTTGCGATCCCCTATACTTGTGGGTTATCAAGACCTTTTTCTGGCACCGTTGCTGGGGAGCATAGATATATTTATTAAGTCACTTGGAATTTTTATCTGGTAATCACTATGAAGAATCTTAAGGATGATAGAACCAAGACCGTTCCCTCTAAGACGAGGGGAGGTAAGGAACTATCATCTAGCTCTACACTTGTACTACAAAAAAAAATACACTTCCGTGATGATAAGTGTTTGTCACAGTAGGTCGCGTTTTTTGCCATGCATGTACATCCATGATGATTTTATGACAGAATCAAGATAGCCATACATGTGCTGTCGTAGAAGTGTTCCATGACATTACCAAAATTATCATCACGGAAGTGTCCACTTCCATGACGATAAATCGCGCGTCACAGAAGTGCTTTCGTCAAGGGTGACCGACACGTGGCATCCACTGTAACGGAACGCCGTTAAGCTATCGGGTCGGGTTTTGGATCCGATAACCTGTTAACAGCCCAGACTAATGGGGATTTTCCACGTGTAAAATCATCATTGGCTGGAGGAAACACGTGTCGGCTCACCGTTGGGACAGATGTCATCCGCTCATTGGACCAAAGGCGCCTATGATATGGCAACACGTGGCACGGCCCAACAGAGGCCCATTCCTGTGAAAAGGCCGGCCCATTTGACTTGGTCAAAAGGTGGCGGGCCGGCCCATGGAAAACCTGTTAATGGCCTGTTCGCATATAGCCCATTTACAGCCCGCTAACCCAGAGCCCGTTACGCCCTATCCGAATTAGGCCCAGTAGCGTCATCTGGGCCGTCCAATATGATTCGGCTTGTTTTAACTTCCGACCCATGTGTGGCCCATGACTTCTTTCGGCCCATATGAGGACCTTTGTAACTCTTGGCCCATTAATGGTCTGTGGTGAAACTGGCCCGTAATGAACAATGTATCACTTTATACCCATTAACATCCCGTTATTCCATTGGGCCGTTTCTAGCCCATGTTATCTTTCGGCCTTCTCAGGGCCCATTGATTCTTGGGCTCATTTGCAGCATTCGGTTACATACGGACCATTACTGTCATTTTCTGCTTGTGAGCCAAATTCAGCCCGTCGTTACAGTCGGTCCATTTGTGGACCGTTAATACGTTGGGCCGTTTTCATGTCAAAAAAACCCGTTGGGCTGTTTTCATAGAGTTATCAAATACGGCCTATTAACGACCCATTATGGTCCACGAATAGTACGGCCCATGATTGGCGAAATGATGATATGCCCCGTAGAAGGCCCATGGATCCTACGGCCCGTATGAGGCCCATGGATAGTACGGCCCATAGAAGGCCCATGGATCGTACGGCCCATAGAAGGCCCATGGACCCTACGGCCCATAGAAGGCTCATGGACCCTAAGGCCCGTATAGAAGGCCGATGGATCCTATGGTCCATATAGAAGGCCAATGGATCCTACGGCCGGACAAAGGCCCATGGATCATACGGCCTGCAGGAGGCCCATGGTTACAACAGTTCGTGTTTTGCCATGATTATTTTGGCCTAGTTACCAAAAATAGGCTATTGTGGCCACTAGAAAAAAACAGAAAAAGAACTGCAGTGACTACAAGCAAACAACTAAACAAGACAATAAGGAAATAAATAAGCAAGCAATTAACGCTAGCCTATTACCTCTATTACACATATTACATCCACTGGGCATCAAAGTTCGCCACCAGTGCAAATATAGGGAACAAAGCAGCACATTACATACATTGGCCGTCAAAATTGGCAACCAGTGCAAATAAACGCGGCAGCAAAACAAGAGCATAACTGAAACAACTTCAGAAGAGATCAAGAAATGTTATCCTGGGTATCCACCATGCTGGAAATAAGCTTAGTAAGCTGATTAGCTTTGCCCTATTTGGCGCTAAAATCCTCCAACGCTTGGTGTTGCACCAGAAAGTATGCATCTAAATGCTCCAGGGACTTCCGCGGTCCTTCCGCTTCTTGTCGCAGCACAGCTGATCGATGTCTTTTAGCTTGTAGTTGAGACTCAAGAAACCGAACTGATTCAGACAGTGAGTTTGAATAGCTTGTGCAAGCGGTAGTGGCCAGTAACTCGAATAATAAACCAAGACAGGACTTTAGGGTTGTCTCGCTGTCTTCAAGATGGTCTTCCTTAGCTGTTTTATCAGCTTTGTTGCAGACCAACAAGGATGTGTCACTATCCTGAACCTTATCTGCATTGCTTCCTTTACCATTGCTTAATAAGGCACTCTTCCCCAATATTCTATCGGCATTCTAAAAGAAGAAACAAGCAGACACATAACAAGTTTAGCATGTACTAGTATACGAAACTCATTTCGGTGAACCAGTTCATTAGTAAGGTGGACAGGATTAAACTACCAAGTCTTCTATTGGCAAGTACTAGTACATAATAAAAGCATCAAACAAACATATATCTATGTCTTATGGTCACTGCATTGTCTTGCCAAATCAAAATAGAGACACGGTTCAAATCATATCAGTTCAAGACAAAGCAGCAGTGAAAGAATACAAAGCGTGGGAAACTACACGGCACAACAAGATTTCAGATGGGTACCACGGGTCTACATGTACAACAACACTATTGGCTCTGTAGTGATGCTAGTAATGTGCATGATATGAAAGTCAACTGTATACACAATTGAAATTGAAATCAACAGAGCTATTGATAAGAGCAAACCTGTTAAAGAAACATGCGTGAACATACGTGCTGTGCCATTGGAGTTTCGATTGGATCCTTCAATTTAAAAATAAGTTTGTATGAGTAAATACAGTGATACAAGAGCAAAGCAATCACAGTTAAAAAAGGTGCGCCTAAGCGAGCGCTTAAGCGCGCCTGGGCTCTAGGCGTTGGCAAAACGCATTGCGCATAACTACACTTAATCTGTGCATAACTGCGCATAAGCATGCGCTTTGGTCAGTAAAGCTCAAGGCGGTGGCAAAACGCACAATTAACGCCTTGCGCTTTTT
This sequence comes from Triticum turgidum subsp. durum, assembly GCA_900231445.1. Classification (NCBI taxonomy): domain Eukaryota; kingdom Viridiplantae; phylum Streptophyta; class Magnoliopsida; order Poales; family Poaceae; genus Triticum; species Triticum turgidum. The sequence continues at coordinate 465,356,354 of LT934120.1, read as the reverse complement.
TGAACTATGGTAGCAATGGAATCTTAAATTAGAACAGTTGTTCTTCAGGTTTAGGCACTTGTTCTACATGAACAGAGTACAGTAAGACGCAAGAATATAATACTTAAAAATAGAAAATGAGCTCATAGACCTTACCACATTCTTGGTTCGGGACCAGTACAGAACAAGGCGTTCCCAGTCATCGTCCAGTAAATGTGTCTCAGGAGAACGTAAGGGAATTTGATGAGTTTCTTTGACGGTGAAGTACGTTTTCTTCAGGTAATTCCGATACTGCCACCAAGCATTCTTTAAGATAGCAAAGGTATTAGCACAGGTTACCTCATCCTGAGTTTCCAAATAGGTCCTTCTCTATAGAGAAAAATGCGAAAATTTGCTGTATTATAACCATCATGGAGGTAGAATGTATGGGACGAAGCAAAGTAATTGCCATGAATAACATTACTTACACATAACTCCTGGACAAACACCTGCAACTGGCATTTTCCTTCATCTTCAGTATAATATTTCCAAGATGGGAAGATACGCACATATGATTTAACAACATCAAATGCGATAGATGCTAAACTACGACTAGCTGGTTTTGCTTCCTTCACAGGAATAGGCGTACTAACTGGTGGAGTTGGGGTTTGCCGTGATAGTACTGGCCCTTTGGGCACTAGAGTTGCCTTACTAACTGGGTTGGGGATGGGCTACTATCGGCTGGGGTTGGGGTTAGATTGGGTGAAGCTGGTTCTCTGTCCATCGCAGTAGGGGTACAATCTGCGAGAGTTTGGGTTATGTGTGGTAGGGCTGGTTCTTGTGCATGTACAACCGGGGTGCTATCTCCACCAAGAGGTAGCTGTCGGTGTCAAAACCGGCGGATCTCGGGTAGGGGGTCCCGAACTATGCGTCTAGGCGGATGGTAACAGGAGACAAGGGACACGATGTTTTTACCCAGGTTCGGGCCCTCTCGATGGAGGTAAAACCCTACTCCTGCTTGATTAATATTGATGATATGGGTAGTACAAGAGTTGATCTACCACGAGATCGGAGAGGCTAAACCCTAGAAGCTAGCCTATGGTATGATTGTTGCTCGTCCTACGGACTAAAACCCTCCGGTTTATATAGACACCGGAGAGGGCTAGGGTTACACAGAGTCGGTTACAATGGGAGGAGATCTACATCTTGTATCGCCAAGCTTGCCTTCCACGCCAAGGAAAGTCCCATCCGGACACGGGACGAAATCTTCAATCTTGTATCTTCATAGTCCGGGAGTCCGGCCAAAGGTCATAGTACGGCCATCCAGACACCCCCTAATCCAGGACTCCCTCAGTAGCCCTTGAACCAGGCTTCAATGACGATGAGTCCGGCGCGCAAATTGTCTTCGGCATTGCAAGGCGAGTTCCTCCTCCGAATACTTCATAGAAGATGTTGAACACAAGGATAGTGTCCGGCTCTACAAAATAAGTTCCACATACCACCGTAGAGAGAATAATATCTGCACAGATCTTAATCTGCTGACGTATTCCGTAGCGTGACGTCATGCCACAGCCAAGCCCTCATTCGAATCGTTTTACTGTCCCACCTCAGCGTGTTTAGCGAGGCGGTTTCCTTGGCACGTCTTGTCAAAGCAGAGATCATGTCCCCTTATTCCGGGATTCTCATCAATATGGGCGTGGGTAACCCAACCGCGTCACCAATCGTGGCACTTGGGAGATAAGCGAGTTTTATTAGGCTGGTGGGGGAACATAGTTCCGGCCGCCCATATAACGGGATAAGAATCCGCCCTTTCAATCTACGCCTTATTCCTCCTTTGCTTATCCATTTCCATCCACTCGAGCTCCAGCGCCCAATCCCGCTCTTCCCACCTCGACCCTCTCCAATCATGTCCGGAGCGGGAGGTAGATGGATCGCCTCCACCGTCACGGAGGGGCACATCAAAAAGTTAAGGAAGGCCGGATACTTGTCTGATGACATCGTGCACCGGCTTCCAGATGAGGGGCAACTCATCCCCACCCCTGGGCCCCATGAGCAGGTGGTGTTCTTCACCCATTTCCTCCATGGACTGGGCTTCCCACTTCACCCATTTGTCTGGGGGCTCATGTTCTACTACGGCCTGGATTTCCATGATCTGGCCCCGAACTTCATCCTCAACATCTCGGCATTTATCGTCGTGTGTGAGGCCTTCCTCCGCATCAAGCCCCACTTCGGCCTATGGCTGAAGATCTTCAGCGTCAAGCCGAAGGTTGTGGGCGGCCGGCAAGCGGAGTGCGGAGGCGCTATGGTGGGCAAGATGCCCAATGTCACATGGCTCGAGGGCTCCTTTGTGGAAACCATCAAAGGGTGGCAATCGAGGTGGTTCTACATCACCGAGCCGCGTGACCCTGAGTGGGCAGCGGCCCCCGAATTCCAATCTGGCATCCCCACACGGCTCACATCTTGGAAAGAGACGGGCCTGTTGTGGGGTAATCCGGAAGCGGTGGCCGGACTCCAAACCTGCGTCCAAGACCTGGTGAACTAGAAGGTTAAACTTGTCAATGTAGTCCAGGCCATGCTCTTCCACCGGATCCTCCCGTGTCAACGCTGGGCCTTCAACTTGTGGGAGTTCGACCCGGCCCAGCACCAGACTTTGTCCAGGCTCTTCGACACAAAGCATGAGGACTCCTGGAAGGTGCTATTCAAATGCTCCGAGGTCTCCCCTCGCGTCACTGAGGATCGCGGATTCTGCGCCAAGTGCCAAGACACCGAAGTAAGCTTGTTTTTATCCTTTACAGGACACTTGATTTTCATAGTTTGACTCTATGCAGGATCTAAACTCCCGCTCCGTTGACAGGACTGCAAGAGGACGTCCGAACAGTTTGACTGTCCGGCCCCTTTGCCCGAAGGCCCAGCAGATGCACGCTTGACGAAGTTGCTGGTTCCGGCACCTCACGTGGTGCCGGAGAAGAAGGCCAAGAAGAAGGCCACGGGGACTCGAAAGAGTTCCCGGCGCCTGGTGGTGTCGGATTCATCGTCCGACGACCCCGAAGCGCCCTCCGCCTCCGAAGACGAGGAGGAGGAAGAAGAAGCCTCTCCCCCTCCAGCGGGGGGAGGAAAGAAAAGGAAGACCGCCCCAACTGGGGAGGCCGGAGGGTCCAAGAAGGGGAAGACCCTTCTTCCGGACTATGCCTCCGACGCCGACAACGGCGGAGAGGAATGGCCATCCAGGGCCAAGCCCCTGGCAAAATCGTAAGTATCCGGATACCAGAATAACTTATGGCATTCCTCTATTGTACAGTACCTTTTGACGCCGAATTCAATCATGCAGTCCGCCCAAGGCTCAGCTCGGCGATTCGTCGAGCGGCTCCCTGGATTCGTCGGATGTGAATAGCGCTTCACTCCCGACAGCCTCCTCCCCTCACCCTACGGACGATGCCGAGGTGGAGTCCCAAAAGGGGCTAAACCAGGAGGAGGTGGTCCTGGAGGCACCGCAAGGTGTCGGTGTACTAGAATAGGGGTACCCTAGTACCCCGAACTTGTGCACGGGCAGTTGCAGCACCCCGCGGCAAGGCTTGCCGGGCGAACGCCAAGGTCCTCCATGTTTCCCTTGGAGCCATTCAAGAACAAAGTATTTAAGCTTAGGAGACAAGGCCCCGGCAAGAGGAGCTTGCCGGGAAGGCCAACTGAGGCACTCCAAGGAACTTGCCGCGACGCGCCACGCGCTCCGGCAAGGCAACAAGGCCCCGGCAAGAGGAGCTTGCCGGGAAGACCAACCAAGGTACCTCAAGGCCCGGAGAGCGACGAGCTTCCGGACCCGACAAGATAACAGCAACGGCAAGACGCTTGCCGCGGCAGGCGGCCACTCTGTGCCCGCGCTCCAGCACATCCACCAACGTGTCGCTCTGGGGGCCTCTCCAGGCGCGCGTGGCGGGAGGCTGTGCAGCCAGCGGTGCGTAGTGGCATGCGAAGCTGACAAGATCGCCATCGTGGCGAACGGTGGCGTCCCTAACGGTCCTTTTCTGCACTGTTTGGGCGACTCAAACGGGCCTTTAATGCCCTTGTCCCCTGCCGTCAGGGTTAGGTAGGGTGCACTGTACAAGTAACTTTATCAACTACCTCGCTTTTTACGTTTTTACCCTCCTCTGCGTTGCCACCTGTCGGTGACCCCTTTAACGTATAAAAGGAGGCCCATGCGCAACGTCGAGGGGGTTCGGACAGTTCGCGGTTGGGACAGTTCGCTCCGATTCATTCGTAGTCCAGAAAACACTACGCTCTCTCTCGAGAGCAAGAACACAAGATAATACAACCAGACAAGCAGCAGTAGGGGTGTTATCTCTCCCGAGAGCTCCGAAGCTGGGTAAACTGCTCGTGTGTTTCGCCTCGATCCGCTCTTCGTGCCATCTCCGCCCCCCGCCGAACCGAAAGGGGCCCGGCCCGCCGGCCCCATAGGTGTTCGTGGATCAGTTTCCCCGACATCTCTGGCGCGCCAGGTAGGGGGCATCGAGATTGTGTGAATCCGATCCGGCGTTCACACGAGCTAGATCTCCATTCCCTTCATCAACATGCCACCGAAGAAGAAGACTTCGGTGGCAGCCGCTCCGTCCACGTCACTTCCGCCACCGTTGGAGCAAACGGATGGTGGAATGGACGCCGGCGGAAGAATGGACGTCGACGAAGAAGCTCATGATGCTGCCAAGTCCAAGGATAAGGCTGCACAAACCTCGGCGACTGTACATGTTCCGCGCCACTCTCAGGAGGCGCAAGACCAACAGCGTCATGGCACTTGCAGTGCCATACGCATGATAGGCCAAGACCAAGCTGGTGGATCTCGGGGCGCTGAAGACCAGCAAGCACGCCAGCGTGCTGGCACGAGCGGGGCACGGTCGCCTGGACGGGATAATGCTCCTTCTAACATAGTTAGAAGTTTGAGCACGTCCCGCTCCTCGCGCCGTCCACCACTGCCACCCACCACTCCAGCAGAAGCTTTGGCGCGAGCTCAACTTCTCCTAGATTACCCTCCGACGTCGGACAAGATCGATGAATGGAGGGCCACCATTCAGAGTCTCATTGGCTACGCCAACGGCGACACTCCACGGCGGCCGAGCGCGTCGCCGCCGCGGCAGGGTTGCCAGACGCGAGCCGGTGGCGACGAAATGGGTGGAGGAGCAACTACCATGCAATCACCGCCCCGAAGGCCAAGATCGCCGACTCGCCGGATCCACCTCGACAGCGACTCCACTGCATCGTCGGATCCACGAGCTCGTCGCGATCAGCGCCAAGTTCTTCATGATCGACAACAAGAAGATGCTCGAACCCGCATCGAGCGCCGAAGAGAAGCGCGACGTCAATCCGACAAGCGCGCTGGGCCCTCTGTTGACATGCATGCGCCAGGGGAACCAGGCGATCTGCCGTACGCGGTAGGTTGCCCTGCGTTCACTCGTGAGCTGCGGCAAGTCCAGTGGCCCAGCACAAAGAACTTCAAGCCAGACGTGCCGGAGAAGTATGACGGCAAGACGCATCCGTCAGAGTTCCTCAACATCTACACCATTGCGGTGCAGGCTGCCAGGGGACGAGATGACAAGATCCTTGCCAACTACTTCCCGCTGGTGCTCAAGCCCAACGTCAGATCCTGGCTCATGCACTTGCCGGACAACTCCATATCCTCTTGGGCTGATCTGTGCCATTAGTTTGTCGGCGCCTTCACAGGCGGACACAAGCCTCATGGCCAGGAGAGTGATCTTCATCTGCTCGCCCAGAAGGAAGGAGAGCCCCTACGCAAGTACATTCAGAGATTCAGCAGTGTGCAGCACAACATCCCAGACGTCCACCCCGCCGCAGTTATCAGCGTGTTCCCTCAGAACGTGCGAAACCGCAGGATGCGGGAGGAAATGGCGATGTGCAAGATCAGGGACGTTAGTTAGTTATATGCACTGGCCGACAAGTGTGCACGTGCTGAGGAAGGGAGGAGACTCCCCGGAGAAAATATAGGAGCGGGAGGATCTGACAGTGAAGATGCTGCCCTGACAAGGAAAAACCGGCGGCGGAACAACAGAAGGAGGAAAGGCAAAGAAGTGCTAATTGTTGAGCAGTCCGGCAACGGTGGCGGCGCCAAGGAAGCCAAAGCTGATGACTCCGGCAAGGAGATTGCCGCGGAGGTGGCGGTTGCCGACAAGCAGGATAGCACCAACAAGCAGTATTGCAAGATTCACCGCACCAAGGGCCATGATCTCCAGAACTGTAAGAAGGTCGAACGGCTTGTTGAGCAACAGAAAGCTGAATACGAGCGGCGCGACAAGGAGAAGGCCCAGGAAGGAACTGGTGGATCCGGCAAGAAACGTCCCAGCCGAGGAGGACGCCGCGGCAAGGCCAAGCAGCAGCAAGGAGACAGACCTCCTCGCGGCCGCGACAAGGATGAAGATGACGACGACGATGAGGACATGGATGATGAGGAGACTGATGAGAAGGAGTTCCAGAAAGCCACAGAGGTCCTGTGCGTTGACGGTGGTGCTTCTCTGCATGCCTCGCACCGCCAGCTCAAGCAGTGGATGCGGGAAGTTAATGCAGCAGAACCGCCCGTCGAGTCATGCAAGCCTCTGAAATGGTCCGGCACGCCTATCATCTTTGATATTGAGGACCACCCGGATCGCATAACTGCGGTCGGGTGCTTGCCGATGTTGGTTTCACCAACAATCCGCAACCTCAAGGTCACTAAGATGCTAGTTGACGGCGTGGCCGGCTTGAACCTGATCTCCTCCGCGGTGCTCCAGAAACTCCAGATCCTTGACAGCGAGCTCGAAGAGACCGGCACATTTCAAGGAATCAACCCGGGAAGGAGCAAGCCAAAGGGAAAGATCACGTTGCCGGTAACATTTGGCAGCAAGCTGAACTTCAGGACTGAGAGGGTCACGTTTGACGTTGCCGACTTTCCATTACCTTACAATGGAATCCTTGGCCGTCCCGCACTCGCCAAGTTCATGGCAGCCTCTCACTATGCGTACAACATACTGAAAATGCCAGGCCCGATAAGTGTCATCTCTGTCCCTGGCGACAAGAAGGATGCTCTTATCTGTGCCGACAAGATCTACCGGGAAGCAACAGCCGCAGCAGAATGCAAGACACTTGCCGCTGAAGCTCCCGGGGGGAAGAAGAAGACCAAGTCCGGCAAGAGCTCTGATGCCCACTCCGGCAAGCGCACCTCTTTGGAGTGCTGCGCTACCGTCGAGGATGCACCATCGAGCTCCACCGGCAAGCGTAAGAAGGCAATGGCAGCTCCACCTGAGACCAAGAAGGTGCCCGCCAAAGAGGACGGCACTGGTGGTACCTTCACCATCAGCGCCACCCTTGACCCCAAATAGGAAAGCGCGCTCGTTGCTTTCCTACGGGCGAATGTCGACGTGTTTGCGTGGCAACCGTCTGATATCCCCGGTGTTCCCAGGAAAGTAATTGAGCACCACCTTGTCGTCTGTCCTCATGCGCGGCCCGTCAAGCAGAAAGTCAGGAAGCAGGCAGTGGAGCGCCAAGAATTCATCGCAGAAGAAATCAAGAAGTTGGAAGCAGCAGGCCTTGTCAGAGGAGTGCTCCATCCCACGTGGTTGGCCAATCCTGTTGTCGTGCGCAAGGCTAACGGGAAATGGAGGCTTTGTATTGATTTCACCGATGTTAATAAAGCCTGTCCCAAAGGCCCATTTCCTTTGCCACGCATTGACCAGATTGTTGACTCCACAGCCGGATGTGATTTGCTTTCATTTCTTGATGCATACTCAGGATACCATCAGATCTTCATGGCAGAAGAAGATGAAGAGAAAACCGCATTTATCACCCCATGTGGCACGTACTGCTTTGTACGGATGCCTTTCGGTTTGAAGAATGCTGGTTCAACATTCGCAAGGGTAGTCCACTACGCTTTTGAGCCGCAAATGCACAAAAATGTGGAAGCCTACATGGATGACATAGTGGTCAAGAGCAAGAACAGGGCGACCCTAATTCAAGACTTGGACGAGACATTTGCAAATCTGTGCAGGATCAACCTTAAGCTTAACCCTGAGAAGTGCGTGTTTGGGGTCCCCTCCGGCAAGCTACTCGGGTTCTTCGTGTCTCAGCGGGGAATTGAAGCCAATCCCGACAAGATCAAGGCCATCGAGCAGATCGAAGCACCAAAACGCGTCAAGGATGTGCGAAGGCTTGCCGGTTGCGTGGCTGCTCTCAGCAGGTTTATCTCTAGATCTGCTGAGCGTGCCCTGCCATTTTTCAAAATTTTGAAAAAGGCGGGTCCAGTAAAATGGACTCCGGAAGCGGAGGCTGCGCTGCAGGACTTGAAGAGATACCTGTCCTCCACTCCAACGCTTGTCGCACCTAAGCCACAAGAGAAGTTACTGCTGTATATAGCGGCAACCAATCAAGTGGTTAGTGTTGCGTTAGTGGCAGAGAGGGAGGCAGATGATGAGCCAGCAACCACGGCAGATCCATCCAGCGACAAGCGGGCGGCTTCGCCGACAAGCTCTGGTCCCGACAAACATGGGTTTGCGCAGGAGCATGATAAGATGCCGAAGAGAATGGTGCAGCGCCCAGTTTACTTTGTCAGTTCTCTTCTGCAGGGGGCTAGATCAAGGTACTCTGGAGTGCAGAAGTTGCTTTTCGGCCTCCTCATGGCCTCGAGAAAGCTGCGCCATTACTTCCAAGCACATGAGATCACAGTCGTCACTCGCTTTCCGCTGAAGAGGATACTGCAAAATCCAGAAGCAACAGGCAGGATTGTCGAGTGGGCGCTGGAACTGTCAAGCTTTGACCTCAAATTTGAGAGCACTTCAACTATCCAAAGCAGAGCATTGGCAGAGTTCATAGCAGAGTGGACGCCAACCCCAGATGAAGAAATTCCAGAGACAAGCATCCCCGTCGAAGAGGCAAGCAAAGAGTGGCTGATGTACTTTGATGGTGCCTTCTCGCTGCAAGGCGCCGGTGCAGGCGTGCTGCTTGTCGCACCCACCGGAGAGCACCTCAAGTACGTAATCCAGATGCACTTTCCCAAGGAGCAAGCAACCAACAATACTGCGGAATATGAAGGATTGCTTGCCGGTCTCAGAAACGCAGCAGACCTTGGGATCAAGAAGCTCATTATCAGGGGTGACTCACAGCTTGTCGTCCGACAAGTAAACAAGAACTACCAGAGTCCATTGATGGAAGCGTATGTTGATGAAGTGAGGAAGCTAGAAGAGCACTTTGACGGCCTACAAATGGAGCATATCCCAAGAGCTCAGAATGACATTGCTGATGGCCTGTCAAAGTGCGCTGCACTAAAGTTACCTGTGGAACCAGGGATCTTTGTGCTTAAGTTGACTCAACCATCCGTAACACCATCATGTGGACAAAGCAAGAAGAGGAAGTTGGTTTCTGGTGACTACTTTCCGGCAGAGCTCCCCGAAGCCGCCGCCAAGAAAGTCCCCAAGATCAACACCAAGGAGGCTGAGGGGCAGTCTGCTCCGGCGAGCCTTATGGTTTGTTCCGTTGAAGCAGACGCTCCCGACAAGTTTTGCTCCGGCAAGCTTGCCGGGGAACATCAAGGTCCGGCAGGACCGCAAGTCCTTGCCATGGAAGCGGATGTTCCCGCAGCAGCAGATGTGCCTTTAGTCCTTGTTGTCGAGCCACAAGCTCCAACATGGGCACAGCAGATTGTCCACTTCCTTCAGACAAGAGAACTTCCCGAAGAGCAAGAAGAAGCGGGAAGAGTAGCCCGGCAGTCAAGTATGTACCAGTTTGTCGATAGCATACTGTACAGAAGAAGACTCAACGGTGTGAAATTGAAGTGTATTCGCCGGGAAGATGGACAAAAGCTGTTGGCAGAGATACATGGAGGCATATGTGGCCACCACATTGGCGCAAGAGCACTTGCCGGCAAAGCTTTCTAGCAAGGGTTCTTTTGGCCGATGGCACTCCAGGATGCAACTGCACAAGTAACCAAGTGTGAAGCGTGCCAGTTCCACTCCAAACAGATACACCAGCCAGCTCAAGCTCTCTAGACGATCCCTTTATCCTGGCCATTTTCGGTCTGGGGGCTCGATATCCTCGGCCCCTTCCCCCAAGCTGTCGGGGGCTTTGAGTAGTTGTATGTCGCAATCGACAAGTTCACAAAGTGGCCGGAAGTGCAGCTAGTGAGGAAGGTGACAGCACAGTCAGCAGTCAAGTTCTTCAGGTCAATTGTTTGCCGTTTCGGGATCCCTAATAGGATCATCACCGACAACGGCACGCAATTCACGAGCCGCACCTTCATGCAGTACGTCCAAGACCTTGGCGCCAAGGTCTGCTTCGCTTCTGTTGCTCATCCGAGAAGCAACGGTCAAGTAGAGAGGGCAAATGCTGAAGTGGTGCGCGGGCTCAAGACCAGAACTTTCGACAGGCTGCACAAGTGTGGGAGGAACTGGATCGAGGAGCTGCCGGTGGTTCTTTGGTCGATCAGAACGTCACCAAATCGAGCCACTGGCCAGACACCTTTTGCTCTAGTCTATGGAGCAGAGGCAGTTCTCCCCACAGAACTCGTATACGGATCACCTCGAGTGCTCGCTTATGATGAGCTTGAGCAAGAACAGCTGCGACAAGACGACGCGCTGCTCCTTGAGGAAGATCGTCTTCAGGCTGCTGTACGAGCTGCTCGGTACCAGCAAGCTTTGCGCCGCTATCATAGCCGCAAAGTTAAAGCCAGAAGCTTCGAGGAAGGCGACCTTGTTCTTCGGCGTGTTCAGTCCGCCAAGAATTCCAACAAGTTGACGCCGAAGTGGGAAGGCCCTTATCGGGTGAGACGAGTCACAAGGCCCGGCGCTGTCCGCCTTGAGACCGAAGATGGCATTCCGGTGAGCAACTCCTGGAACATAGAACATCTTCGTAAGTTTTTCCCATAAGGCGCGGTTGCCGGAACCCGTTCCGGCAACCACCTTTTGTACAAGTCTTGCCGCTGTTGCATGTAATCCTTTGTACAAAGCCGGGCGCAGATCCCGTGCATAAGTAAAACCCAATGTGCTCCGCACAGCTTGTCCATTCCATGCATTAATTTCTTTCTCGCATGTGTAATCTGACATTTTGTGCAGCACCAACATCAGGTAAGCAATAACGAGCCGAAGGGCTCCATATTATTATTTTCTCTTCTTTCTTCTTTTCAACAAAGGAAAAGGAGGTTCCCTCGCACACAAGTTTTCCGGGGGGAAGGAGAAGATTGTGGTATGGACCAGGCGTTGTTCAAGCAAAGTCTTGCCTTGCCGTTAAGCAAACGACAGAAAAGCTAAGTTGCCAAAGTTTGAGCAATCATTTTTTAAATTTTTGAGTTATCTTCCTCGAACGACCCTGCTTTGTATGGAAAATCTGTGCGCGGAGGAACCAACTCGTGGCTAGTTGCGCCCTTACTTTGTTTCGAGTCCGCTCAACAGCTTAAGCGTGCTGCATCTAGTCGCGACAAGGTTTCTTGTTGGAAGCAGCGCCGCCAGCAGGCTGCTGAAGTTCCGCACTCAGCGCTCGCGGCTCGGGCGCCTGCGCCGACAAGTTCCCTAGAAGCGTAGGGTAAAAACATACAAAGGAAGGAATCTAGTAGAGGAAGTAACATAGCAATTGATAACAGAAATAAAGTTATATTACAAGATAACTTGTCGCAGCTCTAACAGACTGTTTTCATAACATGATTAGCAGCGATAAGGGAAAAGAAGAAATGGGCGGCCTAGTCTACGCGTCCGCCCTCGACCCTCTTGATCTCGCTCACCTTGTCCACAATGGGTGCGGCAAGGGCCTTGAGTGCGTCCATATCGGCGTCAGGCGGCAAGGATCTGAGGACGTTGGTGAAGCTGAGGCCTGGATTGCGGAAGGCTACCTTCACCAGCACCTTCTGGAGAACCCCGGCGCAGATTTTGCGCGACTCGTCGGCCAGCTGCTTTGGGATCCTCTCCCGGAGCCACTGGAGTGCCGTCGCCACGCCCTTGAAGAACAGGCTGAGCTTGGCGCTGGGTTGAAGACTCTCGTCGGAAGGATACCCAAAGTCCTCCATCCCCAGCTGCGCCAGCTCCTCGTTGATGACTGCGGCAATGTTCACCAGACCCTCGGTCCAGTGCTCCACAGAGTCTCTGAGCGAGTTCTGGGTAACTGCAATGCTCTCCAGCAGCGCCGCGTCAGCCTTGACCTTCTCCGACAAGGTCTTCCCCCGCTCCTTGGCGGCCTCCAGCGTCTGCGTCAGCGTGGCCAGCTTCAGCTCCAGGTCTGCTTTGGAATCCTTGGCGGCACTGAGCTCCTTGCCCCTCTCAACGAGAAGACCTTGCAGCTCACCGTGGGCGGCAGCATCCTTCTCACGCTCACGCTTGAGCGCGGCAAGCTCCTCGCCAATCTTCCCAATGTTGGCCTCCAGCTGCGCCACCTTCTCCTCCAGCTCTTTCTTGGCGGCCTCTGCAATTGCCGCAGCGTCCTTTGCCTCCTTTAGCGCCCCGCCAAGTGCATGCTCGCGCTCGGCGAGCTCTTCCTCGTAGCTGTCGAGGTTGGCCTTCCGCTGCACTAGTTCACCTTCCCGCGCGGATTGCTTCTCGGTGGCCAACCTTTGCTCCTCCTCAGCCTCGGCCTTCTCGAGAAGGAAGGCCGTGCGCTCCTCGTCGAGTCGCTCCCGCTCCTGTGCCAGGGACCGGAGAGCCTCTTGATTTTGGCCCCGGAGCTCCGCCGCGCGCTTCTCCATGTCAACTCCCGCCTTCGCGACAAGCGCTTCCCGGGAAGCTAGTTTGGCTTGCCGGGCGCGGTAGAGTGACAGCAGCTTCCGCAGCAGCTGCTCCTCCTCGGGCTCGCCACTGCTGCTGCCGGGCGCGTCAACCAACGATAGCCCAGCAGAGGCGAGCACCTCCCCGTCGAAAGTTTCCCCCTCGACCGGCGCCCTGGAGCTCGACGCCCAGGGTAGCTTGATGAAGATACCGTCGCCGGCCTTCAAGTAAACGCCGGGCTGGAGCTCCTCGGAGCCCGGCTCCACAGAAGCAGCAGAGGGATCAGCGGTCGGTGCAGCACCTGGCGCTCCTGCGGCCTCAGGGTCATCAATGCGATCGCCCGACCCCTCGCCGGCTTCTGCGGCGGCAGCCCCGGCGGCCTCCTCGCCGGCGGCCTCATCAGCACCGGCCCCTTCTTCATCGGCGCCCTCTGTCTCCATTGGCTCAGCCGCAGATGGGTCTGAAGAACGAAGAAGGGAGGAAAATTAATCAAAAATCCAAGAGAGGAAAAACGGAAGAAGAAGAACCCAAGGGAAAGTTTCTGGGCAAGTGGATTACCTGCGCCAAGATCTGCAGTTGCGGCCTCGGTCGCCGCAGGATCAGCAGTGCCGTCCCTTGTTGGAGAGTTCCCCCTTGCCGGAGAGCGCTCCCTTGCCGGGGAGTCCTCCCTTGGCGGCGCAGTCGAAGCAGGTGGCGCTTCGGGATCAGCTTCCGGGCGCTCCTAATGACACTTCTCCGCTCCTGCACAAGTCAACAAGCAAGATATCAACAAAGGAAAAAGCACTCAAGCACGCCCGACAGCAGAAGGCTAAACTATGAACTTACGCTGGGGCTGCTTTGGGGAGTGATTGCCGGGTCCGTCAAGGTGGCCTCGGACCCACCACCTACTGACACGGTGGGGTCATCCTGGATGACAATCACCGCGGCCTTGGCCCTCTTCGCCGCTCTCTGGGCCAACGTCCTGAAAAGAAAGGAGTCCAGATTGAAGCAAGTCAGATACAAGATAAAAACAGCAAAATTGAAGAACTACAAGAGCACCAAAGAAACTTACTCTTCTTCCTCCTCGTCGGAGCTGAGCGCGGAAAGATCGAAGTCCGGCCCTCCTCCGGTGCGGCGAGGTGGAGGAGTAGGATCCCTTGCCCGCTTGGCGGGGGCGGTGGCGGTGGCCCGGGAAGATCCCGCTCTAGTTGCCGCTATTGCGTGAGGCGCTCCCGCGGCAACATTGCTCGCCACGGTAGAGCGCGTCGCACGGCTCGGCGGCTGTTGACCCGGCTGCCGCCCCGCTGCGTCCCCAGCCCTGCGAAGGCGCCTTCTTGGCGGGGCCAGGGGCTCCGCCTACGGCAAGTTTTCTGAAGGCTCGGGCTCTTCCTCGCCGGCCTCGCTCGACTCGGCTTCAGAACCGGCAAGTTCTTCCTTGCCAATGAACTCCACGCGCTCGGCAAGGTTTGCCGCCTCTGCAGCCTCCGCCTCCTCCACAGTGAACCTGAACGCGCCCGCGGCAGCTGCGGCCGCAACCTCTTCCGCCCTAGTGGCGATGCGCTGCAGCTCCTCGTCGGTGGTGTCACGGGTGAGGCTTTTCTGCTCATCAGCGCGGACCGGCACTTCCTCCAAGGTGTCGAAGAACGCTCGCACGACGTATCCGTAGGCTCTTGCCAAGTTGGAACGATTCCGTGTGAATCGCACAGCGGCATCATGGCGCGGATCCGGTCGAGCGAAGAGTTATTGCACAAAGGAACTACGCCCCTTGGCAGTGTGAATGGGTGCTGGGGGTCGCGTTTGAACAACTCCAAAAGTATCGCATCCATCTCCAGGACGGTGAAGTTGTAGTTGAGGCCCGGCCGCAGCCTCATGATGTCCGCCAAATTCTTGAATTCCCAGGCGGGCCTTCCCCTCTCCTGCAAGGGGGCAATGCGGCGGCAGACGAAATCTGCCCCGACAGCACCTACAGTGAACCCGGCAAGCCTGAGGCGAAGAATCCTAGTGATGGCGATCTTCAGCCTCTCATCTTCCGGGGCCACGTTGCTCCAGTCATTGCCGCGCACTATTGGGGCTTGGCGCACGGCGGTGAAGGGCTGCGGGTTCTCCTCAACGATCCAGCACCACTCCGCTCTGCACTCCTCCCACTTGCTGCGGAGCTCACCCTCCATGTACGCCTCTTTCTTGCCGACTCTCGAGATCCAGGCAATCCCTCTAGCAAGCGGCTCTCCTCTCTCTACCCGAGGTATGAAGAAGTGGCGGAAAAGGGCGACACTAGGGTGGACTCCGACAAAGTTTTCGCACAAATGTGCGAAAACTGCCATGCTCAAGACAGCATTGGGGGTGAAGTCAAGGAGGCGGAAGCCATATGTGTTCATAATATCACAGAAGAACTCCGAGAAGGGCGGGCAGAGCCCCGCAGTAGAAGAATAGCGCGAAGAACGGGTACCCGTTTGGAGCCAGCTCCGAAGCATTGGCTGGGAGTACCCTCGTGCGCGGATGCGCCCGCGTCTCCGTCGCCCAGAAGAGGAAGAAGTACTCCCTCAGCTCCTTCACGCCGAGCTGGGGGGTGAAGATCGCCCGCCCCTTCCGCAGCGCCGCGAGCCGCTGCGCCTCGGCCGACTTCACGCCTTTTCCCTTGTTGGCTTTCGGAGCCATGGCGGAGGTGGTGAGGAAGGTCGACGACATTGGTGATGCTGGTGGCAATGGGGGGTGGAGCGCTGCTCTCTCGGCTTCGAGAAGAAGGGGGAGCGGTGGTGTTTCTTGAAGATGAAGTAGCAGCAACCAGCGAGGGGGAACGAACTGCCCCCGTTTCCTCTGCTTATAAAGAGGGACGGGGCGGACGTTTCGCCCTTCCAAATAAACAACCACCCACGATCTCTCCCATGATGCCGCATTCAACGTGTGCCGTTATGGGAGAGCGCGGTGGATACGGAGCGAGATTTGGCGTGGCCCAGCCCGCGTGTGCCCGTGCCCTGTCTTGGGCCTGGCCCAATAGCGCTCGGCACCGTGTCTGACCCAGGCCCGGGGGCTCCTGTCGGTGTACTAGAATAGGGGTACCCTAGTACCCCGAACTTGTGCACGGGCAGTTGCAGACCCCGCGACAAGGCTTGCCGGGCGAACGCCAAGGTCCTCCATGTTTCCCTTGGAGCCATTCAAGAACAAAGTATTTAAGCTCAGGAGACAAGGCCCCGGCAATAGGAGCTTGCCGGGAAGGCCAAACGAGGCACTCCAAGGAACTTGCCGCGACGCGCCACGCGCTCCGGCAAGGCAACAAGGCCCCGGCAAGAGGAGCTTGCCGGGAAGACCAACCAAGGTACCTCAAGGCCCGGAGAGCGACAAGCTTCTGGACCCGACAAGATAACTCTATGCCCGCGCTCCAGCACATCCACCAACGTGTCGCTCTAGGGGCCTCTCCAGGCGCGCGTGGCGGGAGGCTGTGCAGCCAGCGGTGCGCAATGCCATGCGAAGCTGACAAGATCGCCATCATGGCGAACGGTGGCGTCCCTAACGGTCCTTTTCTGCACTGTTTGGGTGACTCAGACGGGCCTTTAAAGCCCTTGTCCCCTGCCGTCAGGGTTAGGTAGGGTACACTGTACAAGTAACTGTATCAACTACCTCGCTTTTTACGTTTTTACCCTCCTCTGCGTTGCCACCTGTGGGTGACCCATTTAACGTATAAAAGGAGGCCCATGCGCAACATCGAAGGGGTTCAGACAGTTCGCGGTTGGGACAGTTCGCTCCGATTCATTCGTAGTCCAGAAAACACTACACTCTCTCTTGAGAGCAAGAACACAAGATAATACAACCAGACAAGCAGCAGTAGGGGTGTTATCTCTCCGGAGAGCTCCGAAGCTGGGTAAACTGCTCGTGTGTTTCGCCTC
>LT934120.1:465315727-465339680 GCA_900231445.1 Triticum turgidum subsp. durum | reverse complement strand
CATAGGTGTTCGTGGATCAGTTTCCCCGACACAAGGCGACCTCCCGGACTCTAGGCCCAAAGGGGATGAAGCCCCAGAGGGATCTAAGTCCAGCCATGGGCCGGACACCGCTCCGGAACCTTCAGTGATTCCGGAGTCCGGTAGGCGCCCCCCTCGCAAGAAGGGCATGCCTACGACGCCGGCAGCCTCTGTCCAACCAGAGGCACCGGACAATTTGCTGGAGGTGCTTAACGGTGCCTCCATCGACGAGGAGCACCGCACTGTTATGAGTGTGGTGATTCAGGAGGTTCAGTCCGCCAAGAGCGGGCTGACAGAAGCCTGTACCAGCCTTCTAACAGGCTTTGAGGTATGTATTTAAAACATATAAAAATGTTACCGCATAGACAGTAGCCCCTGATGCTCAGTTTGGTGTTCGGAAAGAAAAACCGGACTGATGATCTAAAAAGATATACGCAGGAGTCTAATATAAATATGTCAATATGGGAATGCAGACTGCGCTGCTGACCTCTACCGCACCGACTACGGAGGTCGATGCATTGAAGCAGAGCCTCGAGCGGTCTGAGAGCGAGCTCGGCCGTGCCAAGAAGCAGCTCGAGGACAAGGAAGTTATGTAAGACCTTACGTAAGTATATAAAAAATACCTAGTTGCAAATAATGACAGGACCAACGTGAATGTTGCAGGGGCCACAACTAAGGTGGCAGCCCTAAAGGAAGCGTTGTCCAAGGCCAAAGATAATGCGGCCATGGAGCGCACTGAGCGGGAAAAGCAAGAGGCGCGGGTGGCGGAGGTGCAGTAAGAGCTCGATGCTCTCGTGAAGAAACACGAGGGTTTAGAGCTTGACTCAAAGACGCGAGAGTCCGAGCTTCCCTCGGCACTTGTAAGCGCCCAGTCTGCCAAGGCCGAAGCCCAAAAGGCCCTTCAGGAAATTGAGGCGATGAAGAAGATAGCAGCGGGTAAGGCATTCTTTATGCAAAGCAAGCACGTGAAAGTAAATTACCTGTTACTTACCCGAGTCTGGAGCTCTCCAGGAGCATTCGCAGATCTGCCCCGCAGTGTATCCGATGCCGCCGCATTCTACCAGGCCGAGGAGGGGAGCTCGATGGAGAAAGTGTTCTGGTCTTAGTACGCTGAGGTCGGACTCCCGGTGCCCCTGAGCGACCAGCTGAAGCAGCTGGTCGAGCTCCATAAGGTAGCCGAACAGGCCATGAAGGGCATTATAGGCCGGCTGTGGCCTGGGGAGGCCATGCCTGGGAGCTACATTGGGCTGGTGCGGCGGCTGGTGGATGCCTGTCCATGGCTTGAAGTCATCAAGCGCTCCGTATGCATCGAAGGTGCCCGTAGGGACCTTGCCCGTGCCAAAGTGCACTGGGGCAAGCTGGATGCGGAGAAGTTGGTGAAGGATGGGCCACCAGAGGGGAAGGAGCATCGCCGGCCCGAGATGTATTATGAGGGCATCCTGAAGGGTGCCCGTCTTGTAGCAGACGAATGTACCAGGGATGTAATTTTTTAGTAAACTCGCTCGTTTTTATCCTGTGCGCTGAAAACTTGTTCATATGCGCTAAGCAACGCTTTTTGAATTTAAAATATTACCTTCTATGCGGTTGTTTATTAAATCTGAGAGATGCAAGTCGTTGGCTTCTACCCCCATGCCACGAGTGCTGGGGTGTTCGGGATAAACCTTAGCGCTCTTGTTCCCATTCTTGGGTCCATCCAGGGAGGCACTCAGCACAACGAACGAGGCAATTGGACTTATAATGCTTTATCACTCTCACTTAGCCATAGAATTCTATAATTTTAAATTTTGGCGAAGCCCATAGTATTTGGAAGACCGAGTTCGGGGCGCTATCCACGCCTAGGCAGGACAAAGCCAGCTCCTCGCTCTAAGCGGCATAAGTCTTTAAGGACTCGAAAAACCTCTCGAACAGCGACCGATCTCTCGCCCTATCATGACGGTCAGTTTTAGCTTTCTCTACTGAGGTGATAACCCAACTCAACTGGGGCACAATCGCAGTAGTTCTCCCAGCGCTACCTTAGCCGACATAGCGGAACGTAAGGGGCCAAAACATGGGAGCCGGACAGACCCAACTATTGACCCAAGACATGATTCAAAGCCGATGCATATAATGCTATAAGTTCGGGGTGCCGCACTCATGCGAGTGTTCGGTCTTCTCACACCGCATTATGGGTTACTTAAGCCCCTGGTGTATTGGCCGTACCAAAGTGTACGGTTGCATACTGTCATAACTGAACATATTTATATAAAAAATGAGTGCAATAATAGACAAGAGCTATGTATTGTTTATTAAAAGGGCTGCTATGAGAGCAGAACGATACAAATAGTGCGGTACACAAGAGATGGGATTATTGGACATGTCCCCCTCCAGGGGCAAGCTGCGAGACTTTAAGTAAGACAGGTATTTAGCTCGTTATAGAGACCACCTGGACATTTGACGTGGCTTGTTGTCTCCCTGGCTGTTGCATCGTGTGTTCGACGATTGTACTGCTGGACAGGCCTTCCGAATAGTGGAGTCCTGAAAGTATATAAAATAATGATAAAAAAAGAAATGGCAAAATCGGGAGCCCCTAGTGCGGTTGAGCCGCAATCTGGGCGTGCCGTGGTTGTGCCCCTCCCCTTATGCCCATGGTATTTCCAGAGCGTAATTATGTACGCGTGGTACTGGTATCGCAATTTCGCGAGGGCTGGGGTTGGGGCCGCACTTCTATGCTTGCTCGGAACGTGCCAAATGGTCTTGTTGTAGGTTACTTCGGGCGCACTTGACGTTGTCTGGACATTTAATAGCCGGACTGGAGAATTGCCTTGAGAGGCTACTTTGTACTTCTGCCGCCAGGGCCGCCATGTGCTCCTCTGTTCGGAGAGAGCGCTCGGTGTTTCCATTGACCGTAATGACTCCGCGAGGGCCTGGCATCTTGAGCTTGAGATATGCGTAGTGCGGCACCGCATTGAATTTTGTGAATGTGGTTCGTCCGAGCAGGGCGTGATAGCCACTGCGGAACAGAACTATGTCGAAGATTAACTCTTCACTTCGGAAATTATCCGGGGATCCGAAGACCACTTCGACTATAACTGAGCCTGTACAGCTGGCCTCTACATCTGGTATGACGCTCTTAAAGGTCGTCTTTGTGGGTTTAATCCTTGAGGGATCTATGCCCATTTTCCGCACTGTATCCCGATAAAGCAGGTTCAGGCTACTGCCGCCGTCCATGAGGACTCTAGTGAGGTGAAATCCGTTAATGATTGGGTCTAGGACCAATGCGGCGAATCCGCCGTGACGAATTCTCGTGGGGTGGTCCCTTCGATCAAAAGTGATCGGGCAGGAGGACCATGGGTTGAACTTTGGGGCGACTGGCTCCAACGCATATACGTCCCTGAGCGCACGCTTCCACTCGTTTTTGGGGATGTGGGTTGCGTATATCATGTTCACTGTCCGCACTTGTGGGGGAAAGCCCTTCTGTCCTCTATTGTTCAGCGGTCGGGGCTCCTCCTCGTCATCGCTATGCAGCCCCTTGTCTCTGTTTTCGGCACTTAACTTGCCTGCCTGCTTGAACACCCAACAATACATGTTGGTGTGATTGGCTGGTTGTTCGGGGGTGCCGTGTATCTGGCACGAGCGATCGAGTATCCGGTCTAAACTGGATGGGCCCGAAGGATTTCTTTTGAATGGCTTCTTCCGCTGACCGGGTTTGGAGCCTTTGAATCCGGCATTGACTGTCGTATCCTCAGTATTGTCGCCGTTAATGCGGCGCTTGTGCTTGCTACGATGCAACCTGCCATTGTTGTCCTTGATATCCGAATTACCAGGGCTCTTGGTCATGTTATTACTACGAGCCAGCCAGCTGTCTTCTCCCGCGTAATGTTATGTTCGATTTGTTTGGTCCACCCCCTCTTTTGGTTAATGGAACTATTTTAACCTTGGAACATGTGATGCAAAGGCTTGAAATTATTGAAAATAAAGTTGCCACTATTGAGTTAATTGAAATTTTGGATAAAAAGATCCACAATCAAATTACCCAATATGGATCTAGGGTTGGTGTTACCTTGAAACTTTTTAAACAAAAAGAACCTATAGTTAATGAAAGAATAGATCTAGATTCTACAAGAATTGGTAAACTGGAGGACATCATCACCAACTTAGGGTCTGCCTTTTCATCTGTGAAAAATACCCCAACTCCTCCTACCAAATTTGCCAAGGTCATGTATGTTCCTAAAAATAAGGGTGAATCTTCTAGTAAAGAAAGTGCCGACCTCAAATCAATTAGTGTTCACCCCAATTTTCTTGCTATCATTACGGAACCTTTTGCTACAAACGAATTTCTTCATTTCTTACCTAGGAGCTTAATCATTACTAAAAATAAAGAAACTCCTAGGGAATATAAGTTCTCTATTGAAGAATTGAGTGCCAAATATAGCACTACTTAGATATATCCTCGCTTTTATGCCTAGCTAGGGGCGTTAAACGATAGCGCTAGTTGGGAGGCAACCCAATTTTATTTGTGTTTTTTGTTTTTTCTTCTGTTTAGTAATAAATTTTGCATCTACCTTCTGTTTAGATATGTTTTTATGTTTCAATTAGTGTTTGTGCCAAGTAGAACCTATAGGATAACCTATGGTGATAGTTAATTTGATTCTGCTGAAAAACAGACACTTTGCACGCACAAAAATAATTTTAGTAATTCACATAAACGTAATTTTTCGTTGATTCTTTTTTCTGTAGATCAATAGACAGATTACCCAGGACTTCCTATTTTGTTAGGATTTTTAGAGTTATAGAAGTATTCGAGAGTTACAGATTGCTACAGACTGTTCTGTTTTTGACAGATTCTGTTTTTCGTGTGTTGTTTGCTTATTTTGATGCATCTATGGCTAGTATGTAAGGGTATGAACCATAGAAAAGTTGAAATACATTAGGTTTAACACTAATATAAATAAAGAATGAGTTCATTACAGTAACTTATGTGGTGGTTTTTCTTTCTTTCACTAACGGAGCTTATGAGATTTCCTGTTGAGTTTTGTGTTGTGAAGTTTTCAAGTTTTGGGTAAAGATTTGATGGACTATGAGGAGTGGCAAGAGCCTAAGCTTGGGTATGCCCATGGCACCCCAAGATATTCAAGAATGGCCAAAAGCCTAATATTAGGGATGCCCCGGAAGGCATCCCCTCTTTCGTCTTCGTTTATCGGTAACTATACTTGGAGCTATATTATTTTTCACCACATGATATGTGTTTTGCTTGGACCGTCTTGTATGATATTAGTCTTTGATTTTCAGTTTTCCAAAATCATACTTGCTATACACACCTTTTGGGAGAAGCCCACTTGATTAGAATTTATTAGAATACGCTATGTGCTTCACTTATATCTTTTGAGCTATACAGTTTTTGCTCTAGTGCTTCATTTATATCTTTTAGAGCACGGCGGTGGCTTAATTTTGAAGAAATTGTTGATCTATCATGCTTCACTTATATTATTTTGAGAGTCTTTTACAACAGCATGGTATTTTCTATGGTTATAAATTTGGTCCTAGAATGATGAGCATCCAAGTTGAGTATAATAAAAACTATCATAGAAAGTGCATTAAACACTAGGATCAGTTTGATGCTTCATAATTGTTTTGAGATATAAAGGTGGTAATATTAGAGTCATGCTAGTTGGGTAATTATGAAATTTAGAAATACTTGTGTTGAAGTTGGCAAGTCCCATAGCATGCACATATGGTAAAAGTTGTGTGACAAATTTGTTGCATGAGGTGCTCTTTTAATTGGCTTCCTTATGAGTGGAGGTCGGGATCGCGCGATGGTTAACTCCTACCAACCCTTCTCCTAGGAGCATGCGTAGTAGTACTTTGCTTCGAGGGCAAGTAGACTTTTGCAATAAGTATATGCATTCTTTATGACTAATGTGAGTCCATCGATATACACACACTCACCCTTCCACTTTGCTAGCCTCTATTGTGCCACGCAACTTTCGTCGGTATCATGCACCCATTATTTACCTTCCTCAAAACAGCCACCATACCTACCTATTATGGCATTTCCATAGCCATACCAAGATATATTGCCATGCAACTTTCCACCGTTCCGTTATTATGACACGCTCCATCATTGTCATATTGCTTTTTGCATGATCATGTAGTTGACATCGTATTTGTGGCAAGGCCACCTTCATAATTTTTCATACATGTCACTCTTGATTCATTGCATATCCCGGTACACCGCTGGACGCATTCACATAGAGTCATATTTTGTTCTAAAGTGTTGAGTTGTAATTCTTGAGTTCTAAATTAAACAAATGTGTGATGATCTTCATTATTAGAACATTGTCCCAAGTGAGGAAAGGATGATGAAGACTATGATTCCACCACAAGTCGGGATGAGGCTTCAGACTTAAAAAAAAGAGGCCAAAGAGCCCACCAAATAAAAAAAAGAGGCCAAAGAGCCCACCAAATAAAAAAAATAAAAAAATGAGAGAAAAAGAGAGAAGGGACAATGCTACTATCTCTTTTCCACACTTGTGCTTCAAAATAGCACCATGATCTTCATGATAGAGAGTCTCCTATGTTGTCCCTTTCATATACTAGTGGGAATTTTTCATTATAGAACTTGGCTTGTATATTCCAATGATGGGCTTCCTCAAAATGTCCTAGGTCTTCATGAGCAAGCGAGTTGGATGCACACCCACTTAGTTTCTATTGTTGAGCTTTCATACATTTATAGCTCTAGTACATCCGTTGCATGGCAATCCCTACTCACTCACATTGATATCTATTGATGGGCATCTCCATAGCCCATTGATACGCCTAGTTGATGTCAGACTATCTCCTCCCTTTTTGTCTTCACAACCACCACCATATACCACATATAGTGCTATGTCCATGGCTTGCGCTCATCTATTGCGTAAGATTTGAAAAAGCTGAAGCACGTTAAAACATACGAACCAATTGCTTGGCTGAACCGGGGTTGTGCATGATGGGAGTATTTTGTGTAATGAAAATGAAGCATGGCCTAACTATATGATTTTGTAGGGATAAGCTTCCTTTGGCTATGCTATTTTTATAAGACATGATTATTTGTTAGTATGCTTCGAGTATTACTATTTTTATGTTTTGTAAGCTTTTATCTTGAATCATTTGGATCTGAACAATCATGCCACAATAAAGAAAATTACATTGAGAATTATGCTAGGTAGCATTCCACATAAAAAATTTTGTTTTTATCACTTACCTACTCGAGGACGAGCAGGAATTAAGCTTGGGGATGCTTGATACATCTCCAACGTATCTATAATTTTTTATTGTTCCATGCTATTATATTACACGTTTTGGATGTTTATGGGCTTTACTTTACAATTTTATATCATTTTTGGGACTAACCTACTAACCGGAGGCCCAGCCCGTATTGCTGTTTTTTTGCCTATTTTAGTGTTTCGAAGAAAAGGTATATCAAACGGAGTCCAAACGGAATGAAACCTTCGGGAGCGATCTTTTTGGAACAAACGTGATCGAGAGGACTTGGAGTGGAAGTCAGGAAATAAACGAGGCGGCCACGAGGGTGGAGGGCGCCCCCCACTGGGCGTGTCCCCTGTCTCGTGGGCCCTCGGGCGTCCACCAACCTACTTCTTCCTCCTATATATACCCATGTACCCCGAAAACATCAGAAGCGACCACGAAAAACTATTTCCACCACCGTAACCTTCTGTATCCGTGAGATCCCATCTTGGAGCCTTCGCTGACGCTCCACCGGAGGGGGAATCAACCACGGAGGGCTTCTACATCAACACCATAGCCTCTTTGATGAGTTGTGAGTAGTTTACCACAGAACTTCGGGTCCATAGTTATTAGCTAGATGGCTTCTTCTCTCTCTTTGAATCTCAATACCATGTTCTCCTCGATCTTCTTGGAGATCTATTCGATGTAACTCTTTTTGCGGTGTGTTTGTCGAGATCCGATGAATTGTGGGTTTATGATCAAGTTTATCTATGAGAAATTTTTGAATCTCCTCTGAATTCTTTTATGTGTGATTAAGTTATCTTTGCAAGTCTCTTTGAATTATCAGTTTGGTTTGGCCTACTAGATTGATCTTTCTTGCAATGGGAGAAGTGCTTAGCTTGGGGTTCAATCTTGCGGTGTCCTTTCCCAGTGACAGCAGGGGCAGCAAGGCACGTATTGTATTGTTGCCATCGAGGATAAAAAGATGGGGTTTACATGATATTGCATGAGTTTATCTCTCTACATCATGTCATCTTTCTGAATGCGTTACTCTGTTCTTCATGAACTTAATACTCTAGATGCATGCTGGATAGCGGTCGATGTGTGGATTAATAGTAGTAGATGCAGGCAGGAGTCGGTCTACTTGTCACGGACATGATGCCTATATACATGATCATGCCTAGACAATCTCATAATTATTCGCTTTTTTATCAATTGCTCGACAGTAATTTGTTCACCCACCGTAATACTTATGCTATCTTGAGAGAAGCCACTAGTGAAACCTATGGCCCCCGGGTCTATCTTTTATCATATAAGCTTTCAATCTGCTTTTATTTGCATCTTTACTTTTCCAATCTATATCATAAAAATACCAAAAATATTTTTATCTTATCATATTATCTCTATCAGATCTCACTTTCGCAAGTGGCCTTGAAGGGATTGACAACCCCTTTATGGCGTTGGTTGCGAGTTCTTGTTTGTTTGTGTAGGTGCGTGGGACTTCTGAGGAGCCTCCTACTAGATTAATACCTTGGTTCACAAAAACTGAGGGAAATACTTATGCTACTATTGATGCATCACACTTTCCGCTTCAAGGAAAACCAACGCGAGCAGAAGACGTAGCAAGGTACCACAAGGTAAATCTCCTTCGAACATATATTTAATCCTCTGTCTGGTTCTTTCTTTCAAGCACCACACAGTGTATCAGGGGCTACTATCTATATTATGACACTCTTTGAAACCTCACAACATACCTCAAAGGCCGTTATAAGGCTGATGCAAGCTTCAGTCAGCCCGTTTTCAGCAGACTGGATCTTCTCAATCACCGCACCCATAAGGGCACGGTGTTCTTCAATGATGGAGGCGCTCTTCAGCGCTGCTGATGAGGTATCCGGCACCTCTGGTTGGGCAAAGGTAGCCGGTGGAACAAGCACACCCCCTTTTGTCGAGGGAAGTTGCCTGCCTGATTCTGGAGCAGTGTTGGTCTTTGGAACTATGTCTGGCTGGGGGCCGAATTCAAGATGGCCCCTGCCATCAGTGTCCATGGGAGCCTTTTCCCCCGTTTGTTCGACTGCCGAGGTTTGACCCTCTGGCGCCGCCTTGATGGTCTTCTCACCCCTTGCTCGGCCTGGGTCCCTTTGGGACTATACCTTGGTGTCATTCACGTGTTTTGGGGAGGGGACCGTCGGGGGTGTCCCGCTGTCCATAGCGTCCGAACCCAGTAAATCCTCCGATGAAGATTGTTCGGCCCGGGACCTGGCCGGACTGCAAAAAAGGCGTGACTCAATGCGTTAAACGCTAATCGATAGTGAGTCTAGATACACAAACATGTCCGAATTTTATATACTCACGATTTCACCAGGGGCTGGACCCTGGGATCCCACTCCAGGCTGCTATCGGTGGCGGTGGCGGATTCCTTCGGAAAGGGAGTTTTTCCCTTCTTAGGCTACTCAGCCTCCAAGTGTGTGGAGGTCGTCCTTTTCTTTCTCCCCCTCGCTAGGGGGGACCGGCTTTCCCCCTCTTCCTCGTCCACTTTGGAGGAAGAGCAGGCCTTGGAGTCTTCGGATACTATGTTCGAAGTGCCTTGGCGATGAAGGCCTCCCCTAGTCTATTTGGCCTCTTTCTCGGCTCTCTTCTTCGGCGCCTTGTAAGGCGCCGGGACCAGCATCTTTGTCAGAAGTGGGCCGGCTGGTTCTTCTGGCAGCGGGGCCAGGCAGTAGATCCACCCTGCCTTCTTCATCCATCCCTAGGAGAGTTGTGGGAAAATACATTAAGCGTTTCCCTTGGATTATGCAGATAAAGCATATGATTTGCCAACGTGCGAAGACTTACCGAACTCACAGGTCGGGACAGTTGGTACACGCGGTCCTCGGCTGAATCCGGCCATGATTTGCCGGACTTAAAGAGCACCTTCCAGATGTCCTTGTGCGATGAGTCGAAGAACCCTAGTAGGGTCTGGTGCTTGGCCGGGTTGAATTCCCATAAATTGCAAGCCCTGTGTTGACAAGGGAGAATCCGGCGAACTAACATCACCTGGACGACGTTTACAAGTTGGATATTCTTGTCCTCCATACCCTTGACACGCGCCTGGAGCACTGCCAACTCATTTGGCGAAGACCTCTACAGGCCCTTCTTGGGCCAGGACGTAAGCCGCAATGGAGCTCCGGATCGAAATTCGGGAGCTACGACCCATTTGTGCTGCGCGGCTCAGTGACATAGAACCCCTGTTGGCCACCCTTTGACGGAATCGTTGAAGGTACCTGATGACCATGTGACGTTGGGCATCTTGCTTACCATGGATCCTCCGCACTCAGCGTGCTCACCGCTCACCACCTTGGGCTTCACATTGAAAATCTTCACCCATAATCCGAATGTGGAGAGATGCAGAGAAAGGCCTCGCACACGACGATGAATGTTGAGATGTTGAGGAAGGAATTGGGGGATAGATCATGAAAATCGATCCCATAGTAATACATTATGCCGCGAATGAATGGGTGGAGGGGAAACCCTAGCCCGCGGACAAAGTGAGGGAGAAATACAACCCTCTCGTGGGGTTCCGGAGTAGGGACAATCTGTCCCGCCGTCGGGAGGCGGTGGCCGATCTTCTTGGCCAGATACCCGGCCTCCCGAAGTTTCTTGATATCCTTCTCCTGGACGGTAGAGGCCATCCACTTGCCTCCTACTCCAGATCCAGACATTTTTGGAGAGCCTTTATGGGCGGAGAAGGCGAAGGCTTGGGCGCTGGAGCTCGAGCGAGAGAGAATAGACGGAAGAAGAGGAAGGTGTGGGTGAAAAGGGAGAATCCTTGTCTCTTTATAAAGGCAGCAGAAATCATGCGCCTCCCCACTTGCCCTGGAAACTCCCTTATTCCCCAAGCGTCGTTTTAATGGCGTGGTTGGGTTACCCATACCTGTATTGATGAGAATCCTGTGATAAGGGGACATGATCTCTGCTTTGACAAGACGTGCCAATAAAACCGCCTCGCAAGATGTGCAGTAGCAGGTTGAGAAAACTGTTCGAATTATGACTGGGCCACAGCGTGATGTCACGCTAGGTAAAATTTGTCAGCAGATTAGACTCGTGGAATATTGTACTCTCTGCGGTGGTATGTGGAATTTTTTTTGCAGAGCCGGACACGATTCTTGTGTTCAAGATCTACTTTGAAGTATTCGGAGAAGGAACCCGCCTTGCAATGCCGAAGACAACCTGCGCGCCGGACTCATCGTCATTGAAGTCTGGTTCAGGGGCTACTGAGGGAGTCCTGGATTAGGGGGTCCTCGTACGGCCGGACTATATGCTTATGTCGGACTGTTGGACTATGAAGATACAAGATTGAAGACTTCGTCCCGTGTCCGGGTAGGACTCTCCTTTGCGTGGAAGGCAAGCTTGGCGATTCGGGTATGTAGATTCCCTTCTCTGTAACCGACTCTATGTAACCCTAGCCCCCTCCGTGTCTATATAAACTAGAGGGTTTAGTCTGTAGGATGACAACAATCAAAACCATAGGCTAGCTTCTAGGGTTTAGCCTCTACGATCTCGTGGTAGATCAACTCTTGTAATACTCATATCATAAGATCAATCAAGCAGGAAGTAGGGTATTACCTCCATAGAGAGGGCCCGAACCTGGGTAAACATCGTGTCCCCCGCCTCCTATTACCATTAGCCTTAGACGCATAGTTCGGGACCCCCTACCTGAGATCCGCCGGTTTTGACACCGACACACGCATCATCAGGTCCATCATGCCTGCAAGTTTTCATGCTTTTTTGACACCCTACGAATTTCTAGTGATTTTCCACGTGACAATCACCGAAAACACTGACCGGGCGTGACGCAACATGCGTTTGGTGCCCGAATTCGTTTTAATCTTGGGTGGTGTCCTACGATGGGCATGCCCACTGCCTGCCAAAATTGTGTGGGGTCCTCACTTTTTTGTCTCTTATGATCACAATAACTTTATTACTATGTTTTTTTTTCATTTTGTCACTGCATATAACACTACTAAACTTTGCACATAACAGTATTAAACTTTGAACATAAGTATAATTATTAAGGGTGTTTTCTAAATAATTAGTTATAGCAAATAACTCATTAATATTTTTTAATAAACACAAAAATGTTAGCCATTAACAAAAGCTCATAAACAGTTATAACAAAAAAGCTCATTAATATTTTTGATTCCAATAGCAATAGTAAAGTTTTCATATGTATAATTTAAATAGTAACTAATTTCTTGATTAAATAATGTTTTTTAAAATTACGGAACATTTTTAACTGAACAATTAAATAATCAACATTACATAAATATGAAAAATATAATTACTAATATAATATAACTACTTAATAAATTATATATTAAGTCTTTTTTCAATAATTGTGAAACATTTATTAAATGATAACGAAAGGCATAAATAACTAAAAAAGTTAACACTATTAAAAAAACAAAACTAGAAACATAAAACTATTTAAAAAACTTAACACTGGACGACGCGCGTTGGCCGGCTCAGCGACGGTGTGCCAAGGGTCGCGTGGGCCGGCCCACTGACTGTGCCTTTGGTGGGGGGCGGGGTAGGGCCGCGGTGGTCAGGACTAAAGTTTAGTCCCACCTCGCCCGTCGAACGACGCCGCGACCGGCTTATATACCTCCCTCCCCCTACCCTTTTGAACTCACTTAAAAAATGCCTCCCGCCACTACCCCGTTGTGACCGTCCTGCAGGCCGTAACAGGGCCGAAAGGCCGGCCCTTTCGCCGCCCGGCTTGATCGGGCCGGACCGGTTACGTCTACTTGCGGCCTGCAAGGATGGTTGGCCATTTTTTTGCCTCACTTTTTTTGTCTCTTATGAGTCACAATAACTTTATTACTACGTTTTTTTTTCATTTTGTCATTGCATATAACACTACTAAACTTTGCACATAACAGTACTAAATTTTGAATATATGTATAATTATTAACAGTGTTTTCTAAATAATTAGTTATAGCAAATAACTCATTATTATTTTTTAATAAACTAAAAAATGTTAGCCATTAACAAAAACTCATAAACAATTATAAAAAAAACTCGTTAATATTTTTCACTCAAAACAATAGTAAAGTTTTCGTATGTATAATTTAAATAGTAACTAATTTCTTGATTAAATAATGTTTTTTTAAAATTACGGAACATTTTTAACCGAACAATTAAATAATGAACATTACATAAATATGAAAAACGTAATAACTAATATAATATAACTACTTAATAAATTCTATATTAAGTCTGTTTTTAATAATTGTGAAACATTTATTAAATGATAACGAAAGGCATAAATAACTAAAAAAGTTAACACTATTAAAAAACAAAACTAGAAACATAAAACTATTAAAAAAACTTAACACTCGACGGCGCGCGTTGGCCGGCCCAGCAACGGTGTGCCACGGGTCGCGTGGGCCAGCCCACTGACTGTGCCGGTGGTGGGGGGCGGGGCAGGGCGGCGAGGGTCAGGACTAAATTTTAGTCCTACATCGCCCGCCGAACAATGCCGCGACCGGCTTATATACCTGCCTCCCCCAACCGCTTCAAACTCAATTGAAAAATGCCTCCCGCCACTGCCCCGTTGTGACCATCTTGTGGGCCGTGATAGGGCCGAAAGGCCGGCCCTTTCGCCGCCCGGCTTGATCGGGCCCGACCGGTTACGCTTATCACAGCCTTCGAGGATGGTTGGGCCATTTTTTGTCTAATTTTTTTGCCTCCTAGTCACGGCGCGGGGAGAGCGGGCGAGGGGTGGGCGCTTGTTTAGTCCCACCTCGCGCGCCGAGGGACGCCACAACCTGCTTATATACCCGCGTTCGTCCACTTTGCTATATGAGACAGTTAGTAATAATTTGAATTGACTTTGCATTGCTAGTGGCGGCGCTGCCGTAGTGTCGGGGCAGTGCAAGCTCGGCTTACACTGCCCGGGCAGTTCAGCAGAGCTGCCAGTTGCAGTGTAAACTCAGATCACATCATTACTATATGTCTTATTTTTTATTGTTTGCCACACTACACAAATTTAGTGTCATCCCGTCCAAAAATGCGTTTTTTGACATCCTTGAAATGAACCCACATTGTTTTCATAGTGTTCTACCATCATGAATAGGATGCATGACAAGTTTCGAGGCTTTTTGCCACTTTATGAATTTTCTACATTTTTTTGGTCAAAACACCACATAGCACACCCAGACGTGACGCAGCAGGTTTTCGATGTCCAAATACGTTCAATTCTTAGATTGAGTGTGGGGATGGTCATACCAACTCACTTGCAAAATTTGAGGTCATTCTGAATATGTCGAAAAATTGACCTCCTTCTTCGGGGACCGTTCGGGTAGGACCGAAGGCCCCGTCCGAAAGGAGGTTTTTTTCGACATCCTACAAATGAACTCAAATTTTTTCCATAGTGTTTCACCATCATCACTAGGATGCATGACAAGTGTTGTGGCTTTTTTCACTTTAAGAATTTTCTATAATTTTTTCGGTGAAAACACCACATAGCACACCCCGAACGTGACGCAACATGTTTTTGATGTCCAAATACGTTCAATTCTTGGATTGAGTGTGGGGGTGGCCATACCAACTCACTTGCAAAAGTTGAGGTCAAAAAATCTACCTCCTTCTCCGGAGACCGTTCGGGTAGGAGCGAAGGCCCCATCCGAAAGGAATTTTTTTCAACATCCTTAAAATGAACCCAAATTTTTTTCATAGTGTTCCACCATCATCACTAGGATGCATGACATGTTTTGTGGCCTTGTGCAACTTAATGAATTTTCTATAATTTTTTGGTGAAAACACCACATAGCACACCCCGGACGTGACACAATATGTTTTTGGTGTCCATGCATGACAAGTTCTCCGGAGACCCTTCGGGTATGAGCAAAGGCCCCATGCATGCGTTTTGCGACTAATTTTTCTACAATTTTTGTGTCGCTTATCATCTCATAACGTTCAAATGCATGTTTTCATTTATTTTTTGAAGTTTTATTGCACAATTAATATCAAATTAAACATAAGGATATATTTTTTCCAGATAAACCATTCCAAGTTCATTTATAATTTAAGATATTTTACATAACCCTAAACATAACCGAGCACTGTTCTTACATAACTTGGAATGAAATTTAAATCTAAACCCTAAAACTAGACTACTCGTCGTCGATGGTGCCAGTGAGGTCGACGACCGGCACCATACCGCCCGCCTCTCCTTAGCTGCCGTCGCTGCCATCGTCGCCGTCGTCGTCGTCGTCGTCGTTGCTGAAGTCCCACCAGTTGTCTTCTCGCGCCTGCTGCTCCTGCCCCGCCGCTATGGCCGCTAGCTGCTATCGTTCCTCGCGAGTTGCCGCCGCCGTCGCCTCCTTTGCCGACCAGGTCAGCACCGCAAGTAGCCCCAGCGTGTCGTTGGGGTCACCGTCTTGTGCGAGGGCGGCCCGTGCCGGTGGGATCTCGACCAGCGCTGGGGCAGGGGCGCATGCTGTGCCGGGGTAGTTGGGGCGGCTGGAGGTGGGCCGTGGGGGCGAGGGGAAGAGTCGGCCTCGCCGGTAATGTCCCCGACGGGGAGGCTGGCTGCCGCGTTCCTGAACGCGCCGAGGACGATGTCGAAGTTCTTCTGGTGCCAGAACCTACGGCGGGCCCTCTGGTTGTACCGGCCGCCAGGGAAGGCGCGGAGCTGCTCTCTCGTCGGCGGCGGTCCCATGGTTGGGATTCCGTCCGCGCCTATGCGCCATGGACCCGGCACCTTGGCAACCGACGACACCAACAGACCGTACCGGGCCAAGTCCTCGGTGTCGCCGATGGTGAGGCTCAGCGGCCAGATGCCGCCCGGCCACGCGCCCTCGTCGGAGTCGCTGGAATACATCGCCGACATGGAGAGGAGAGGAAGAGAGGGGATGGCTTTGAGAAGAGAGGAAGAGATGGCACGGCATGGAGAGGGGCTGGCACGACCTTTTTATAGACGACGGGGGAGGAAGATGGGCGGGCGAGCCGTCGGTGGCGCGGGAACCGTCGGTGGCACGCGCCATGAGGGGGAAGGCGGGCGGCCCGATGTGGGCGGCAGGCGCGACACCTGTGCCGTGTGAAGGCGGGCGGGCGGCAGGCGCAGCAGCCGAGCGGTATCGTCAATGCCGGACCCGAGGTGGAAGGCGGGCGGCAGGCGGGGCATTGGTGGCGTCTGAAGGCGGGCTTGTCGCGGAAGCCGAGGCGGACGGCGGCTGGCAGGCGGGTGGCAGGCGGGTGGTCGCCGCACGAGCGGCAGTGGAAAATGCATGGCGGGCGCCCCAAGGCGGACGGCGGTAGGCGGGCGGTCGACGCATGCACGGCAGTGGAAGGCGGGCGTCCTGAGGCGGTGGCCGCTGGGCGGCACGCGACCGGGCCCGAGCAGTCGCCGCCTTCAGTCACGCCGCATTTACCGCGGGTAGTTACTGCACGAGGGTACGCCTGTCCGCGCCACGTCAGCACGCACGTCGCATGGCGCCTGACATAGTGGGCCCATGGGGTGCAGACCGGCTCGCGTCCTGTCGACTACTCGGCGGCTCGGCTAGCCCCGCAGCTGTATACACGGGCGTGCGAGGGTATCAGCCTGGACGCGCGGGGGTATCGGCCTCGACGCGCGGGGTTAATTTTTTTTACATAAGACTATCCTGCCCCTGCTAGCGAAGGGGTATGGACGAATCTCAGAGCTTGATGTGTTTAAGGGAGTGTACCGAAGCAGGAGTGGTCATCGTTATAGTATAGTAAGTAGGCACGGATTATGAAGGAACACAACATGATTCAGAAAAAAAGGGCATATGCAGATAAAATAAGGCAGTGGCTTACTGCTGCCTTGGATTTGCCGGCGACGAGGATCCATGGGTCCAGATCAAAAATCCTCTCTTTACCTCTCTGCCTCTGCCTCTTCTGACTCTCAAGCCCTTTATTTATCAGGAATCTATTTGCGCCCAAGCTGATCGGATTTTCCCTTTTTTGAGGCCCTCCGAAGGGAATCATCATGTGACGCCGGGCCTCCACTGACCCCCCCAGCCCCTGGAAAGCGGAACTCTCAGAAGAAACTCTCTCGAATGGGCCATTGGGCCACCAGGAGATGTTGCTCCTATGCGCTTCACAATTTCACCTGTTTCTCAAAAAAAACCACACATTTCACCCGCATATTCGCTCTCTATCAAATGACTTACTGGACTTGGGTGCCCTTTACAGAGTTCACTCTCACTTCCCTCACGTGGTGACAAGTGACGTACTGCAAGTGTGATAGCTGTCGCAATCCGAGAGTTTTGTGGGTTTTTTGGTTCATTCTTTTTCTCAAAGCTATCATCTCTTGAAGCGTGCGCACAAATCACAAACCGTTTTAACTATTGTGTTTCTTCCATTAAGACTTCGAAGCTAGATCCCATGTTAATATGTTTGACTGATTTAAAAAAATACAGATAGAAAGACATAAAAAACAGAAAACCAGAGAAAATATCAAATATAAAAGACAAAAAATGAATAAAAATATAACTAGAAAAACAAAAAACAAGCCCCCAAAAACAATAACTAGAATCACATATATTTTTCACTTTTTGAAAAGCACACCTCTGTTTTTTCACTTCCTGAAAAGCACAACTGTGTTTTTGACTTTTCGGGAAGTACAACTATGGAAAGCACAACTACACTTAACACGGAAGCACAACTATACTTTTTTGCTTCAAATGAAAAAAGAAAAAAAATGCCCAAAAACCTAGGAAAACACAAGCAAAATATAGAAATGCGCCCCCAAAAAACCGAAAACGTGTGCAAAAATGGCATGTTCCCGTGAGGTGCGCCAACATGCGTTACGTGCAAGTGATAAGGCACACCACATGACATGTTGGGGGCACTCCCGTAGTGTGTCGACCGTACAGGGTATATATATTTTTATGGTAAACTACTCTTCTTCACTTATCTCCCCTCCTCCCCTCTCCCTTAGGCCTCCTTTGGTTGCGTGGGATCCCAGCGGGAACCCTGCGTTTTCCCTGGGCGAGAAAAGCACGGGCCAGATCGAGCCGGGGAAATCGAGCGCGTTATTTGGGCGCACTCCTGGGAGAGGGATCCCTGCCCAACCCGCGTCGTTTCCCCGGGGAAACATTCCACGCCCCTAGGGGTCGGGGAGAGAAACCACGGCTCGAGCGAGATCAGCCAAGATTCGTCTTTCGCCTCCGAGCTTCTCCGTTAGCGAGGGATTCCCTTCTCTCCCCTGGTTCTCATTTGGACACCTAAGGTACAAGGGAACATGCCCCGCGTGGTGGGAGGGATCCCATATGCACAGGGAAATGTCTCCCTAGTGGTTTATTGCCCTGGTTTTCTCCTCCCTAACAACCAAATGAGGCCTCAAGGTGTCATGTGTTGCCATTGGACATCACAAAGATATAAAACCTGGTAACCTACGTGAACCTCCTTGCTGCCAGTTTATTTTTCGACTCAGCCGCCCGGTTTTCTATGGACGGAAGAACAAACGGTGGACGAAGTGCCCCGGGCGATAGAACGGTGAACCATGTGTTCATATCTATTATTAAAAATAGACCGTTCGCAAATCAACGTTGATATTATTTTTAAAAGAGACTAAGTGAGTATTACTCCTTTCGTTCACAATAGTGCATATGGATTTTTTGGAAGTCAAACATTACAACTTTAACCAAGTTTATAGAAAAAACTATTCATATCTATAATAGTGTTTTGTGGAAGCTGCCTGTGAGGCTGTGACACAATGCTGGCACCCCGTTTATGTTAAACTTAATTTGAACAGAAAATGAATGGGTTATCTCTAACATGGTGAAACCATCAGCAGAAAATAGGTTATCTCGTTGCGGTTATTTTTCATGCATTGTCATTTTCCGAGTCATATATGTACCACCGAAGAATCTAGAAATTCATCCGTCCATGCAAGAATGCAAGGAGCACATTTTCATCAGGTAGTCAAACCCTAGGGATGTCAACCGGGTCCTGTTTAATCCCGTTTAAAGTCCACGTATGATAGATAGTTCAAAAAGGTTTTTTGTTTGTTTGAGAAAAATGAACTATCAAGCTACCAAAGGCTAACTAAACGGGATTGCGGATGCCATTTATTTTCCACTTACATCGCTAACCAATACCAAACATGAGCGTCACTTCAACAGGTACAACACTCTTCCGCATCGGGACACATTTGAGATTGGACAGACTATTGTTGATGGTTCTGGTTCAGGTACCCGTGAGAACGGACTAAGGATGGCAATGTTTAGGGTGTGGGGCGGGTAGAGCAATACCATGCCTATACCCGTGTAGTCAATGGGTACAAAATTCTACCCATACCCATACCCACGGGTATGAAATTTTACCCGTACCCATACCCGACGGGTACCCATACCCATTGCGTACCCAATGGGTAGATCAAACAATACACAAGTAATTTGCAGTTTTACATTCATCTATAGCACATTTGACTAAAATACATTGATTTCAACTCAATAACAGATAAATGAGTACATGAGAATTATCTCAAATCAAATTAAAAATTGGTAAAAACTTTAACATAGATTCACAAGCTCACGACCTAACATTAACATAGGTACAATTGTGACTCACGGGTAAGGTTCACATGTCAGTATAAATGGGTAGGGTATGTGTATATTTATGGTTAAAAGGCTATACCCGTGCCCTACCCATGACTTAACGGGTAGGGTATGAGTACTACCCGTGGGTATAAAATTGTGCCCATACCCTGCCATGCGGGTACGGTATCCGTGGGAACCCATACGCATGGGTAAAATTGCCATCCTTAGAACTGACACGTTCAAGGGCCAACCATATCAGCATCACCGTATTACACACCACACCACCTACCGGTCTCTATCCCACACACACACCAGGCAGAAACAGGCAACATGGCACGCCCACGGCGACTCCGAAGACGATGAGAGTCGTGCGGTATGACAAGTATGGCGGCGGAACAGAAGGTACGATGTCTCTGTGTGTAAAACTGAACTGAACATCATATCTTCTTCTATGTGTTCACTGATGGAACCGACGAAGTCGGTGGTGAATTTCATTGACAACATGTGGATGTTGTCGTTGAAGAAGGTGCTGCTGAAGATGGAGGCGGCCAACATCAACCCCATCAACTACATTGGCTCTTGCACCTCTTGCCAATCCATTGTGGCTCAGTTGCTTTATAGAGTGACTTATGTTAGATACAATGAGTATAATCAACATATGTATGACATTTTTCTCGAATCTAAACCGCTCCATGAAGGTTGACAAGCCACCCTATTCACTATCTAGTTTAGTTTGCAACTTGAACAAGTGATCATAGGTTGCAGCATACATGGGACACATGAGAAGGTTGTCAACAAAATTTCCCAGTCATATTTTTTTCTTCCAAGAAGGAGGATTACCCCGGCCTCTGCATCCAAATTATGCATGCAACCATCTTTATAATTTCTTCATTAATCTGACAAAATAAGTCAAAGATCAATCCAAAGCCACATTTGAAGCAAACAAAGTCGCTACACCTATAATTAAAAAGATGTGTCCTGACCGCATCAACGGACACCATCAAATCTAGTGGCCTCAAGAAGCTGCTCGCTGGCAAGCCGAGAGTGCAAATGGTCTAGGCGTCCCACAACACGCACCACATGCGCATGCTCTAGAATCCACCGCTGCCAACTTCCACCATCCCATCTCCAGGATTGATCATTGCATAGATTTTGCTAGGCCCATCTGCATACGACATCACCAAGACGCCAGCCAACACCACCACTACACGCCTGTCCTTCTAGACGCGACCGTCGCCGAGACTCTGCTCCACCATGCCGCTGAGACCCAGCATTGTCGATACGGTAGAGGCCACGCCGCTCCACCTACATGTCGTCTCACGTCGACTCCAAACTACCAACAACTCCGCCATCGTGAGAGGTCCCCGGCTAACGCCTTCATGAAGGAACAAGGGACCCAGGTGTCATCATCGCCAAAAGCATAGGAATAGAAGCTATCGCATGCACTCATGGAGAAGGTGAGATGGACATGATCCACATGAAGACTCCAGGAAGGGAATCGGCGCTTCGGGGCGTCGTCTTTGGTGATGCCGCCACGCTTGACTAGAGTTTCCCTTGGATCCATGCCCACCTGCCATATCCATCCATCCAACACCGGAAGTGTCAACCGCAGTCGCCACATACCGGAGTAGATCGAGTCAGAGATGACACTTCCCATGGAACTTCGGCTGGCCAGCGAGGAGCCGCCATAGAGCCTCCACGGCACCGTGTGAGTCAGCTCCCACCACTTCTGTGTCCGTGCACCATACGCGCAAGCCCCAGCAGCTGCTACCATGCGCATCCATGGCAGAGTACCCCACGAGAGGTACAGAGTGCCCCACCGTCGCGGACATTGCGCGGGCTTTGCCCAGCAGCGGTGAGGGGAGGGATATCTGGAGAGGAGGAGTTCCTAGCATTTTGCCCGGGTCGCGGAGGGGGGGGTCGGAGATTGTATGTACACCCTTTTATTTGTATCGTCAACTTCAGGATACGTGCACACGACAGAACATGACCATGGTTCAGCAAAGTGATTCACTTTCTCAGTCATGCGGTGGTGGCCTCTGGTCATGGCCTGGCCGGGGTGCTCGCCTCGCTGCACTGCGGCAAATGCCGGGGTGGTGGCCCCGATGATGGTGGACGGTGAAGCCTAGATCGTCCTGGGCAGCATAACGTGGACGTGCCCATGTCCAAGGAGGAGATGCTCTGGCGGATTCGACCCGGATCTCGTTCAGTCCAGAGACGGTGAAGAGCATGCTTGGAATTCATCCTAACGGCTCTTCCGGCATGGCGAGCAGGGTGGCGGCCCCCTCCTCATGCTCCAGTGGTGGCGCCATTCGGTAGAGGCCGGAGTGTCAGGATACACCATTGTGGCAATGCGGATGTGGATGACCGCCGGATCTGGGCGGCTAGCTCCGGGGCTTCGAAGGTGGTCTTGCAGATGCACAGGTTGTCGGCTGGATGTTCTAGGGACAGATCCGGGTGAAAACCTGATCTTTGGCCGGTGGCCAAAGCCGGTGATGATGACGCCCTTGGCGTCGCATCCTTCATGATGCATCATCGAGGTGAAGCTCCCAACTCTTCTCACTATCTCTGGGGGAAACCCTTTATCAGTCGATCAGATGATGAGGGCGCTTGTGTGTCGTTCCCTCCTTGGGGGCATCATTCTTGGAGGTGTGCATTGGCTCGAGGGACCAGTGGACGGTCTTAGCGGTGGAGCGGTGTAACACCCCAAAATTTTGACCTTGTTTGATTAATTAAAATTTGGCCTGGAAATTTAATTTTTATTTTCTGGATTTTCTTTTGGTTCAGAACCACTCTTTTCTCCTGAATTGTGAAGTTTTCAGCCCAAGTGAAAACTTTTCAAAAATACTGTTGGACTTATATACCCTCTCAAGAAACATTTCTTTTATTAGTGGAACTATTTCTATGATTATCTTTCCTGAGCTTTATTTCTTTCAAAATGATTTTTCATAAGTTTTAGAGCCTCTTTTGCACTACAACCCTTTGATAAATTTATTTAAAATTCCAACCAAAATTTGGGGATGTCATGTTATGTTCCCACATTACTTTTATGCAAAAATATCTTTTGGTCATTGGAGATTTTGAGCTCTACCCCAAAATTTCAAAACAGGTCCAGTTGGTAATTTTGCACTACAACCTATTTAAATATTTCTTTAAAAAAAATTCCAAATGTTTGGAGATGGCAGTAGATGCATATAATTCAACTTTGTGCAAAAACCCATGAGTGTTCTTTGAAAAAATTGAGCAAATCATCCTCTTTTGCTCTCTGGCCCAGTTGGGTGTTTTCTACTGCAACTCTATTTTATTTTACTATAGTGCCCATGATCTTTCTCCTTCTTATAAACCACCCTACAAAACCCTTAAGTCCAGGAGATTGGACCCATTGGAATATTTTTGACCCATGCAATAATAGCCTTTAGTTTCTGCCCAGATTTGGTTTTCTCAAAAACTTGCACTAACAAGTTTCTGGTTTTGCCCTAATAACCTTGCCATCATCACTTGTATCTAAAGAGACTGTGATCTGGAGTTTTTGGCCACCCCAAGAGATGATGACCATAGCATTCTGTCGAACACCTTGAGTGCATGAACAGAATTGGCATGAACCCTAGTTTGCATTTTGAACCTGCTTGGTTTGCCAAACCAGCATGTCCACTAAGCCCCTAGATAACTCTAACCTAGACTGTTAATACCCAGCTCCACCCAAGCCTCCTGGCATGCCTTGGCATTTTGCCGAACGCCTGACGTGCATGCTCTAGGCGCGCCCAGAGTGCACATTTTGCACGCGCGCGCACCGAGCCGCCGCGTCTTGCTGCCGCCCTCCACGCGCCTGTGCTGACCCTTGACCACTCGCAGCCATCGCGCCCGACCCCTCCCTTGCCGTAGAGCCGCCCTGGCCCCCTCCTGGCACCCCACTGCGCCATTACCGCAAGCCGCAACTGCCGCCCCGCCGGCCTCTGCCATGGACGGAGCCGCCCAAGCCACCCTTACCCGCCAGCTACCCCTGGAACAGCCCGAGCTCATCCATTCGCCCTGCCAAACCCCGCCAGCCATCGCCACGCGCCCCTTGGCTACAGAACGGTGGTTCGCCGTTCCTATCCACGGCCGTCGTCGGAACCAACCTCAACCGCTATAAATGGTGACCCCCGAGCTCCTCCAAACCGCCAGGCCACCTCAGGCCATCCCTC
>LT934120.1:465244640-465296791 GCA_900231445.1 Triticum turgidum subsp. durum | reverse complement strand
TACCATTTTCATGCATGTTAGAACAACTTATCACTACTGTTTAGGGCAAATGAAGTAAAGGGCATTTAAATAATCACATATGGAGTTTGAATTTGAATCTTGTATTCAAACCAACTTCATTTAATCTATTGCTAGTTGCATTAGCTCAAAACACATTCATATTGCCATGTCATGATCATGCATCATATTGTGCATTGCATTGATTGTGTTCCCTTCTGTGTTGCCGGTATTTGTCCCCTCTCGATAGACGTGATACCGATGATGTGATCGTTGACACTGATGAAGACTCAATGTTATCTTCAGAAGTGCCAGGCAAGCAAAACCCCCTTGTTCATTCCGATACAACCCTACTCTCTCGCTCCTGCTCTCTTTTTAATGCATTAGGACAACACCGATTCAACTGTTACCTGCTGCGGTAGTTGAACCCCTTTATCCTCTGCATGACCTGTCATTGCCACAGTAAATAGATGAAACCCACTAGCATGAGTAGGAGTTGTTTGAGCCCTGATGTGCCTACTCATTCATGCTTGTTTGTCATGCCTGCTACTGCTTAGAGTTGAGTCAGGTCTGATTCATCGGGGATGAATCAGAGGCGTGTGAACATGTCCTACTGTGTGTGAGCTAAGTGTGTGAACACGATTTGGTAAAGGTAGCAGTGAGAGGCCATGTAGGAGTACATGGTGGGTTGTCTCATTGCAGCCGTCCTCAGGAACTGAGTTCTGTGTTTGTGATCCATGATTCAGCTACTACCACGCATTGGGCCCGAAACCAATGGACCCTCTCGGCTTCTTAATCACCCTTGTCCTCTGTCCAGGAGTTGCAAGTAGTTTCTGGTGTTTGTAGTATGCTGGAGGCCGTGGACAGCGCTGACCGTAGGGGTGGGCTGTGATGCGGTAGGCACGTGGCCGGGTAAACTGGGCACCCGTTTGGTGTCACGGAACCCTGTACACATCGTTTGGGGCTGTGAGCGAAACTCCGGCCGGATCTCCTCATGGATGGAACCCGAATAGGCGATAAACCTGGACTAGAGACTTGAGTGTTTAGGCAGGCCGTGGCCGACACCCACGTTGGGCTTCCGCTTGAAGGTTGCCGAGTACATGTCGTGTAAACGGCGGTAAGTGGTGAGAGCGTGTGTGAAGAAGTACACCCCTGCAGGGTTAACATCATCTATTCGAATAGCCGTGTCCGCGGAAAAGGACCTCTGGGTTGCTTATATCAGTTCATAGACAAGTGAAAGTGGATACTCTAAAATACGCAAGATAAGCGTGAGTGCTATGGATGGCGTTCTCGTAGGGAGACGGGAGCGGATCCATAGTGGTGTATTGATATGGTGAATATGTGGACTCGTGTGCGCCACCTCAAAAGAGTCGCTTGCAGTCGTAGTTCAGGATAGCCACCGAGTCAAAGCTGGCTTGCTACAGTTAAACCCCACCGTCCCCTTTGTTGATAACGATGCATATGTAGATAGTTCTGATGTAAGTCTTGCTGGGTACATTTGTACTCACGTTTGCCTATTTTATGTTTTTGCAGAGAGACTTCAGTCTCACTAGTAGTTCCACGTGGACTTCGACGTTTAGCTTGATACCTCAGCTACGATCTTGTGCCCTCGGCAGGATCTGATAGATAGTCAGGCTTCTCAGCCTTTTTCATTTATAGATGTCTGTACCCAGACATGATAGCTTCCGCTTGTGCTTTGACTTGTATGCTCTGATTGTTGGGTCATGAGACCCCTGTTTGTAATATCTCGCTCCTCGGAGCCTATTGAATAGATTACTTGAGTCATAGAGTCATGTTGTGATGCCATGTTGTATTTGCACATATCGAGCATATTGTGTGTATGTTATTGAAATGCTTGGTATGTGTGGGATCTGACCATCTAGTTGTTTATCTTTAGTAGCCTCTCTTATGGGGAAATGTCTCCTAGTGTTTCCACCGAGCCATGGTGGCTTGCTACTGCTCCGGAACACTTAGGCTGGCCGGCATGTGTCCTTCTTCGTTCCTGTGTCTGTCCCTTCGGGGAAATGTCACGCATTGAGTACCGGAGTCATGTTAGCCCGCTACAGCCCGGTTTACCGGAGTCCTGCTAGCCCAGTGCTACAGCCCGGACCCACTTGCTGATGACCGACACGTTCGATGCTGGGTCATGGATGCCTGTCCCTGTAAGTCTGTGCCACTTTGGGTTTACGACTAGCCATGTCAGCCCGGGCTCTTTATCATATGGATGCTAGCGACACTATTATATACGTGAGCCAAAATGCGCAAACGGTCCCGGGCAAAGGTAAGGCGACACCGTGGGGATACCGTGCGTGAGGCCGCAAAGTGATATGAGGTGTTACCGGCTAGATCGATGTGACATTGAGTCGGGGTCCTGACAGCCCCGCATGGTGCTCTAGTTTGGACCAACACTTAGATAAGCATTGGCCTGGGGGGGCTGTAATAAAGATGACCCTCGAGAGAGCGACTCCCAAGGGAAAAGTAGGTGGTGGTGAGGCAAATGGTAAAACCAATGTTGGGCCTTGCTGGAGGAGTTTTATTCAAAGCGAACTGTCAAAGGGGTCCCATAAATCACCCGACCGCGTAAGGAAGGCAAAATCCGGGAACATAACACCGGTATGACGGAAACTAGGGCGGCAAGAGTGGAACAAAACACCAGGCATAAGGCCGAGCCTTCCACCCTTTACCAAGTATATAGATGCATTAATAATATAAGAGATATTGTGATATCCCAACCAAAATCCTGTCCACCATGGAGAAATCTTCAACTTCACCTGCAACTAGCAACGCTATAAGAGGGGCTGAGCAAAAGCGGTAACATAGCCAAGCATTGGTTTGCATAGGAAAGGTGTCAAAGGTTAGAGGTTCATGGCAATATGGGAGGCTTGATAAATAGGTGATAGGTAGCGCAGCATAGCGATAGAACGAACCAACTAGCATAGCAATGATAGTAGTGAGATCCAGGGTAGCGGTCATCTTGCCTGAAATCCCACAAGGAAGAAGAACGAGTCCATGAAGAAGATGAAGCCATGAAGACGAACCAAGCGTAGACGAACGAATCCTCACGATCGCCACGGAAACAGGAACTATCGAAAAGAAGCACACAACAAGGTAAACACACCACACAAGAACATGACATGATGCCCAACAAGCATGATGCATGACAAGACTACATGAATCTAGTCATGGCAAGAGATGATGCAAACAAGAGCAACACATCAAGGCAAGTTTAAATGAGGCCGGGAACAACAAATAACAATTCCGGTAAGTCCTCATATGCAAATTTAGAAGTTGGTCCAGATCTAAATAAACCTTATGTTCAAGTTGTTAAACAGCAAGTTAAAATGCACCAAGATGATCTACACGAGATTCGAGTCAAGTTACATATAAAGATCATTTAGTTCGGAGCTACGGCCTAGAAGATATGAGCAAAACAAGTTAAACATGGCATTGATGCAAAATGCACCCAAACATCGAGCAAACACCTCAAAACAAGGATGCAACATGATAATATGAAGCTACATGGAAAATCAAGCAAGTTTTGATATAGAGCACACTCAAAACGAAGCAACGGTTCAACACACACACACTATACAAGTTATATCAACAATCTGTCCAAAACAGCAACTAGGCATATTGCAAGCACCAAAACAACATGCTACAGCATCTCAACATAATAACAAAAGGCATGGGCATGATGTACAGGTAAAGCATTACAAAACAGGAACACTGAGCTATCTCCAGAAATCACTAGAACATACTCAAACACACATGGCAAGATTGCAAATAATAACAGTTCAGACTTTACAGAAAATAACATCAGGTTGCAATGTTTAGAGCTATCAAACAACATGTTACAAGAACTTATAATAGCAAAACAAGACATGGCATGATTCTACTCAAAGCATAGATCAAAAGTCCCTTAGTGACCATAAGCCAAAAAGGATCAGAAAATATGATGGCACCCGTGTTAACATGGCAAGTTATAATACAGATTCATACATGGCAGGAACAGAATTATGAAGGCATATTGGTGAGCTTGTACCACTCACCACAGAGCATTGCATGGCACGGCAAGGCAACCAACAGTAAGAAGGCATGTTTGTGAAGCTAAGCATGGCAAGAGCAAGTTCATAGCATGCAAGGATCAACTACAACAACCTTGGCAAAATTGAATAACATGTAAACAATCTGCCAGGAAACATTTTTAAGCAAAAGTAGAGCACGGAAATGACATGCTAGACTACTCCATAAATGCAAACAAGGGCAGTGATGGATATAGCATAACCATATGTTCAAAACTTCCTTATTGAAGTATC
Organism: Triticum turgidum subsp. durum; assembly: GCA_900231445.1. Taxonomy (NCBI): domain Eukaryota; kingdom Viridiplantae; phylum Streptophyta; class Magnoliopsida; order Poales; family Poaceae; genus Triticum; species Triticum turgidum. Next base: position 465,292,478 of record LT934120.1, on the reverse strand, counting down.
TCAAAATATGCATGGATCTCTCTGTAGCATCAAGTTTACATGGCATCACAATAACAGCACAACAGGGATGGAAAACAGCAATATCACGAAGCCTAGTTTGCATGCTTGTGCTAGTCACCACATTGATCACAAAAATACATGGTAAGCACCTCTGTAAAGAAGACATAGCATAGATCAAAACAAATGTAGACATCAACCTCATAGGATGCACACATCAATCATGGCAAAAAAGACAAATGAGCTCGTTCTGTTAACAGCCAGCGGACAACATCATGAAGCACTCTTGCAACAATGATTCAGGCATCAAGATGACCTCAAATGAATATGATGCAATGGAATGAAATTATTTACTCGTCGAGACGAACAATTAGACATATTACACGCACGAAACGGAGCTACATGCACAGAGATATGGCAGGTCAAACATGGCATGAAAATAACAAAACATTCGGGACTTAGTGAAAACGGAGGGGGGGAAGTCAACCTCCGGTCAGATCTGGGTTGCACGGGTTTCGAGGCGGCCGGAGATGCTCGCCGGAGTCGGGGAAGAAGATGGCCGGAGAGGCTCGGGGTCGCCGAATTGCAAAACGGGCAACGGGGAAAAGGCTCAGATGCCTGAGACGAACGCGTATGCAATGCAAGGCACATGATGACATGATAAAATGCAACACTCAAGCGAATGACATGGCAACAACGACGAATAACTGGCAGACACCTGGCGCATCAGATCCAGGGCATTGCATGGGTAGACATGAGCTTGTCTCCAGTCTTCGTCGAGATGGTTGTGTCTGGTATGGCATAGTGAGGTATGATGAGTGGTGATTCTGTCTGTTGGTTGAAACATATTTGTTATGCTAATCATGCAGGGAATACTTAAACCTCCTGAGTCGGCTGTAGATCGAGTCTTGTTCCAGTAACCCCGATACTTGTTTCGTACGACCACTTGTCCCTGCCATAGGTAGGGTACGGTTCAGTAAGTTGTCAACCCCTTTCTAGCACACACTGTACAGAGAGGCCATGGTGGAAGATACCGGCTGCAGCCGGTAGGCATGCCACCTGGTCCGGGGGCATTGGTGTTTCTGGTTGGAGCTGAGGGGGTAGCTCCCCTAGTTTGCGCGCGTTATAAATTTTGTGATCCCATGCTAGTCGAGGTTGTAGCCTCCCCACTTTGAGTTTCGCTTAACGGGTGTCGTGGGTGATTCCAGACACCGGTAAGTTAAGCTGGTGTGTGCGAGTCAGGTGTGTTTTCAATTAAAAGACCGTAAGCGGAATTAGTCCCGATGGACTAAAGAAATATGTTGCTCGTGGGTAAACAGTACACCCTTTGCAGATATTACATATATTCGAATAGCCGTGTCCATGGGTAAGGACTACAGTCTGGGATGGGTCAAGTGTCGGTCTCAGTGTCGGTCTTCAGAGGAAAAACTGCTAAACCAGAACATTGATTATGACCTGTGACATATGATGATTATGATTATTATTATTGTGGACTAACCATTTACATTATTTGAATTATTCATTATCCCTGGGACGGTTCCACCTCCTGGATATTCACCGTGATTACTTGCTTATAAGCCCTTTATGTGGTGCCGCTCAGACGCCCGAATGTGGCATGCTCGTTATTTAAATTACTTATAAGCCCTTTTATGGTGTCGCGGAGACGCCCGACTGTGGCATGCTTGTTATTTAAATTGCTTATAAGCCCTTTATGTGGTGTCGCTCAGACGCCCGACTGTGGCATGCTGGTTAGTTCCTTTATTTATAAGCGCTTTATGCGGTGTCGCTCAGACGCCCGACTGAGGCATGTTGTATATTATTATCCTTTCGAGGCATCGCTTCAGACACGAGATCATGTTCTATATGAATAACTTTCTTGCGTGCATCATAAATTTTAATTTCATGACTGACGTAGTGATCATGGCATATTTCAGAGCATGATTATCATTTGTTATATTATACCCGTGTTCATAATGTTTGCGAGTACATTCAAAGTACTCACCGGCTTGTCCCTGGCTATTGTCTTGGCCAAATTTCTTGCGTAGGAGAGGAGCCCTGTGATGACAGCCCCGGAACCTATGCAATGGTGATAGCAGCCTCGCGAAGATAGGAGTTATCCAGGTCAGCTGTTCCTGTGGGAAATGGAGTCCCATACACGCTGATGAACCACAAACCGCTTCCGCCATCAGCCACTAGAAACCTTGTGTTGTACTCATAGGCCAGAATGGTCTTGTACTACATATTATGTATTTTGCTTGGAGTTTCTGTGTCAAGTTGGTGTCTCATTAGCTAACAGTAATCCTGGGGCTGGTGAGCACAAGGGACATTTTTTGGGAAATTAATACCCCGAAAATCCGGTCCTGACAACCTTGGTATCAGAGCCAGGCTGACCATTGGCTAATCCTATCTTAGCCAGGTCAATAAACCTAGGTTAACCAGCCCACCAGACCTTAACCTAACCCCAGCCAAGCTTCTCGTGTAAGATAGCCACACAGTGACCCCGACACCTTTTGGCAGTCGGTGCCCAACCTATCAGCCTAGCCTGTCGATCACGCGCCAGTAACCAACACCTAAATAGTCTCTTTCGCAAGCGTGCGAAGGAAGACTATGTCCCCTTTTTCTATAAAAAGGGCACGCAAGCCTCAACCCAGCATAGCACAGCCTCTTCCCCAAACCGAGCTATAATGCCTGGCCCCGTCGTGCACAATGAGACCACCGCAACCAACCTTGGAGGTTTTGTGACCATGCTAGCAAACCTCACCCGCCGTCCCTTTGCATTAGAAGAGCCCCTAGAATATGTTGTGTACCAAGGGCCCATGAGCGGTGAGAGCCGTCAATTCTGGGCCACTGTGCACGTCTATGGTAGGGGTCTATCGCCAGAACGCCCCTACAGGTTCACCGGAAGGACAACTTCCTTTGAGCCACAAGCCATCCAACAAGCTGCTCGAGAGGCTATAGTTCAACTCCGGCACTTATCGCCCAGAGTTAATTGTTGCTTGTTCTACTACTACCCCAGTCGTGACGGGTATGGTAGACCACCCCAGGTTGCCAACGGAGATCACGAGACGGATCCTGCATTGTTGCATCTGGTGCGCTATGTAAGTGCACTAGAGGAACTGTTCGATCAAATCACCCTGGATCTGATCGCAGCTCGTGGAGAACTGGTTCGCCAAGCCCCGGCAAGAAGAGAAGATGAGCCCGACGCCGATAACCCAGTCGTGCTGTTCGGACCACCGATCGAGTCCTTAAGGTCTACCCCCGCCATCGACCAAGGTGCTTTGGTGTCCCCAGAAGTGCTTCGTCGCCTTTTGGGAACACGCTCCAACGGGATCGTGGCCAACAATCCCCGCGATGGTCATCATCGCTACCCCGACCCTGCAGCTCCTCAACCCCCTCCAGCTAACCCCAATGGTGAATCCCATGGAGAAGCCTCGACGTCCACAAGGCACGCCCGCTTAGATATAAACGAGGTAGACTAAGTCACTCGAGTAGTACCGAGTCTTAGTATGTCCACACCCTGTAATTGTGTGATCTTGCATCGCCATAATTAAATGTTGTCTACTTGTGCGCCCCTATTTTTAATAGTAGCCGTGCATAAGTGTGTTGGCGTATAGTTGCATTTTTTTTATTCCGGGCGTAGCTACCAAAAACCACCCCGACGACACCCACAGTAACACGTCACTTGTGTGAGATGTGTGTATCTGTGGCATTGACCCCGGCCCCATAGAGCAGAACCGACAAACTAATTGCCCACTCACTATAGCCACATTTTATTGCATGAATAGGATGATTATTTTTGTGATATTACCTTGTGATGGTAGGAGTAATATTTTCAAAACAGCCCTTGGCAAATCTCGAGGACGAGATTTTTCTTAAGGGGGGTAGTGTTGTAACACCCCAAAATTTTGACCTTGTTTGATTAATTAAAATTTGGCTTGGAAATTTAATTTTTATTTTCTGGATTTTCTTTTGGTTTCAGAACCACTCTTTTCTCCTGAATTGTGAAGTTTTCACCACAAGTGAAAACTTTTCAAATATATTTTTGGACTTATATACCCTCTCAAGAAACATTTCTTTTATTAGTGGAACTATTTCTATTATTATCTTTCCTGAGCTTTATGTCTTTCAAAATGATTTTTCAGAAGTTTTAGAGCCTCTTTTGCACTACAACCCTTTGATAAATTTATTTAAAATTCCAACCAAAATCTGGGGATGTCATGTGATGTTCCCACATCACTTTTATGCAAAAATATCTTTTGGTCATTGGAGATTTTGAGCTCTACCCCAAAATTTCAAAACTGGTCCAGTTGGTAATTTTGCACTACAACCTATTTAAATATTTCTTTAAATTTTTTCCAAATGTTTGGAGATGGCAGTAGATGCATATAATTCAACTTTATGCAAAAACCCATGAGTGTTCTTTGAAAAATTTGAGCAAATCATCCTCTTTTTCTCTTTGGCCCAGTTGAGTGTTTTCTACTGCAACTCTATTTTATTTTACTCTAGTACCCATGATCTTTCTCCTACTTATAAACCACCCTACAAAACCCTTAAGTCTAGGAGATTGGACCCATTGGAATATTTTTGACCCATGCAATGATGGCCTTTAGTTTCTGCCCAGATTTGGTTTTCTCAAAAACTTGCACTAACAAGTTTCTGGTTTTGCCCTAATAACCTTTCCATCATCACTTGTATCTAAAGAGACTGTGATCTGGAGTTTTTGGCCACCCCAAGAGATGCCTAGATGACCATAGCATTTTGTCGAACACCTTGAGTGCATGAACAGAATTGGCATGAACCCTAGTTTGCTGTTTGAACCTTCTTGCTTTGCCAAACCAGCATGTCCACTAAGCCCCTAGATAACTCTAACCTAGACCTGTTAATCCCCAGCCCCACCCAAGCCTCCTGGCATGCCTTGGCATTTTGCTGAACGCCTGGTGTGCGTGCTCTGGGAGCGCCTAGAGCGCACTAAGTTATCCAAGTGTGGTTGAATGGACAACTCAACTGCTAATACTCAAGAATATTCTTTGGCTCCCCTTGTGTCGAATCCATAAATTTGGGTTGAATACTTTACCCTCGAAAGCTGTTGCGATCCCCTACACTTGTGGGTTATCAAGACAAATTTCTGGTGCCGTTGCCGGGGAGCATAGCTCTATTCTCTGAGTCACTTCGGATTTATATCTGTTGATCACTATGAAGAACTTGAAAGACGCTAAGACAAAGATTTTGCCCTCAACTATGAGGGAAGGTAAGGAACTGCCATCTAGCTCTGCGCTAGATTCTCCTTCCGTTATTAGTAGGCTTGCGACACCTAAACCTGCTACTGCTATGAATTCTGATATGTCGCATGTTATTGATGATGCCACTTCTGCTATGTATGATGAAACCACTTCTGTGCGTGATACTACTTTGCCATTAGGTGAATTTCTGGATGAACAACTTGCTAGAGTTAGGGGGAATGAAAATATTGAAGAACCTATTATTGATGATAGTGATGATGAACGTTCCCCCAATGATTATGTATTACCTGTTGTTCCTAAGGGTTATGTTATGAATGAAGCAGCTGCTATGGAAATTCTTGCTTGCAATAATAGAAATGATCTTAAGAAATTATTAGCTAAATGGAAGCAGCAGTCTCTTAATGCTGGAATGAAACCCGATCCTGCTTTTGCTACTTCACCTATCTATGTTACTGATAAGGATTATGAATTCTCTGTTGATCCTGATATTATTACTTTAGTTGAATTTGATCCTTTTTATGGCCTTGAATCTGAAACTGTTGTGGCACATCTTACCAAGTTGAATTATATAGCCACCATGTTCACTCATGATGAGAAGTCTCGCTATTTATATATCCTTAAGATATTTCCGTTCTCATTAAAGGGTGATGCTAAGACTTGGTATAATTCCCTTGCTCCTGGTTGTGTGCGTAGTCCCCAGGATATGATTTATTACTTCTCTGCTAAATATTTCCCTGCTCATAAGAAATAAGTTGCCTTGTAGGAAATATATAATTTTGTGCAAATCAAATAAGAGAGTCTCCCACAAGCTTGGGGGAGGCTTCTCCGGTTACATAATACTTTGCCTGATCATCCTCTTAAGAAAAATGAAATACTTGATATATCTTTTATAATGGACTAACCGATGCTTCCAAGGACCACTTGGATAGTTGTGCTGGTTGTGTTTTCAGGGAAAGAACAGTCGATGAAGCTGAAATATTATTGAATAATATGTTGACTAATGAAAATAACTAGACTCTTCCCGAGCCAGTTCCTGAAGTAATTCCTGAACCAATTGAGCCAACTCCTGAGCCTATTCCTAAACCCACACCGAAGAAGAGAGGTGTTTTATTTCTCAGTCCTGAAGATATGCAAGAGGCAAAGAAGTCAATGAAAGAAAAGGTATTAAAGCTGAAGATGTTAAGAATTTACCACCTATTGAAGAAATACATGGTCTTAATTTACCGCCTGAAGAACCACATTGTCTTGATAACCCGACACAGGTAGTAAAGATAAATTATCTCTATAGATATGATAAAGTTGAAATACCCTCTACTAAATTTTATAGCACATGATTAGATGAATTTGATGACTTTATGACTAGACAAGAAAGTTTTAATGCTTATGTTGATGGAGAGTTAAAGAATAATGCTTTCGAGATAGGACGCATAGGTGATAATCTGGCTAGAGTTAAAGATGAACTTCACCGCGTTAGCAAATATGCTTCTATGGTTGCAACTCAAGCTGAGCATGTACTCAAAGCTCAAAATGATTTGCTTGATGAATTGAATAATAAAAATGACTTTGCCGTTAGAGTGGCCACTAGAACTGGTAGAATGACTCAGGAACCTTTGTATCCTGAAGGCCACCCTAAGAGAATCGAGCAAGATTCTCAGAGAAATAATTTAGAGGCACCTAGTTCTTCTAAAAAGAAGAAGAAGAAAAACGATAGAACGTTGCATGCTTCTAGTGAACCTACTGTAGACACACCTGAGAATCCTAATGATATTTCTATGTCTGATGCTCAAACACAATCAGGTGATGAACATGAACCTAGTGATAATGTTAATGATAATGTTCATGTTGATGCTCAACCTAGCAAAAACAATGATGTAGAGATTGAACCTACTATTGATCTTGATAACCCACAATCAAAGAAGCAACGTTATGATAAGAGAGATTTTGTTGCTAGGAAGCACGGTAAAGAAAGAGAACCATGGGTTCAGAAACCCATGCCCTTTCCTCCTAAACCATCCAAGTCAAAGGATGATGAGGATTTTGAGCGCTTTGCTGAAATGATTAGACCTATTTTCTTACATATGCGCTTAACTGATATGCTTAAAGTAAATCCTTATGCTAAGTATATGAAGGATATCATCACAAATAAAAGAAAGATACCGGAAGCTGAAATTTCCACCATGCTTGCTAATTACAATTTTAAGGGTGGAATACCAAAGAAACTTGGAGATCCGGGTGTTCCAACTATACCATTCTCCATTAAAAGAAAGTATGTCAGAACTGCTTTATGTGATCTTGGAGCCGGTGTTAGTGTTATGCCTCTCTCTTTATGTCGTAGACTTGAATTGAATAAGTTGACACCTACTAAAGTATATTTGCAAATGGCTGACCAATCAACTGCTATACCTGTCGGCATTTGTGAGGACGTGTCTGTTGTTGTTGCGAATGTTACTATCTTAATGGACTTTGTTATTCTTGATATTCCCGAGGATGATAGTATGTCTATTATCCTTGGTAGACCTTTTCTTAATACTGCAGGGGCTGTTATTGATTGCAACAAAGGCAATGTCACTTTTCATGTTAATGGTAATGAGCATACGGTACACTTTCCGAGGAAACAATCTCGAGTTCATAGCATCAATTCTATTGAAAAAGTTCCAACTATCATTTGTGGAGATTTTGAATTTCCTCTCCCTAATGTCAAGAAAAAATATGATATTCTTATTGTTGGGGATTTTCATATCCCCGTTGAGATAACTTAGTGTTATTCGAAATTTCTCCGGTTCCGTGTTATTCGGAATGAGTTTCCTAACAAGACTTGATCAACCTTGTTAGCGGGTTCATTTTGATGATCACGAGATGGATGAAACTAGAAGGCACAACCTTCTGTACCCTCTTTTTACTTTCTGTTATTTAGAATAAATAAAGCAAAAATATTATTATTTGTCTGTTTTCTGAATTATCCGTGCATTAAAAAATAGTCTGAAAATAAAAGTGCTCTAAAAGCCCTGCAAATTTAGTATGATTTTTTCTGGAATATTGAGGATTTTAGGCACTGAAAACACTGCAGGAGGGGCAAGCACTAGGCCACGAGAGAGGAGGGCCCCCTGTAGGGCGCACCCCCTGTCTCATGGGCCCCTGGTGGCTCCCCTCCACTTATGCCAGCACCCACACACTTCACCTTCTACCCAAAAAAATCCCCATCCACCTCAAGCACGAGTTCTAGCTCATTTTGCTGCGATTTTCGATCTCCTAGCTCAAAGCTCCATTCACAAAACTGCTTTGGGAGATTGTTGTTCGGTATGTGACTCCTCCATTGGTCCAATTAGTTTTTGTTCTAGTGCTTTATTCATTGCAAATTTTTGCTGCTTAGGTGACCATGTTCTTGAGCTTGCATGTTAAATTTTTGAGGTCCCAAGCAATTCCAATGCATGATATGGGCTCTAGGCACTTGTAGGAGTAGTTGCTATCAATCTTGTTTGGTTTTATGCACTTTTATTTTGAAGTTACTAAAAATTTCAGAAATTTTTAGAAAATGTTAAGGAGTCTCTTTAAAGGCTCTTCTAGCCAAAGCTCTAAGCAAAACACGCCAAAGAGAAGGAAAAAGCCAAGTATAATCTTCCTCGCTTAGCAGAAGTACGGTAATGTGAATGGCCATGCGAGGATTTCTTGAAAGAAGCCGGAATTCATGAAGACTTTTATGCTTTAATCGAGACTGCAGGCCTCACCGGTTTCATCAACGACCGAATCGATCAGTATCTCTTACTTACCAATACTTTTGCACAAAGTTTTTATTACTATCCTAAGAAATCACCGTCTGCAGTATCATTTCATTTATATGATGAATTCAAAGAAATGTCTTTACGTCATTTTTGCGCGGTATGTAGGATACCTTATGTGGGAGAATTAGATGAACCCCATCGTGAAGATGTGGGTGGCTTTGTTAATACTATTGATGTAGAGGAGCCAAAGAAGGGCTCCAAGGCGAAGGTCTCTAGCATACACTTTCCTGTTTTACGCTACTTTGCCATATTTGCTAGTAGATGCTTGATTGGTCGTGGAAATAGTGGAAATTTGAGCGTTCCAGATATTATTATTCTTCAACATGCTTTGCTGGGAGACAATACTTTTAATATGGGTGACGTCGTTGCTAAACGGCTAGCCCTGAATCGTACAAAAAGGCCCCATATTTGGAGGTATCTATGTTGCACGTCTTGCTAGACATTTTCAGATACCCATTAGGCACCATGAGGAAAAGGAGACAATATTGCCTCCTCACATTTTAGATTACAAGAGCATGGTAGCACACAAGTTTATTGTTGACAACGAAGATAGGATGCTCTTGTATAAACTTAGATTCAATAAGAAACACTTTGAGATTATTATTTTGCATGTGCCTTTGTTGTTTGATTTTCTTGCAGAAAATTTTCACGTCACACCGGATGCGGTGAACAATCATCGAGCTCAAGCTTTTACTCCAGAACCTGAACCTGAACCGGAACATGAGCTGGACCCTCATCGTGCATCATTTGTCCAGTGGGATCCGGAGATGACCAGCCAGTGGTATCCTGACTACACCTCCCAGTACACCGGGGAGAGTAGCGGCGATCCTTGGTATTAAACCAACTTAGGCCAAAAACCTAAGCTTGGGGGAGTACGTATTTCTCACCGACTTTACATTCATGTTCACACACTAGTCGTCGGTGCTCATACTCTTTCATTGTAGTATCCATGCTAGTTTAAATTTCTTTTTCTAGTTTTCTTCTTGTGTGTTTGATAAACCTTGAGGAAAACCAAAAAAATTAGTTAGTTTAATTCCCTTGCCTGTTGTAGAATTAAAATGAAAACCCAAAAATATTTCTCCTTCTTCTTTTACTTGTTGGAAGCTTTCCTGTGTAAATAGTTTTATTTTCTTTTCTTTCCTTTAGGGGTCGAGAAGACCATATTGAAAATGCTTAGTGGCTCTTATATGCATGATTGTTTATTTAATTTAGGGCCCATATTACTTGTCTTCTCTCTTGAGTTGAATGCTTGCAGATTCCAGCTTAGTCCAATGCACATGCACTCTTATTATTATACACATTGTTTGGCCATGCAAGTGAAAGGCAATAATGACGATATATGATGAACTTATAGGGATGAGAAAAGCTGGTATGAACTCGACCTCTCTTGTTTTTGTAAATATGATGAGTTCATCGTTCCTGAGTCAGCTATTATGAAGTAACCATATTTGCAATGACATTTAGAGATTATAGTTACTTGTGCCATGCTTGTTTAGCTGTGAGTTATAAAGGTTTACCTTGCGTGCCAACATGCTATTAGAATGATTATGATGTGATATGATGGGATGGTATCCTCCTTTGAATGAATTGAGTGACTCGACTTGGCACATGTTCACGCATGTAGTTGAATCAAATCAACATAGCCTTCACGATATTTATGTTCATGGTGGATTATATCCTACTCATGCTTGTACTCGATGTGAATTAATTTTAATGCATGCTTACGACTGTTGTCGCTCTCTCAGTTGGTCGCTTCCTAGTCTTTTGCTAGCCTTCACCTGTACTAAGCGGGAATACTGCTTGTGCATCCAAACTCCTTAAAGCCCAAAGTTGTTCCATATGAGTCCACTATACCTACCTATATGCGGTATCTACCTGCCATTCCAAGTAAATTTGTATGTGCCAAACTCCAAACCTTCAAATGAAATTCTATTTTGTATGCTCGAGCAGCTCATGTTACAACTAGGGCTGCCTATATCTTCCATGCTAGGTGGGTTATTCTCAAGAGGAGTGGACTCCGCTCCTCATTCACGAGAAAGGGCCGGTAACCGGGATGCCCAGTCCCATGATCCAAAAAGATCAAAGAAAATCAAAATAATTAAACAAAACTCCCCCAGGGCTATTGTATGTTGGAGGCACTCGTTGTTTCATGCAAGCCATGGATTGATGCTTGTTGGTGGTTGGGGGAGTATAAACCTTTACCATTCTGTTTGGGAACTTCCTATAATGCATGTAGTATGGAAGATACAACCATCTCATAGTTGTTGTGTTGACAGCAAAAGTATACCGCTCAAAATGTTATTCAATCTCTATTTTAAAATCGAGCTCTGGCACCTCTACAAATCCCTGCTTCCCTCTGCGAAGGGCCTATATATTTACTTTTATGTTGAGTCATCATCCTTCTTATTAAAAGCACCCGCTGGAGAGCACACTATCATTTGCATTCATTATTACTGGTTTATATTGGGTATGACTTGACTAGGTCTCTTTTACCATTAATTACAATGTTTAGTCAGTCCTTGATCTTTAAAGGTACTCTGCATTTATGTTTTGCAGTCTCGGAAAGGGCTAGCGAGATACCATTTTGTTATATCATGTTATGATTATTTTGAGAAAGTGTTGTCATCCGAGTTTTATTATTATGGCTCGCTAGCTGATTATGCTATTGATATGAGTAATTGTGAGAGCTAAGTGTTATTGTGAATATGGTTAGTTCATAATATTTGTTGAAACTTGAATGCTGGCTTTTCATGTTTACAACAACAAGAGCAAACAGAGTTTGTAAAAGTTTTTCTTTATCACTTTCAGTTTATCAACTGAATTGCTTGAGGACAAGCAAAGGTTTAAGCTTGGGGGAGTTGGTACGTCTCCAAAGTATCTACTTTTCCAAACACTTTTGCCCTTGTTTTGGACTCTAATTTGCATGATTTGAATGAAACTAACCCGAATGACGCTGTTTTCAGCACAACGGCCATGATGTTGTTTTATGTGTAGAAAAGAAAAGTTCTCGGAATGTCCTGGAAATACACGGAGGCACTTTTTGGAATTAATAAGAATTTTTGGTGAAAGAATTAATGCCAGGGGGCCCACAGCCTGTCCACGAGATAGGGGGGGCGCCCCCCCCCCTAGGGTGCGGCCTCCTATCTTGTGGGCCCCCTGGACCTCCACCGACCTCAACTCCAACTCCATATATTCCGTCTCGGGGAAAAAAATCAGAGAGAAAGTTTCATCGCGTTTTACGACACGGAGCCACCGCCAAGCCCTAATCTCTCTTGGGAGGGCTGATCTGGAGTCCGTTCGGGGCTTCGGAGAGGGGGATTCATCGCTGTCATCATCATCAACCATCCTCCATCACCAATTTCATGATGCTCACCGTCGTGCGTGAGTAATTCTATCGTAGGCTTGCTGGACGGTGATGGGTTGGATGAGATTTACCATGTAATCAAGTTAGTTTTGTTAGGGTTTGATCCCTAGTATCCACTATGTTCTGAGATTGATGTTGCTATGACTTTGCTATGCTTAATGCTTGTCACTAGGGCCCGAGTGCCATGATTTCAGATCTGAACCTATTATGTTTTCATGAATATATGTGTGGTCTTGATCCTATCTTGCAAGTCTATAGTCACCTATTATGTGTTATGATCCGACAACCCCGAAGTGACAATAATCGGGATACTTCTCGGTGATGACCGTAGTTTGAGGAGTTCATGTATTCACTATGTGTTAATGCTTTGGTCTGGTTCTCTATTAAAAGGAGGCCTTAATATCCCTTAGTTTCCGTAAGGACCCCGCTGCAACGGGAGGGTACGACAAAAGATGTCATACAAGTTCTTTTCCATAAGCACGTATGACTATTTACGGAATACATGCCTGCATTACATTGATGAATTGGAGCTAGTTCTATATCACCCTGTGTTATAACTATTGCGTGAGGAATCTCATCCGGCATAATTATCCATCACTGATCCATTGCCTATTAGATTTTCGCATATTTTTCTTCGCTTATTTACTTTTCCGTTGCTACTGTTACAACTACTACAAAAAACGCAAAAACATTTATCTTCACTGTTGCTACCATTACCTTTATTATCATACCACTTTTGCTACTAAATACTTTGCTGCAGATTCTAAGTTATCCAGGTGTGGTTGAATTGACAACTCAACTGCTAATACTCAAGAATATTCTTTGGCTCCCCTTGTGTCGAATCAATAAATTTGGGTTGAATACTTTACCCTCAAAAGCTGTTGCGATCCCCTACACTTGTGGGTTGTCAGCAGATGGCCACAAAGCCTGGGCAATACCCCACATCACCTGTCGAGCTCGTTCGTGCAATTGTGAAAGCTCTTGCAACATATCGTCTACGGAGCCGGGCATATCTTCTTCAAGGCGCCCCGTCATCAGACCTGCAGACATAACTCTGTTAATATGCCTCCTTGCTGAACTATGCCATAGTTCGTTCAAGCACTTACTATAAATGATGCGTCGAAGCCTCCGGTTCTCCTTCACGGAGTCCGCGAGCTGAGCCCAAACAGCTTTCAGTTCGACGCTCAGTTTGAGGTTAGCATCTTGCAGCTTATTCTGCGCCGGAATAGACTGCGTCAGCAAACACTCGCACGCCTTCAGTTGACTTCGAAGATGCAACTCATTACCTCCCACATCCTCCGGATTTCCTCCGGGATTATCTACCGAATATTTTCGTCAGATTTATACACCATGCCAAACACACAAAACTGGTATAAGAATCATCACTAGAAGAAATCTTTTTGGATCCCTCTTGTTCGGCTATGTTAGCCTTCATTTGAGCCTTACACTCCTCCAGCTCTTGAGACAACTGGGTGTTCTTCTCTACAAGAACCTATGCATTTAATGATCCTTAAATCAGTTGTGCCAATTGTTTCAAGTCTCAGGGGCTACTACTACATATACTTATTAAAATTCTCTTACCCGTATATCCTTCAGATACTGGTCCATTGCTCTGGCAAGTCCATCTTGAGCAGTGCGGATATAGGCGTGTCCAGAATTGAAGGCGTTGAACGCCTCTTCGGAAAAAATACCACCACGGAGTACGGCCCGTCGGCGCCGGTGATTCATGGCGCTTTCCACTTCTGAATTTGTGGCGGAAAGCATATCCATATCCTCCACAAGAGGACAGTTTGGCACTGTCCCCACATCAGCCTCTGCTTGGGAATCCGGTCCAGGAATCCGGCTGCTGGAGGCATGGTCGGTAGGATCCCCGGACAAAGTCCGGCGTTTCCTGATAGGACGTAATTAAAGATGTCACGTCTCTACAAATCAACTAAACAAATCACAGGGCAAGTTCAGTAAGTACCTCTACGCCTGCGTACTACTCCTGACCGCCTTCCTTTTAAGCCTGCATCGTCTAGGAGCCTCTTGCTAAGATGCCCTCGCGGGTTCCGCACGGCGTCCCGACCGCTGTTTCTGTAAGAACACGACGTATGATCATAAGGTATGGCAAAGCTAAGGAATCCTTTCGGAAGGTTGAAGCCCTGACATTACTTACATGCGACACGGGAAGCAGTCCGGGATAATCCGCGATGATGGCCACTAAAGAGTTGTCACTGCTTGCCTGATAAAAAGTCCCATCGACGAATTCCACGGATATGTCCGGATCTTCTTCAAGTTCGGGGTCGAGAGCCCGGCCGGGATCCTCTGGCTATGGAGAGGGGTTGTTGAACTCTTTCACAGCCTTTCTTAATTCCTGTTTTTGAAATAGCAGGGTAAATAATTGTGGTCAAGAAGGTAAGAACGAGTAGAGTCGAACAATAAATAACAACTTACCCATCTTCGGGGGTTGTACATGGAAAATCCATCCCGCGGTTTAATGCGGAGGAACTCCTCTTCTTCTCCCTTGTACAATTCGGATAGTATCCTCACCAAAGATGTGGCGGAGTCTGGACCTTTGCGACCACTGCGGGATGCATCGTCTTCTCCATTGAAGTGCCACATGGGCTTTCCCCTATATTGAAGTGGCTGCACTCCCTTATAATACATATTGACATGACTTCAATTATTGTCAATCCTGACTTGGCCAGGGTTTGTATCCGGCTCATCAGATAGAAGACTTCCCTGTTTTCCTCCTCCTGGGGGCTCCGAGGGCGCAAGCTTTGGCGTTTCTTCAGCGGAGTATTAGTGAACTCAGGAAGGCCCGTCCGGACTGGGTCCGGAATGGGAACGTCATCAACATAAAACCACTCCGGGGGCCAGTCTTCGGACGCCTTCTTTGGAGTACCGGACAGGTATCCGGTCTGGGCGATGCGCCATATTTCGGCTCCGCCCACTTGATATATAGACCCCTCCTTGTTGCGGGGGACGAGGCAGAATAACCTCTTCCATAGCTCAAAATGTGCTACACAGCCCAGGAACAGCTCATAGAGGGCAACGTAGCCCGCGATATGCAGTATGGAGGCGGGGGTAAGATTATGCAACTGGAGGTCGTAAAACTCCAGGAGCCCGCGGAGGAATGGGTGGAATGGAAACCCAACGCCTCTTAGCAGATATGGGACAAGGCATACCCGCTCCCTCAGAGAAGGGTTGGGGAATCTCTCCGCTTGCTCCCCGCCATTGTAGGTGGCTAGTCCGGATCGGACAGGGACCATGTATGCGGGCGGAAGAAACCCTTTGGTATGCATCTCTATTAGGCAGCTGTGAGGGATGGAACATTTTTCCCAATCCCCTGGCTTCGAGCTGGGGGAGCGGCGAGCGGGGCTGCGGTAACTGGTCATGATGGGGTGGCCTCTTTTGGGCATGCTCTGCAGAATGCTTGCTTGGGGGAAGATGGTGTGATTTGGATCTGAAGATCCCCGTCTCCTCGACGGTTCATCTACGGGATTAGGGTGTCAAATGCAAAAATGCCCTGGCCCCTCGCCTTCGATCGACACATGGGGGTGGCCATTATTGGAGCACAGAAGCCAAGGAGTACAACCTTACTGGGAGGCCAGACACTATTCGCCACAACGGGTGCACCGGATTTGGAGAAGAACCCGCCTTGCAATGCCGAAGACAATCTGTGCGCCGGACTCATCGTCATTGAAGCCTGGTTCGTGGGCTACTGAGGGAGTCCTAGATAAGGGGGTATCCGGACAGCCGGACTATGTACTTTGGCCAGACTGTTGGACTATGAAGATACGAGATAGAAGACTTCGTCCCGTGTCCGGATGGGACTCTCCTTGCCGTGGAAGGCAAGCTTGGTGATTCGGATGTAGATCTCCTCCTCTGTAAACTGACTCTGTGTAACCCTATCTCCCTCCGGTGTCTGTATAAACCGGAGGGTTTAGTCCGTAGGACTCATTATCATTATCATCAACAATCATATCATAGGCTAGCTCCTAGGGTTTAGCCTCTCTGATCTCGTGGTAGATCAACTCTTGTAATACTCATATCATCAAGATCAATCAAGCAGGAAGTAGGGTATTACCTCCATTGAGAGGGCCCGAACCTGGGTAAACATCGTGTCTCCAGTCTCCTGTTACCATTAGCCTTAGATGCACAGTTCGGGACCCCCTACCCGAGATCCGTCGGTTTTGACACTGACAGTTGTCTTCACTATTTCGACGTTTGTTTTTGTTGCATCTTGGTTTTCCATTACCATCCCTAATTTCGGATGTGCTTGGAACGCTGGTGCTGCTGTGGGCCAACCAGCTATCTTTGCCCGCGCAAAAGTGGGTCATAAGGGTTGTTAGGGCTGCCATCGTCCTTGGCTTTTCCTTGCCGAGGTGTCTGGCAAGCCATTCATCCCGGATACTGTGTTTGAAAGATGCTAGGGCTTCGGCATCCGGACAGTCGACGATTTGGTTCTTCTTGGTGAGAAACATGTTCCAAAGCTTTTGGGCTGACTCTCCGAGTTGTTGGATTATGTGACTCAAATCGTCTGCATCCGGAGGTCGGATATAGGTCCCTTGAAAATTAGCCCTGAAAGCGTCCTCGAGTTCCTCCCAGCTTCCAATGGAATTTTTAGGGAGGCTTTTCAACCAGTGCTGGGCTGGTCCTTTCACCTTGAGGGGCAGGTATTTGATGGCGTGGAGATCATCTCCTCGAGCCATATGGATGTGAAGAATAAAGTTCTCAATCAAGACCGCAAGGTCTGTCGTTCCGTTGTATTCCTCGATGTTTACGGGTTTAAACCCCTCTAGCAATTCATGATCCAGCACCTCATCGATGAAACACAGGGGGTGTGTGGCGCCCTTGTACTTGACTGTGTCGTGGCATGGGTCTGACGGCTGTAGTGTTTGGTGTTGATTCCGATCTAGTGGTCGATCAGTATAATCGGTTTCGTGGCCGTGGTCCTGCATAGGGACATGTTTCCTAGATCCGTAGATGGACCTCGTTATGCCAGATCTTTTGTCCAGGTGCTCATGTAGGTTGTGTTTCTGGTACGTGCCTGCAACCTCCTTTCCTTTATTGGGAGGGGGTGCTGATTTGTGTTTGGAGTTATTAGCCGCTCTGTCTCAGCCACGAGGTGGTCGGTCTCGCAGATCGGCCGTATTGTTTTTTGGTGGTATGGGCACGATAGCCTCATCATCGAATTCGGGCAGCAGCTTGCGTTTTGGATAACTCTTTGTTTAGCGATCACCACCGTATTTTTCCTCAGTGTCGAGCACTTCATTCCATCTTTGGATGAGTGCATCCTGCGCGGTTTTAAGCCGTTGCTTCTTCTTCTTTAAGCTCCTCGTGGTGGCAATAAGTCTATTTTGGAGGTGCTCTTGTTACTGTTTTCCGGGATAATGCGTGTATCGTCATCCGGACTGTTCTCCTCTTTGGGGGCAGGTTTATAAGCTTTGTTTTCGGCATCGCTGTGATCGGTCAGCGGCCCTGGACTGTGTTTGTCGTCTCCTTGCTCGTCCTGCTCTATCGCTGGATCTGCGGGGTTTTCGTTGTTTTCGGCGTCGTCCGAGGTTTATTCTTTCTTGAGTTGGTATCGTTGTTTTTGCTATGGCGGGGTTTAGAGCGGCGACGCTGACGTCGGCGCTTTGGATGCTTCTCAGGAGGATTATCCTTGTTGCATCCTTTTGATCCTCGCCATTGTTTTCACCGGATGCGTCCACCATGTATATGTCATACGATGAGGTGGTTGTCCAGCGCCGTGTGGGCGGTGGTTCTTGTTCGTCTCCGGCATCGTCGTCCATACCGTCTATGTCTTCGGAGTCGAAGTCAAGCATGTCGGTTAAGTCGTCGACAGTGGCTATTAAGTGGGTGGTGGGTGGGCAAAGAATTCCTTTGTCATCTGCTTCCCACTTGAGCCGGACATAGTTCGGCCGAGAGTCCTCTGACAGGGAGAGAGAGACTTAAATGAATTTAGCATGTCGCCCAAGGGTGAGTGCTGAAAGATATCCGCGGAGCTAAACTCCATGATCGGCGCCGAGTTAGGTATGATGGGCGCGGATGTACACGGTTCGGAACCCATGGCCGGAGACGAGTCCGAGGGTCCGATGACACAGACCTCCTTGGAAGTGAGATCGGTGTTCTGCTCTATCGCCGCTGAGTGTGCGGGCTCCGTGGCGGGGTCCATCCACCCGTCCTCGGATGGCATGATCTGCTCCGGATTTTGAGCCAGGGCAGCTGCAGGTGTGATCTCCTGATTGCCGTACGATGGCAGATCTAAGTCATGCTCATCGCGGCTGTAGGGCGCACCTGTCATGGGCTTGAATCCGTCTCTGCGGACATCGGCGGTGTAGTTCAGGCTTCCAAACCTGACCTGATGGCCACGGGCGTAGCTATCGATCTGCTCCAGATGGCCAAGTGAGTTGGCCCACAGTGCGAAGCCACCGAATACAAAGATCTGTCCGGGGAGGAAAACCTCACCCTGGATCGCATCATTGTAGATGATTGAAGGAGCCATCAAGCCTTATGGTGACGAAAAGGTGGAACTCTCAATGAGAGCACCAATGTCGGTGTCAAAACCGGCGAATCTCGGGTAGGGGGTCCTGAACTGTGCGTCTAAGGCTAATTGTAACAGGAGGCGGGGGACTCGATGTTTACACAGGTTCGGGCCCTCTCGATGGAGGTAATACCCTACTTCCTGCTTGATTGGTCTTGATGTTATGAGTATTACAAGAGTTGATCTACCACGAGATCATAGAGGCTAACCCTAGAAGCTAGCCTATGATTATGATTGTTCTTGTCCTACGGACTAAACTCTCTGGTTTATATAGACACTGGAGGGGGCTAGGTTTACATAGAGTTGGTTACAGAGAAGGGAATCTACATATGTGAATCGCCAAGCCTGCCTTCCATGCAAAGGAGAGTCCCACCCGGACACGGGACGAAGTCTTCAATCTTATATCTTCATAGTCCAACAGTCCGGCATAAGCATATAGTCTGGCTGTCCGAGGACCCCCTAATCCAGAACTCCCTCAGTCCCCACCACGGCAGCCGACACGGGTGCAACAGAATCAAGACCCCGACGACATATCGATGGCCTCTTTTGACCCTCGAGCATGTCCAGGCCAACATCGAGCCCCGGAGGATAGACGGCAGGGAGACGCGCGCGTCACCTTGGATCGGCGCAATGACGATCTCCGCCACACCGACGAGTGCGGCAGCCTCAATGTCCGCGAGCCTGTGCTCGGTGTTGGCGGGTGTCTACCGACGAGGTCGGCTGCCCTGCGTGTGCTCGAGAGCTGCAGCAAGTCCGTTGGCCATCCATTCACATGTTCAAGCCAGAGATACCCGAGAAGTAAGACAGGAGGCTGAACCCGGCAGAGTTCCTAAGCATCTACACCATTTCTATTTAGGCTGTCGGGGGAGGATACGAGAAGGTGTTTGCCAAATACTTCCCTTTGGCCCTCAAATCCAATGTGAGGTCTGGGCTGATGCACCTGTGGAGAACTCCATTTTGTATTGGGCAAATTTGTGCCACGAGTTCACCGGTGCCTTCACTGGTGGCCACCAAGAGGTCGGCAGGCCCAGCGATCTGCAGCTTCTCCAGCAAAAGGAAGGAGAAACCCTCTATAAGTATTTACAGAGATTCAGTAAAGTTCATAGAAATATTTCAAACATCCATCCGGCAGCCGTTATAGCAGCCTTCCAGTCTAATGTGCGCAACTATTGCATTCGTTCTAAGATGAATGTGCGGTTGTCCAAGACTGTGAAGGAGCCATAAACAATGGTGGATAAGTGTGCTCGGATAGAGGAAGGGAGGAAGTAGCCCAAAGAGGAGGATTGCATCAATGTTGATTCAGAGGATGAGGGTGAATCAATGAGTCAGAGAAAGGGCAAGAAGCGCAGCAAGAAGCAAAGAGACAAGGCAGTGGTGACTATAGAAGGTTCGGGCACACCTAGTACCTAATACGTCTCCAATGTATCTATAATTTTTTATTGTTCCATGCTATTATATTACCTGTTTTGGATGATTATGGGCTTTATTTTATACATTATTATCATTTTTGGGACTAACCTACTAACCGGAGGCCCAGCCCGTATTGCTGTTTTTTTTGCCTATTTCAGTATTTCGAAGAAAAGGAATATCAAACGGAGTCCAAATGGAATGAAACCTTCGGGAGCATTATTTTTGGAAAAAATCTGATCCGGAGAGCCTGGAGTGCAAGTCAAGAAAGCTCCGAGGGCCCCACGAGATAGGAGCCCCCCCCCTGTAGGGCGTGCCCCCCTGTCTCGTGGGCCCCTCGGGCGTCCACCGACGTACTTCTTCTTCCTATTATACCTACGGACCCCGAAAACATCCAGGGGCACCACGAAACACAATTTCCACCGCTGTAACCTTCTGTATCCGCGAGATCCCATCTTGGAGCCTTCGCCGACACTCTGCTGGAGGGGGGATCGACCATGGAGGGCTTCTACATCAACATCCTTGCCCCTCCTATGAGTTGTGAGTATTTTACCACAGACCTACGGGTCCATAGTTATTAGCTAGATGGCTTCTTCTCTCTTTTTGGATCTCAATACAATGTTCTCCCACTGTAATTTGTTCACCCACTGTAATACTTATGCTCTCAAGAGAAGCCTCTAGTGAAACCTATGGCCCCCGGGTCTATCTCTTATCATATTTTCTTTCAATATACTTTTATTTGCATCTTTACTTTCTAGCATCTATATCATAAAATACCAAAAATATATTTATCTTATCATACTATCTCTATCAGATCTCACTTTCGCAAGTGGCCGTGAAGGGATTGACAACCCCTTTATTGTGTTGGTTGCGAGTTCTCAGTTTGTTGTGTAGGTGCGTGGGACTTTTGAGGATCCTCCTATTGGATTGATACCTTGGTTCTCAAAACTGAGGGAAATACTTACGCTACACTTTGTTGCATCACCCTCTCCTCTTCGGGGAAAACCAACGCTAGCTCAAGACATAGCAAGAAGGATTTATGGCGCCATTGCCGGGGAGGTCTTCTCACAAGTCAAGACATACCAAGTACCCATCACAAACTCATCTCCCTCGCATTTACATTATTTGCCATTTGCCTCTCGTTTTCCTCTCCCCCACTTCACCATTGCCGTTTTATTCGCCCTCTCTTTCCCAATCTCCTCCTCTCTTTTTTGCTTGCCTCCTTTTGTGTGCTTTTTTGCTTGTTTGACCTTATGGCTGCGCCTAAGGGACCTGAACACCTTCTCAGAAGGATGGATGAGATTGAATCAAATATTAGAAGCTTTATGAATTTGCAATTTGAGCATAATAATTTATTTAGAAAAGAGCTTAAGGAACAAAAAAGTTTTTTGGGGGTTTATGAACAAAGAGCTTGATGATATGAATAAAGAATTCTATGGTGTTAACGCTCAAATTACCCGGCTTGAGAATGCTATAGCCAAAATTTCTGACAAGCAAGCCACCTTAGTCAATAAGATGGCCGCTAAACCAGAAAAATTACGTGAAAATAATGATGAGGATCTTAAAGTTATTGATGCGTCTCCTATTAGATCTATGTTTTGCAATATGAATTTTGATGATTATGGGACTGATGATGAATCAACTTTGCCTAAAAGGCGTCCCAAGAATTCGGAGTCTTTAGATCTTAATGCTAAATTTAGTAAAAGAGAGATTGGAGAATACTCAACTTATAATAATGTTGAACCTACTATCTCGGATTTCAAGGAATTTGATTATGATAATTGCTCTTTAAAAGGTTGTATTTCCTTGTTGCAATCCGTTGTTAATTCTCCTCATGCTTATAGTTAAAACAAAGCTTTTATCAAACATATTGTTGATGCCTTGATGCAATCTTATGATGAAAAACTTAATTTGGAAGTTTCTATACCTAGAAAACTTAATGATGAGTGGGAACCTACTATAAAGATTAGAATTAAAGATTTTGAGTGTTTTGCTTTGGGTGATTTGGGTGCTAGTGTTTCCACGATTCCGAAAACTTTATGTGATATTCTAGATTTCCATGATTTTGATGATTGCTCTTTAAATTTGCACCTTGCGGATTCCACCATTAAAAAGCCTATGGGAAGGAACAATGATGTTCTTATTGTTGCAAATAGAAATTTGGTGCCTGTAGATTTTATCGTTCTTGATATAGATTGCAATCTTTCTTGCCCTATTATTCTTGGTAGACCTTTTCTTAGAACGATTGGTGCGATTATTGATATGAAGGAAGGGAACATTAGATTCCAATTTCCTTTAAAGAAAGGCATGGAGCACATTCCAAGAAAGAAAGTCAAATTATCTTATGAATCTATCATGCGTGCTACTTAGGACTCAAGTGCCAAAGATGGCACTCGTTAGATCTATCTTCGCTTTTATGCCTAGCTAGGGGCGTTAAACGATAGCGCTAGTTGGGAGGCAACCCAATTTTCTTTATGTTCTTTGTTTTTGTTCCTGTTTAGTGTTAAATTTTGTTTCTACTTTCTATTTAGATGTGTTTTTATCTTTTGTTTAGTGTTTGTGCCAAGTAGAACCTATAGGATAAACTATGATGATTGTTGATTTGATTCTGCTGAAAAATAGAAACTTTGCGCTCACGATAAAAAATTCAATAAATCACAGAAAAGAGATTTTGCGTTTATTCTTTTTTCTTCTGATCAATACACAAATCTTCTAGGACGTACTATTTTGGTAGGAATTTTAGAGTTCCAGAAGTTTGCGTTAGCTACAGATTACTATAGACTGTTCTGTTTTTGACAGATTCCGTTTTTCGTGTGTTGTTTGCTTATTTCAATGCATCTATGACTAATAAATTAGTTTATAAACCATAAGGAAGTTGGAATACAGTAGGTTTAACACCCAAATAAGTAAAGAATTATTTCATTTAAGTACCTTATGTGGTGGTTTTGTTTTCTTTCACTAACGGAGCTTATAAGATTTCATGTTGAGTTTTGTGTTGTGAAGTTTTCAAGTTTTGGGTAAAGCTTTTATGGACTATGGAATAAAGAGTGGCAAGAGCCTAAGCTTGGGGATGCCCATGGCACCCCAAGATATTCAATAATAGCCAAAAGCCTAAGCTTGGGGATGCCCCGGGAAGGCATCCCCTCTTTCGTCTTCGTTCATTGGTAACATTACTTGGAGCTATATTTTTATTCACCACATGATATGTGTTTTGCTTGGAGCGTCGTGTATTATATTTGTCTTTGCATGTTAGTTTACCACAATCATCCTTGCTGTAACACACCTTTTTGGAGAAGCCTATTTGATTAGAATTTGCTAGAATACTCTATGTGCTTCACTTATAGCTTTTGAGCTTGATAGTTTTTGCTCTAGTACTTCACTTATATCTTTTAGAGCATGGTGGTGGATTAATTTTGAAGAAATTTCTAGTCTCTCATGCTTCACTTATATTATTTTGAGAGTCTTTTAGAACAGCATGGTATTTTCTATGGTTACAAATTTGGTCCTAGAATGATGAGCATCCAAGTTGGGTATAATAAAAACTATCATAGAAAGTGAATTGGATGTTATGATCAACTTGATACTTGATAATTGTTTTGAGATATGGAGGTAGTAATATTAAAGTCATGCTAGTTGGCTGATTATTTTTTTAAAGAATGCTTGTGTTGAAGTTTGTGATTCCCGTAGCATGCACGTATGGTGAACCGCTTTGTGATGAAGTTGGAGCACAATGTTATTTATTGATTGTCTTCCTTATGAGTGGCAGTCGGGGACGAGCGATGGTCTTTTCCTACCAATCTATCCCCCTAGGAGCATGCGCGTAGTGCTTTGGTTTTTGATGACTTCTAAATTTTTACAACAAGTATATGAGTTCTTTTGATTAATGTTCAGTCCATGGATTATACGCACCCTTTCACCCCTCCATTATTGCTAGCCTCTCTTGTATCGTGCAACTTTCGCTGGTACCATACACCCACCATATACCTTCCTCAAAACAGCCACCATACCTACCTATTATGGCATTTTCATAGCCATTCCGAGATATATTGCCATGCAAATTTCCACCGTTTCGTTTATTATGACACGTTCCATCATTGTCATGTTGCTCTTTGCATGATCATGTAGTTGACATCATATTTGTGGCAAAGCCACCATCATAATCTTCATACATATCGCTCTTGATTCATTGCATATCTCGGTATACCGCCGGAGGCATTCACATAGAGTCATATCTTGTTCTAGCTTTGAATTGTAAATCCATAAAAGTGTGATGATCTTCATTATTAGAGCATTGTCCCAGTGAGGAAAGGATGATGAAGACTATGATTCCCCCACAAGTCGGGATGAGACTTCGGACTTTACAAAAAGAAAAGAAAAAGAAAAGAAAAAAGAAAAAATGCCAAAAAGAAAAAGGAAAAAAGAAGTCCAAAGAAAGAAAAATAAAAAAAGAAAAAAAGAATGAGAGAAAAAGAGAGAAGGGACAATGCTACTATCTTTTTTTCCACACTTGTGCTTCAAAATAGCACCATGATCTTCATGATAGAGAGTCTAATATGTTGTCACTTTCATATACTAGTGGGAATTTTTCATTATAGAACTTGGCTTGAATATTCCAATGATGGGGTTCCTCAAAATGCCCTAGGTCTTCGTGAGCAAGCAAGTTGGATGCACCCCCACTAGTTTTCTTTTGTTGAGCTTTCATATATTTATAGCTCTAGTGCATCTGTTGCATGGCAATCCCTACTCACTGACATTGATATCTATTAATGGGCATCTCCATAGCCCGTTGATACGCATAATTGATGTGAGACTATCTTCTCTTTTTTTGTCTTCTCCACAACCACCATTCTATTCCACATATAGTGATATGTCCATGGCTCACGCTCATGTATTGTGTGAAAGTTGAAAGAGTTTGAGATTATTAAAGTATGAAACAATTGCTTGGCTTGTCATCGGGGTTGTGCATGATTAAATACTTTGTGTGATGAAGATAGAGCATAGCCAGACTATATGATTTTGTAGAGATAACTTTCTTTTGGCCAAGCTATTTTGAGAAGACATGATTATTTGCTTAGTATGCTTGAAGTATTATTGTTTCTTATGTCAATATGAACTTTTATTTTGTATTATTTGGATCTGAACATTCATGCCATAATGAAAGAAAATTACATTATGAATTATGCTAGGTAGCATTCCACATCAAAAATTCTCTTTTTATCATTTACCTACTCGAGGACGGGCAGGAATTAAGCTTGGGGATGCTTGATACGTCTCCAACGTATCTATAATTTTTTATTGTTCCATGCTATTATATTACCTGTTTTGGATGATTATGGGCTTTATTTTATACATTATTATCATTTTTGGGACTAACCAACTAACCGGAGGCCCAGCCCATATTGCTGTTTTTTGCCTATTTCAGTATTTCAAAGAAAAGGAATATCAAACAGAGTCCAAACGGAATGAAACCTTCGGGAGCGTTATTTTTGGAACAAATCTGATCCGGAGAGCCTGGAGTGCAAGTCAACAAAGCTCAGAGGGCGCCACGAGATAGGAGCCCCCCCCCCCCTTGTAGGGTGCGCCCCCCTGTCTCGTGGGCCCCTCGGGTGTCCACCGACGTACTTCTTCTTCCTATATATACCTACAGACCCCGAAAACATCCAGGGGCACCACGAAACACAATATCCACCGCCGTAACATTCCGTATCCATGAGATCCCATCTTGGAGCCTTTGTCGGCACTCTACCGGAGGGGGAATCGACCATGGAGGGCTTCTACATCAACATCCTTGCCCCTCCTATGAGTTGTGAGTAGTTTACCACAGACCTACGGGTCCATAGTTATTAGCTAGATGGCTTCTTCTCTCTTTTTGGATCTCAATACAATGTTCTCCCCCTCTCTTGTGGATAAATATTCGATGTAATCTCCTTTTGTGGTGTGTTTGTCAAGATCCGATGAATTGTGGGTTTATGATCAGATTTATCTATGGATAATATTGGAATCTTCTCTGAATTCTTTTATGTATGATTGAGTTATCTTTGCAAGTCTCTTCGAATTATCAGTTTGGTTTGGCCTACTAGATTGATCTTTCTTGCCATGGGAGAAGTGCTTAGCTTTGGGTTCAATCTTGCGGTGTTCTTACCCAGTGACAGAAAGGGTTGCAAGACACGTATTGTCTTGTTGCCATCGAGGATAACAACATGGGGTTTATATCATATTGCATGAGTTTATCCCTCTACATCACATCATCTTGCTTAATGCGTTACTCCATTCTTATGAACTTAATACTCTAGATGCATGCTGGACAGTGATCGATGTGTCGAGTAATAGTAGTAGATGCAGGCAGGAGTCGGTCTACTTGATTTGGATGTGATGCCTATATACATGATCATGCCTAGATAACGTCATAATTATTCGCTTTTCTATCAATTGCTTGACAGTAATTTGTTCACCCACTGTAATACTTATGCTCTCGAGAGAAGTCTCTAGTGAAACCTATGGCCCCCGGGTCTATCTCTTATCATATTTGCTTTCGATCTACTTTTATTTGCATCTTTACTTTCTTGCGTCTATATCATAAAACACCAAAAATATATTTATCTTATCATACTATCTCTATCAAATCTCACTTTTGCAGGTGGCCGTGAAGGGATTGACAACCCCTTTATTGCGTTGGTTGCGATTTCTCAGTTTGGTTGTGTAGGTGCGTGGGACTTTTGAGGAGCCTCCTACTGGATTGATACCTTGGTTCTCAAAACTGAGGGAAATACTTACGCTACACTTTGCTGCATCACCCTCTCCTCTTTGGGGAAAACCAAGGCTAGCTCAAGACGTAGCAGTACCGGCAAGAAAGCCAAGGCAGAGGCCCTCGGCAAGGAAGCTACCACGTGTATTGCCTGATGTGAAGCCGTTGCCGCTAAAAAAGTTGGGAAAGGTGAAGGGACGTACTGCAAGATCCACCGGACGAGAGGCCACGACCTTCAGGAATGTTATCAGGTTGAACAGCTCATCAAGAAACAGAGAGTGGGTATGATAAGCGTGATAAGGAGAAAGGTCAGAATGCTGCTGACGGTAAGGGTCGAGGTGGTGAAGCAAATCACCCCGGCAAACCCTTTCGGAACTAAGGAAAATCCTCTAGGGGCCAAGAGAAGGAAATCTGTGATGATGTGAGTGATGAAGGGAATGAAGAGGAAACCAGTGACCAGGAATTTCAGAAGGCCACTAAAGCCCTATGCATTGATGGAGGTGCATCTTTGCACACCTCTCATCGCCAACTCAAGCGATGGGCACGAGAGGTTAATGCTGTGGAACCAGCTCCAGAGGCCCGGAAGCTGCTCAGGTGGTCCTGCACACCCATCATCTTTGATGAGGAGGATCACCCTGGCTGCACCACAGCGGTAGGGTGTTCGCCATTGTTGGTCTCCCCAACATTCACAACCTCAAGGTCACAAAGATGTTAGTGGATGGCGGGGCCGAGTTGACTCTATGTTCCCTGGCAGTCATCAACAAGCATCAGATAGGAGAAGAAGAGCTAGAGGTTACCGGCACGTTTCAAGGAGTCAAACCCGGCAGGAGCCATCCTAAGGGGAAGATTACGTTGCCGGTGACGTTTGGGAGAGAACTGAACTATTGGACTAAGAAGGATGTGGTTGATCTCCCCCTGTCATACAATGGGATTCTGGGACGCCCGGCCCTGGCTAAGTTCATGGCAGCATCTCACACTTTGAAGATGCCTGGGCCACTGGGAGTCATCACTACCCCGTCGGATGAGAAGGATGCAATTATCTGCATGGACAAGATGTACCGGGATGCAGTAGCGGCAGAGGCTGCGGCAGCAACAGCTCCCGCCAAGGAAAGCAAAGGAAAGGAGAAGGATTGTAGGGCCTCTGGCAAGGAGTCTCGTAAGCGTGCCCCCTCCGAGTGCACGGCACCCATTGACGATGTGCTGGAGTGTTCCAATAGTAAGAGATCCAAGGTTGTTGCACCCCAAGAATAGATCATGTATTTTGATGGTGCTTTTTCCCTACAAGGTGCAGGGGCTTGTGTCGGTGTCAAAACCGGCGGATTTCGGGTAGGGGGTCCCGAACTGTGCGTCTAAGGCTAATGGTAATAGGAGGCTGGAGACACGATGTTTACCTAGGTTCAGGCCCTCTCGATGGAGGTAATACCCTACTTCCTGCTTGATTGGTCTTGATGATATGAGTATTACAAGAGCTGATCTACCACGAGATCGTAGAGGCTAAACCCTACAAGCTAGCCTATGATTATGATTATTGTTCCTGTCCTGCGGACTAAACCCTCCGGTTTATATAGACACTGGAGGGGGCTAGGGTTACACAGAGTCAGTTATAGAGAAGGAGATCTACATATCCGAATCGCCAAGCTTGCCTTCCACGCAAAGGAGAGTCCCATCCGGACACGGGACGAAGTCTTCAATCTTGTATCTTCATAGTCCAGCAGTCCGGCCAAAGTATATAGTCCGGCTGTCCAGATACCCCCTAATCCAGGACTCCCTCAGTAGCCCCTGAACCAGGCTTCAATGACGATGAGTCCGGTGCGCAGATTGTCTTCGGCATTGCAAGGCGGTTTCCATCTCCAAATACTCCGTAGAAGATTTTGAACACGAGAATCGGGTGCAGCTCTGCAAAATAATTTCCACAAACCACCGTAGAGAGCATAGTTTTTCACAAATCGAATCTGCTAACAATTTTTCACAGTGTGTCCCCATGCCGCGGCCCGGTTTATCATGAACCGTTTTCCCAGCCTGCCTCTACACGTATTGCAAGGCGGTTTTATTGGCACGTCTTGTCGAACCAGAGATCGTGTCCCCCTTATCGCGGGATCCTCATCAATACGGGTGTGGGTAACCCAATTACACCCGTTGGTATGACTCCTTATTTTCAGGCAAGTCCCAAACGGTCATGCTGAGGACGCTTGGTATTCTTCCCCTTTATAGAGGGACCGAGGCATGTCCCTTTCTTCCCATGCTTGCCTCTTCCCCACCTCGAGTTCCAACACCCAAAGCTCAGGCTTCAGAACTCCGGACCTTAAATCATGTCCGGATCCAACCTTCAAGGTTGCTGGATGGCTTCCTCTGTCACAAAGGAGGACATCAAGAAGCTCAGGGAGGCCAGGTATCTAACCGCCGAAATCCAGCACAGGTTTCCTACCCAAGGGCAGGTCATCCCTACTCCCGAACCCAACGAGAGTGTTGTTTTCGTTTCCCACTTCCTCTGAGGTTTAGGCTTTAGTCTTGATCCCTTTGTGAGGGGGCTCATGTTCTATTACGGGCTAGATTTTCACGATCTTACTCCGGATTCCATCCTTCACATCTTGTCGTTTATCATCGTGTGTGAAGCCTTCCTCCACATCACCCCACACTTCGGTCTATGGCTCAAGACCTTCAATGTGAAGCTGAAGGTGATCGATGGGCGACACGCGAAGTGCGGAGGCGCTATAATAAGCAAAAGCGCTGATGCTCCATGGCCAGAAGGTTCCTTCCCGGAGGTGTCTGATTTATGGCAACGAAGGTGGTTCTATATCACAGCTCCCTGAGGCACAAGGTGGGCGGCCGCCCCTGCCTTCCGCTCGGGCCCTTCGCCTCAACTAGCATCCTGGGTCAATGAGGGACTGGCTTCGGTGCCTGCTAGTGACGTAACGACGCTGCAGAGCCGCATTCGGGATCTTCTTGAGAGGGATATTAGCCTCATCAAAGTAATTCAGGTAATGGTAGTTCGACGGGTCCTGTCGTGCAAACGTCGACCCCTCTGAATGTGGGAGTTCAACCAAGAAGGACCGCAAACTATTCAGCACTTCTTCGAAATGACGCTCGAAGGGATGTATCGGTTATTCTTCAGGCCACGAATAAAGTGTCCGGACACCACCGAGGATGCGGGCTTGAACTGCAATCGTCCAGATACCCAAGTAAGTAATTTTGCAACCGAACACCTTGTTCATGTTTATCATGACTTTATTCTGAAAACTGTCCGCAGCCAGGATTGGCTAAGAAAGGCGGAGAGGATCAGGTGTCTGGCCCATCTTCCCGAAGGCTTGCCGAATATGGTACTAACCCAGATTCTTAAACACACCCAATCAAGTGCCATCGGGGAAGGATGAAGGGAGGAGCAGAGAAGACGAAAATGAGCTTTAGACATTGTACATCCAAACCAGGGGAATTAACGTCTCCACGAAGGAGGATAGTCGGGGAGGTGAATCTCAAGTTCCCTCCCCCCGCGGGAAGAAAAGGGCTGCCTCCGAAGACCTGGAAACAGAGGCGTCCAAACTAGGGAAGAAGCCTTCGCTAGGGAGCCCTGCCACAGAGGGCTTCCTCGCCACACAACGCCCGCAAACGGGCCAGCCCTTCACCAAGCTGTGAATGAATTGAAAGTATTTTGATAAATATACATTGCTTTTCCTCTGAGGAAAATAACCAGGATCTATCTCTTGCAGTCCGGCTTGTAGCCCTTCTCAACAGAGTTTGTCTTCGGGAGATCTTCTTCCGGAGATGATGGAGAGTGAAACTCCACCTGCCTCCCCGCCCCATGGAGAGGGCGACCCCGAGGTGTCGTCACGGAGGATTCCTGATCTGTCAAGGCCAGAAGTCAATGCTTCTGCCACACGAAGCCCGGAGTGTTCGGTTCCCAAGGAGGGCAAAAGGAAGAGTCCAGGACCGTCAAGCACTCAGTCGGACACACTGACGGGCCTTCTGGAGCGAGCTGCTCTCTCAGAGGATCACTGTACTTTAACGGGTATGGTATTTGAGAAGGTTTCATCTGCCAAAAGCGGGTTGAATGAAGCTTTTACGAGCCTGCTCAAAGGCTTTGAGGTACGCAAAGAAATATGTAATCTTTCGGCTGTACCGCACACGCTAGGTCTGCTCCGTATAGATAATAGCCCCTGAGACTCTGGTTGCCAGCCCTAGGCGGCAAATGTAGATCACACTCCTAAGTAATGATCGCATTGTATTTATGTGTAGATAGCTAAGGGTCCGGCGGTTGACCGAACTGCTGAATTCACGAACTGAAGCGACAGCTTGATGTGGTGGATGCCAACATCGCGCTTGTGAACAAGCGGCTTGATGAGTCACAGGGTATGTGCTCTTTTCCTCTTTGTTAGTAAATTTTACGAGGAGCATGATGCTAATATAATATGTTGTGGCTGCAGATGGAGCTGCTGCCGTGGAGGCCCTGAGGGCGGAACTTGCCCTAGCCAAGGAACAAGCCAGGATAAGCAATGGTCGCCCTAAAGGCGGCCGAAGAGTTAATCGCCGAACAGGCTGCTCATCGCCGGAGCGAAGACAAAATAGCCGAGATGGCTATGGAGCTGAGAGATGCCGCCGACCGATATGAGCTCCTTGAAAAGGAGAGCCAGGCGAAAGCGGTTGATCTGAAAAGACCTTGGATGCAGCCAAGGAGAGGCGCTCTGAAATTAGAGCTGCACGGGAGGAGCTTTGACAAGCCGGAGATATCGCGGCTGGGAGCCCCTATTTGTTGCGGATGAAGTTCGGAGATCCAAAATACGCTCCTCTGGATCAGTCATGGAGTGCTGCAGACGCGTATGCGGACCTGGAGAAAAGTACTGCTGATGCGACCGAGTTTTTCAAAGATCGTTAAGATCACGAGGTGGAAAGGTTCTTCTGGTCGCAGTTCAGTGCCCCGACGCATCCACTGCTGTTGAATGAAAGGATGGCCGCTTGGGCCGAGCTCCATAGGTTATCCGGACATGCTATGTGGTCTGTCGTGGATCATCTTTGGCCGAAGGGACCAAGGCCGGATAGTTATTTTGGTTTAGTGCAACAATTCCTTGGCGCTGTGTCGCATATCGACGCTGTGAAGAAATCGGCATGCATAGAGGGTGTGCGGATGGCTCTTGCCTGTGTCAAAACATATTGGGCAGATATGGAGGCCACCAATATTGCAACCAGGGGTCCGGCTGGAGGCCAGGACCCGGCCGAGCACTATTTTGAGCAAGTCTTAGAAGGCGCTCGTTTAATAGAGGCTCAGTGCTCGAAGATTTTCATGTTCGAGTGAAAAATATCTCGATTGTAAAGAAAATGCTATTTAGTTATAAAGGTTGTGTTTATACTTTTGCCCGAAAGTATTGTGGTGCCTCCCGTGCGGCCGTTTACGTATGTATATAACCTGAAAGTTTGCAGTCATTGGCTTCAGCCCCCACGCATATAATGTGGGGGTGTTCGTAAAATGCGCGTAATCACACTTGATCCAACGTCTTGGTCCATTAAGGAGGTGATCGCACATCGAACTAGGCAACCGGACTATATAGCACTAACACTTTCACTTAGCCATAGGAGTTTGACGGTGGGGCTACTACATAGCCCCTGGTACTGCCGCGTTCATCCGAATACGGTGCGTGTATGTACATGACCGGGAAACAGTCCTTTGTTAATGCGGAGGAATCCCAAAGATTCTGATAAGTCATCGACTGGTTGACCAGTCTCTCGTTGTATCATGACAGTCAGTTTTCGGCTTTCTCTACTGAGGTGCTCATCCGGAATAACCAGGGCACAATCGCAGTAGTTCTCCTTTGGCCGCCTTAGCCGATAAAACGGAACGTAAGGCAGCAAACCCAGGAGCCGGGCAAACCCAACATTTGACCAAAGACATGATTCAAAGCTGATGCATATAAGGCCAAACTCGTGACGCCGAACACTCCCGAAGGTATTCAGACTTTATAACATATACTGGGCTGAGTAACGCCCTTGATAATGAACCCCGTATTTCCAGGTATGTGCATTAATCTGTCGTGGCGAAATGCCAATAACGCCAGTATCCCTCTTGGGTGTATTAAATACCCGTGGGGTGTCAAGCAACAAGAGACATTAAAGAAGGTTTACACATGGGCTTAATCTACAGAGAAACCTTTGAGCGGGGCCCTGCTGCACGTCTGCGCATTTGTCTCCGTTGTGCCGTATCCTGGAAGGGTGTCGCACGATTGTCATCTGTAAGGAAAAAGGAAAAACACCTAGGTAAAAGAGTCTGGTGCGAATCGTGCGAGAAGTTGGTTATTCTCAATGAAACGTGAAAATGCAATAGATTGTTATATTAATAGGGTCAAGCCGAATCATGGGCTTTGTTACATATTTGCAGCCCCTAGCACCACCTATGGGGGTATATCAGTGGACCCCAGCTCAGGTTTATCTGGGCTGTTACCACCGGCGGTGTACCGG
Source organism: Triticum turgidum subsp. durum (assembly GCA_900231445.1). Lineage (NCBI taxonomy): Eukaryota > Viridiplantae > Streptophyta > Magnoliopsida > Poales > Poaceae > Triticum > Triticum turgidum. Next base: position 465,258,973 of record LT934120.1, on the reverse strand, counting down.
ACTCGTCTAACCGTGTCCATGGTCTTGACGACCGATCATGTATTCTGGTTGGAAAGGCCGCTTAGTGTTCGGCTGCTAGAGCCGCCACATATTCTTCCGCACGTAAGGAACGCTATGTGTTTCCGCTAACTGTAATGATGCCACGTGGACCGGGCATCTTGAGTTTAAGGTAGGCGTAGTGCGGTACTGCATTGAAGCGAGCGAAGGTCGTTCTTCCGAGTAGTGCATGATAGCCGCTTCAGAAGGGAGCGATGTCGAAGATTAATTCTTCGCTTCTGAAGATATCAGGAAAACCGAATATCACCTCTAATACGAGGGAGCTGTGGCAGCAGGCCTCGACGCCTGGTATTACTCCTTTAAAGGTAGTGTTACTTTGGCTGATTCTTGACGGGTCTATCCCCATCTTGCGGACAGTGTCCTGATATATCAGATTAAGACTACTGCCACCGTCCATAAGGACTCAAGTGAAATGGTATCCATCAATTATTGGGTCGAGCACCAAGGCAGCCGATCCTCCGTGTCGGATACTAGTCGGGTGATCCCTGTGATCAAAAGTGATCGGACATGCCGACCAAGGGTTGAATTTGGGGGCCACGGGCTCTACAGCTTATAGGTCTCTGAGTGCACGTTTGCGCCTTCGCTTCGGTATATGAGTTGTGTAGATCATATTTACTGTTTTAACTTCTGGTGGGAATTTTTGTTGTCCCCCAGTGTTCGGCTGACGAGTCTCATCCTCGTCTTCGCTTGGTGTCTCCCTTCCTTTGTGTTCGGCATTTAGCTTGCCGGCCTGCTTGAAGACCCAGCATTCTTTGTGAGTGTGGTTTGCAGGTTTTTCGGGAGTGCCATGGATTTGACATAATCTGTCCAGGACCTTGTTCAGGCTGGACGGTCCATCTTTGCTGCCTTTAAATGGCTTCTTCCGTTGACCGGGTCGAGAGCCCCTGAATCCGACGTTGACCGTCGTGTTGTCCGGACTCTCTTCATTGTTTCGATGCCTGTTTTTATTGCTTTGTGGCTTCCCATTGCCATCCCTAATTTCGGATGTGCCTGGGTCGCTGGTGCCTCTGCGGGCCAACCAGCTATCCTCACCCGCGCAAAAGTAGGTCATAAGGCTTGTTAGGGCTGCCATTGTCCTCGGCTTTTCTTGGCCGAGGTGTCTGGCGAGCCATTCATCTCGGATACTATGCTTGAAAGCCGCTAAGGCTTCGGCATCTGCATAATCAACAATTTGGTTCTTCTTAGCGAGGAATCTGTTCCAAAGCTTACAGGCTGACTCTCCGGGTTGTTGGATTATGTGACTTAAATCGTCTATATCCGGAGGTCGGGCATAGGTCCCTTGAAAATTGGCCCTGAAAGCATCCTCAAGTTCCTCCCAACTTCCAATTTAGTTTTCGGGGAGGCTTTTCAACCAATGTCGAGCTGGTCCTTTCAACTTCAGGGGTAGATATTTAATGGCGTGGAGATCATCTCCGCGAGCCATGTGGATATGAAGGATAAAGTCCTCAATCCAGACCCCAGGGTATGTCGTTCCGTCGTATGCCTCTATGTTCACGGGTTTGAATCCCTGTGGAAATTCATGATCCAGTACTTCATCGGTGAAGCACAGGGGGTGTGCAGCACCCCTGTAATTGGATGTGCCGTGGCATGTCATGGACGGTTGTTGTGTTTAGGGTTGATTACGAACTGGTATTCGATCAGTATAATCGTCTTGGTGGCTATGATCTTGCGCCGGAGCACGTCCTCTAGATCCATAGATGGACCTGGTCGCACCAGCCTTTTTGTCCAGGAGCTCACGTAAATTGTGTGTTGGCTTGTGTGCAGCGTCAGTAGCTGCTCTGTCGCGGCCACGAGGTGGTCTGTCTGGCTGATCGGCCTTATTATTCTTCAGCGTAATGGGCTCTATGGCCTCGTCATCAAATTCGGGCAGCAGCTTGCACTTTGGGTAGCTCTTTGTGTGGCGATCGTCGCCATATTTTTCTTCAGAGTCAAGCACTTTGTTCCACTGTGGTTGAGCGTTTCCTGCGCGGCCTTAAGCCTTTGCTTCTGCTTCTTCAGGCTCATGGCGGTGGCCATAAGCCTTCTATGGAGGTTCTCTTGTTCCAAACGTGTTTTTGGGATGATGATTGCGTCGTCATCCGGACTGTCCTCCTCTCCAGAGGTAGGTTGATGAGCCTTTCCCTCGGGATCGCCGTTTTTGGACGTCTGCTCCAGGCTATGCTCGGCATGACCTGGCTTGTCCTACTCATCGCTGGGTCCATATGGTCGTTGTTGCCTTTGGAGTCGACCGAAGTTCCAATTTTTCTTGCATTGTTATCGCTATTCTTACTGTGGCTGGACTTAGAGCAGCGTCTGCGCCGTCGCTTTAGTTTTTTCCCGGGGGGTTTATCCTCTGTTGCATCCTTTTTGTCACTGTTGTCCTCCTTAGGCATGTCTACCATGTATATATCATGTGATGAGGTGGCTGTCCAGCGCCCAGTGGGCGGTGGTTCCAGATCGTCCCCCGCATCGACGTCCATACCGTCGATGTCTTTGGAGTCGAAGTCAAGCATGTTGGTTAAGTCATCAATATTGGCTATTAAGTGGGTGGTGGCTGGGTTGCAAATTTCTTTGTCGTTTGTATCCCACTCGAGCCGGACATAGTTCGCCCAAGAGTCTCCTGAAAAAGAGAGAGACCTTAATGAGTTTAGCACGTCACCTACGGGTGAGCGCTGAAAGACATCCGCGGCGGTGAATTCCATGATCGGTGCCCAATCAAACTAGATGGGCACGGATGCGTGCAGTCCGGATCCTACAACCGGAGACAAGTCCGGGGGTCCGGTAATACAGACTTCCTTAGAGGTGGAGCCTGTGTTCGGCTCCAACGCCGATGAGTGTGCGGCTTCCTTGGCGGGGTCCATCCACCCATCGTCGGATGGCACAATCTGCTCCAGATTGAAGTCCGGAGCTACAGCAGGTGCGATATCCCGAATACTATCCGACGGCAGATGTAAGTCATGCTCGTCGTGATCGTTCAGCATTCCTGACGCGGGCCCAAACCCGTCGACGATCAAGTCTCCACGGATGTCGGTTGTATAGTTTAGGTTTCCGAACCTGACCTGATGGCCAGGGGCATAGCTATCGATCTGCTCCAGGTGGCCAAGTGAATTGGCGTGTAGTGCGACGCCGCCGAATATGAAGATCTGTCGGGGAGAAAAGTCTCACCCTGGACCACCTCGTTGCTTATGATTGAAGGAGCCATCAAACCTTGTAGCGACGACACAGAGGAACTCTCAATGAAAGCACCAATGTCAGTGTCAAAACCGGCGGATCTCGGGTAGGGGGTCCCGAACTGTGCGTCTAAGGCTAATGGTAACAGGAGGCTGGGGACACGATGTTTACCCAGGTTCAGGCCCTCTCGATGGAGGTAATACCCTACTTCCTGCTTGATCGATCTTGATGATATGAGTATTACAAGAGTTGATCTACCACGAGATCGTAGAGGCTAAACCCTAGAAGCTAGACTATGATTATGATTGTTGTTCCTGTCCTGCGGACTAAACCCTCCGGTTTATATAGACACCGGAGGGAGCTAGGGTTACACAGAGTCGGTTATAGAGAAGGAGATCTACATATCCGAATCACCAAGCTTGCCTTCCATGCAAAGGAGAGTCCCATCCGGACACGGGATGAAGTCTTCAATCTTGTATCTTCATAGTCCAGCAGTCCGGCCAAAGTATATAGTCCGGCTGTTCGGATACCCCCTAATCCAGGACTCCCTTAGCTTGCATGCTTCTTGTTTCCCCCTCCGGGGAGCACTTAAAGTACGTCGTCCAAATGCACTTTGCCTAGGAAGAAGCCACCAACAATACAGCTGAGTATGAAGGGCTCCATGTCGGGCTCAGGATTGTAGCAGAATTGGGAATTAAGAAGTTGATCATTCGAGGAGATTCACAGCTTGTGGTAAGACAAGTCAACAAGGATTATCAAAGCCCATTGATGGAAGAGGAGATTGGAGGAGCACTTTGATGGGTTGCAAACAGAGCATGTACCCCGTGCGAAAAACAGCATAGCTGACCACCTGTCAAAGTGTGCTGCGCAGAAGCTTCCTGTGGAACCAGGAACTTTTGTTATCCATCTCTCTCAGCCCTCCGTATCACTAGCCACAATGGCGTGGAAAAGGAGAAAGTTGGACTGACGTAAGCCTCGCCCGGCAAAGCCATCCTCTCCCGACAAAGACCCTACTGGAAACAACTCCTCACAGCCTGTCGGACCACCCCCTCCAGCCAGGCATATGGACCCCGTGAATGAGGCTAGCACTCCTACGGCCGAGGAGGTGCCGCTAGGCCTCGTTGCCGAGCCCTAAGCTCCAACTTGGGCAAGCCACATCGTCCGCTTCCTCCAAACTAGAGAACTTCCCGGCGACCAAGATGAAGCTGAGAAAGTAGCCCGGAGGGCCATATGTATCAGTTTGTCGAGGACACTCTGTGCAGAAGAAGGCCCAACGATGTGAAATTGAAGTGTCTCTGCCGGGAGGATGGAAAGGAACTGCTGGTTGAAATTCATAGAGATATGTGCGGCTCACACATTGGATCAAGAGTATTAGTTCGGAAAGCATTCCTGCAAGGATTCTATTGGCCCACAGCCCTCCAAGATGCAGTTGAGCTCGTCACGACATGTGAAGCCTGCCAGTTCCATTATAAGAGAACACACCTACCTGCCGAAGCCCTTCAGACAATCCCTCTATCATGGCCATTTTCTGTCTGGGGGCTCGATATCCTCGGCCCCATCCCCCGAGCAATTGGGGGCTTTGAATTCTTGTTTTTTGACATCGACAAGTTTACAAAGTAGCCGGAACTGACTGTCATGAGAAAGGTGACTGCTTAGTTAGCTATCATGTTCTTGAAAGAATTGGTGTGTCGTTTCAGAGTTCTGGCAAGGATCATCACTGAAAATGGCACCAAGATCACGAGCCACACCATCATGCAATACGTTCATGCCCTCGGATGCAAGATCTCATTCACTTCTGTGGCACACCTTCGAAGCAATGGACAAGCTAAGAGGGCGAACGCTAAGGTGCTTGGTGGACTCAAGACAAAGACTTTCGATACGCTGCAGAAGCACGGTAGGCGGTGGATCGAGGAGTTGTTGGTAGTTCTCTGGTCCCTCAGAATGACACCTAACCGAGCTACCGAGCATACTCCCCTCTCCCTGGTTTATGAGGCAGAAGCAGTTATCCCCACGGAACTCATTTACGGGTCTCCTCGAGTGCTTGCCTATGATGAAGTAGCGCAAGATCAGCACGGGCGTGACGATGCTATGCTACTTGAGGAGAACCGTCTCTGGGCTGCTACGCATGCTGCACGCTACCAGCAAGCCCTGTGTCTCTATCACAGCCACAAGGTTCATGCCCGGTGTTTTGAGGAAGGTGACCTTGTCCTCACTACGAAAAAATACACTACCGTGATGATATGTGTTAGTCACAGTAGGTCACGTTTTCTGTCATGCATGTACATCCATGACGATTTTATGACCGAATGAAGATAGTGATACCTATGATGTCATAGAAGTGTTCCATGACATTACAAAAATTATCATCACGGAAGTGTCCACTTCCATGACGATAAATCACGCATCACAGAAGTGCTTTCGTCAAGGGTGACCGACACATGGCATCCACCATAATGGAATGCTGTTAAGCTATCGGGTCTGGTTTTGGATCCTATAACCCGTTAACAGCCCCGACCAATGGGGATTTTCCACGTGTAAAATCATCATTGGCTGGAGGAAACACGTGTCCGCTCACCGTTGGGACCGATGTCATCCACTCATTGGACCCAAGGTGCCTATGATACGTCGACACGTAGCACGGCCCAACAGAGGCCCATTCCTATGAAAAGGCCGGCCCGTTTGACTTGGTCAAAAGGCGGCGGGCCGGCCCACGGAAAGCATGTTAATGGCCTGTTCGCATATAGCCCATTTATAGCCCGCTAACCCAGGGCCTGTTACGACCTATCCGAATTACGCCCAGTAGCATCATCTGGGCCATACAATATGATTCCAGCCCGTTTTAACTTTCGGCCCATGTATGGCCCATGACGTTTTCTGCCGATATGAGGCCCTTTGTAACTCTTGGCCCATTAACGGCCCGTGGTGAAACTGGCTCGTAATGAATAATGTATCACTTTATACCCATTAACGGCCCATTATTTCATTGGGCCGTTCCCGGCCCATGTTATCTTTCGACCTTCTCAGGGCCCATTTATTCTTGGGCTCATTTCCAGCATTCGGTTACTTACGGCCTGTTACTGTCATTTTCTGCTTGTGGGCCAAATTCAGCCCATTCTTACAGTCGTCCCTTTTGTGGCCCATTAATACGTTGGGCCGTTTTCATAGCGTCATCAAATATGTCCTATTAACGATGGCCCGTTATGGTCGGCCCATGAATGGATGATTCCAACTCTAGCCCGTTTACAGCCATAATGTGGTCTGTTATTGGCCCATGTTTGGCCAATCGATCATACGGCCCATATAAGGCCCATTGATGATACAGCCCATAGAAGGGTGATGTCTACTACACAACCTTCTTCTTGTAGACGTTGTTGGGCCTCCAAGTACAGAGGTTTGTAGGACAGTAGCAAATTTCCCTCAAGTGGATCACCTAAGGTTTATCAATCCGTGGGAGGCGTAGGTTCAAGATGGTCTCTCTCAAGCAACGCTGCAACCAAATAACAAAGAGTCTCTTGTGTCCCCGACACACCCAATACAATTGTAAATTGTATAGGTGCACTAGTTCGGCGAAGAGATTGTGATACAAGTGCAATATTGATGGTAGATGTAAGTATTTGTAATCTAAAAATATCAAAACAGCAAGGTAAAAAGTGATAAAAATGAGCATAAACGGTATTGCAATGGTAGGAAACAAGGCCTAAGGTTCATACTTTCACTAGTGCAAGTTCTCTCAACAATAATAACATAACTGGATCATATAACTATCCCTCAACATGCAACAAAGAGTCACTCCGAAGTCACTAATAGCGGAGAACAAACGAAGAGATTATGGTAGGGTACGAAACCACCTCAAAGTTATCCTTTCTGATCTATCTATTCAAGAGTCCATAGTAAAATAACATGAAGCTATTCTTTCCGTTCGATCTATCATAGAGTTCGTACTAGAATAACACCTTAAGACACAAATCAACCAAAACCCTAATGTCACCCAGATACTCCAATGTCACCTCAAGTATCTATGGGTATGATTATACGATATGCATCACACAATCTCAGATTCATCTATTCAACCAACACAAAGTACTTCAAAGAGTGCCCCAAAGTTTCTAACGGAGAGTCAAGACGAAAACGTGTGCCAACCCCTATGCATAAGTTCACAAGGTCACTGAACCCGCAAGTTGATCACCAAAACATACATCGAGTAGATCACGTGAATATCCCATTGTCACCACAGATAAGCACGGCAAGACATACATCAAGTGTTCTCAAATCCTTAAAGACTCAATCTGACAAGATAACTTCAAAGGGAAAACTCAATCCATTACAAGAGAGTAGAGGGGGAGAAACATCATAAGATCTAACTATAATAGAAAAGCTCGCGATACATCAAGATCGTATCACCTCAAGAACACGAGAGAGAGAGAGAGAGAGAGATCAAACACATAGCTATTGATACATACCCTCAGCCCCGAGGGTGAACTACTCCCTCCTCGTCATGGAGAGCGTTGGGATGATGAAGATGGCCACCGGTGAGGGATCCCCCCTCCGGCAGGGTGCCGGAATAGGGTCCCGATTGGTTTTGGTGGCTATAGAGGCTTGCGGTGGTGGAACTCCCGGTCTATTATGCTCCCAGATGTCTTTAGGGTCTATGGATATATATAGGCGAAAGAAGTTGGTCAAGGGAGCCACGAGGGGCCCACGAGGGTGGGGGCGTGCCCAGGGGGTAGGGCGCGCCTCCCTGCCTCGTGGCTTCCTCGTTGCTTCCCTAACGTCTACTCCAAGTCTCCTGGATTGCTTCTATTCCAAAAATAACTCTCCCGAAGGTTTCATTCCGTTTGGACTCCGTTTGATATTCCTTTTCTGCGGAACACTGAAATAGGCAAAAAAACAGCAATATGGGTTGGGCCTCCAGTTAATAGGTTAGTCCCAAAAATAATATAAAAGTGTATAGTAAAGCCGATTAAACATCTAGAACAGGTAATATAATAGCATGAATACTTCATAAATTATAGATACGTTGGAGACGTATCAGCATCCCAAAGCTTAATTCCTGCTCGTCCTTGAGTAACTAAATGATAAAAGAAAGAATTTATGAAGTGTGAATGCTAGCAGGTGCACAAGTTTGATCAATGATAATTTCAGTCACCTTTTCTAGCATCATTATATGTCATAATAGTAGTTCATCTCATAAAAAAATTCATGATCAAGTAACAAGCTATTCACATGTTAAAGCATAGACCATAAACTTTCTTGAAAACTAGCAAACCACATTTTAAGTCATCAAACAATTGCAATTCATCTTATTTTCAGGAATGGTCTATGTCAGAGCTTTGATTTAGCAAACTCCACATACTCAACTATCATTTAGTCTTTCACAATTGCTAACACTCACATGATATTTATGGGTCCAAAGTTTTAATCGAACATAGAGAAAGATAGGGTCTTATAGTTTCGCCTCCAAACCTTTTACCTCAAGGGTAATGTCAACAATAATAATTTATGAACACCTACATCCAAGTGGATATATATATCTGGATCACCCCAACACAAAGTGCTTGCCAAAGGAAAAAAAGTGTAAAAAGGAAAGGTGATGATCACCATGACTCTTGTATAAGGGTAGAAGATAATAGTAAAAGATAAGCCCTTCACAGAGGGAATCAGAGGTTGTCATGCGCTTTTATGGTTGGATGCACAAAATCATAGTGATAGAGACCTTTATTATGCAGTCCGTCGCTTTTATTTATTCCCTATCACAAGTTCGTATAAAGCTTATTTTCTTTGCACTAATAGATCATACATATTTAGAGAGCAATTTTCATTGCATGCACCGATGACAACTTACTTGAAGGATCTTACTCAATCCTCAGGTAGGTATGGTGGACTCTCATGGCAAAACTGGTTTAAGGGATATTCGGAAGCACAAGTAGTATCTCTACTTAGTGCAAATAATTTGGCTAGCATGAGGGAGAAAGGCAAGCTCAACATGTTGGATGATCCAAGACAATATAACTTTTCAGATATAGGAAAACATAACCCATTACGTTGTCTTCCTTGTCCAACATCAACCTTTTAGCTTTTCATATTTTAATGAGTGCTCACAATTACAAAAGATTTCCAAGATAGTATATTTATATGTGAAATATCTCTTCCTTCAATATTCTTTCATGAATTGTTCAAGTGACCAATACAATGTTTGCTAACATTCAATAAATTTACCACCTCTACTTCATATATGTGAAGTCATTATTCCCCATGGGATAAGCATATGAAACATATATAATTTCAGATTTATAATATTCAATGCATTCGACCATTTACTCATAAGATATAAGTGAAGCACATGAGTAAATGACAAACTACTCCAAAAAGATATAAGTGAAGATCAATGAGTAGCTAAATAATTATGTAGCTATGTGAGGACTCTCTCTCATTTAAGTATTTCACATCTTGATATTTTTTTCAAACATCAAGCTAAACAAAACAAAATGACATTTCAAGGATAGCACACATCATGTGAAGAAACAAAAACTTAGGTTCAACCGATACTAACCGATAATTGTTGAAGAAGAAAGGTGGGATGCCTACCGGGGCATCCCCAAGCTTGGATGCTTGAGACTTCTTGACATATTATCTTGGGGTGCCTTGGGAATCCCCAAGCTTGAGCTTTTGTGTCTCCTTAATTCCTTTTTATATCTTGGTTTCCTAAATCTCGAAAGCTTCATCCACACCAAACTCAATAAGAACTCGTGAGATAAGTTAGTATAAACCAATGCAAAAACCTTTTCATTTTCTACTGTAAAAAATCACAAAAATTATTATTCAACATTGCATACTAAATGCCTCTGCATATTTAATACTCCTATCCTCAAATAGAATCATTAAACAAGCAAATATATGCAAACAATGCAAACATAACAGCAATCTGCCAAAACAGTATAGTCTGTAAAGAATGCAAGATTCATCATACTTACCTAACTCCAAACATTATGAGAAAAATACTACACTATATAAGATTTATCAGATCTCAATATGCAAAAAATTTCAATATTATATCATTATCTAACTTTTCTAGGGAATTTTTGCAACAGCGGTAAACTTTCTGTTTTGAAACAGCAACATGTATACTTTCAAAATAAGCATGGTAAAGGCTATCCTTGACATTTTTATTGAAAATATAGATGCAAAACATTATTCTAAATAAAATCAAGCAAATAGTAACAAAATAAAATGATGCTCCAAGCAAAACACATATCATGTGGTGAATAAAAATATAGCTCCAAGTAAGGTTACCGATGAACGAAGACGAAAGAGGGGATGCCTTCTGGGGCATCCCCAAGCTTAGGCTCTTGGTTGTCCTTGAATACTAGCTTGGGGTACCTTGGGTATCCCCAAGATTAGGCTCTTACCACTCCTTATTCCATAGTCCATCAAATCTTTACCCAAAACTTGAAAACTTCACAAAACAAAACTCAACACAAAACTCGTAAGCTCCATTAGTATAAGAAAATAAATCACCACTTAGGTACTGTTATGAACTCATTCTAAATTCATATTGGTGTAATATCTACTTTATTCCAACTTCTCTATGGTTCATACCCCCCGATACTACTCATAGATTCATCAAAATAAGCAAACAACACATAGAAAACAGAATCTGTCAAAAACAGAACAGTCTGTAGTAATCTGTATCAAACGTATCCTTATGTAACCCCGAAAATTCTGAAATAAAGTGGTGGACCTGAGGACTTTGTCTATTAAGCATCTGCAAAAATAATCAACCTAAAATCACTCTCCAGTAAAACATGGCAGCTAATCTCGTGAGCGCAAAGTTTCTATTTTTTACAGCAAGATCATATAGACTTCACCCAAGTCTTCCCAAAGGCTCTACTTGGCACAAAAACTAATTACAACATAAAACCACATCTAACCAGAGGCTATATGAATTATTTATTACTAAACATGAGAAAAAAGTAAAGAACAAAAATAAAACTGGGTTGCCTCCCAACAAGCGCTATCCTTTAACGCCCCTAGCTAGGCATGATGATTTCAATGATGCTCACATAAAGGATAAGAATTGAAACATAAAGAGAGCATCATGAAGCATATGACTAGCACATTTAAGTCTCACCCACTTCCTATGCATAGGGATTTTGTGAGCAAACAACTTATGGGAACAATAATCAACTAGCATAGGAAGGCAAAACAAGCATAACTTTAAAATTTTAAGCACATAGAGAGGAAACTTGATATTATTGCAATTCCTACAAGCATATGTTCCTCCCTCATAATAATTTTCAGTAGCATCATGAATGAATTTAACAATATAACCAGCACATAAAGCATTCTTTTCATGATCTACAAGCATAGAATTTTTATTACTCTCCACATAAGCAAATTTTTTCTCATGAATAATAGTGGGAGCAAACTCAACAAAATAACTATCATGTGAAGCATAATCCAATTTAAAGTTAAAATCAAGATGACAAGTTTCATGGTTATGTTTATTCTTTATGGCATACGTATCATCACAATAATCATCATAAATAGGATACATGCTTTGATCATAATAAATTTGCTCATCAAAACTTGAGGGACTAAAAATATGATCTTCATCAAACATAGCATCCCCAAGATTGTGGCTTTGCATATCATTAGCATCATTGGTATTCAAACAATTCATACTAACAACATTGCAATCATGCTCATCATTCACATATTTAGTGCCAAAGATATTATGGACTTCTTCTTCTAGAACTTGAGCACAATTTTCCTTTCCATCATTCTCATGACAGATATTAAAAAGATGAAGCGTATGAGACAAACTCAATTCCATTTTTTTGAAGTTTTCTTTTATAGAATAAACTAGTGATAAAACAAAAACAAAAAGATTCTATTGCAAGTTCTAAAGATATACCTTCAAGCACTCACCTCCCCGGCAACGATGCCAGAAAAGAGCTTGATGTATACTACACAACCTTCTTCTTGTAGACGTTGTTGGGCCTCCAAGTGCAGAGGTTTGTAGGACAGTAGCAAATTTCCCTCAAGTGGATGACCTAAGGTTTATCAATACGTGGGAGGCGTAGGTTGAAGATGGTCTCTCTCAAGCAACCTTGCAACCAAATAACAAAGAGTCTCTTGTGTCCCCAACACACCCAATACAATGGTAAATTGTATAGGTGCACTAGTTCGGCGAAGAGATGGTGATACAACTGCAATATGGATGCTAGATATAAGTATTTGTAATCTGGAAAATATAAAAACAGCATGGTAACAAGTGATAAAAGTGAGCATAAATGGTATTGCAATGGTAGGAAACAAGGCCTAAGGTTCATACTTTCACTAGTGCAAGTTCTCTCAACAATAATAACATAACTGGATCATATAACTATCCCTCAACATGCAACAAAGAGTCACTCCAAAGTCACTAATAGCGGAGAACAAACGAAGAGATTATGGTAGGGTACGAAACCACCTCAAAGTTATCCTTTCTGATCTATCTATTCAAGAGTCCGTAGTAAGATAACATGAAGCTATTCTTTCCGTTCGATCTATCATAGAGTTCGTACTAGAATTAAACCGTAAGACACAAATCAACCAAAACCCTAATGTCACCTAGATACTCCAATGTCACCTCAAGTATCTGTGGGTATGATTATATGATATGCATCACACAATCTCAGATTCATCTATTCAACCAACACAAAGTACTTCAAAGAGTGCCTAAAAGTTTCTACCGGAGAGTCAAGACGAAAATGTGTGCCAACCCCTATGCATAAGTTCACAAGGTCACTGAACCCGAAAGTTGATCACCAAAACATACATCAAGTAGTTCACGTGAATATCCCATTGTCACCATAGATAAGCACGACAAGACATACATCAAGTGTTCTCAAATCCTTAAAGACTCAATCCTACAAGATAACTTCAAAGGGAAAACTCAATCCATTACAAGAGAGTAGAGGGGGAGAAACATCATAAGATCCAACTATAATAGCAAAGCTCGCGATACATCAAGATCGTATCACCTCAAGAACACAAGAGAGAGAGAGAGAGAGAGAGATCAAACACATAGATACTAGTACATACCCTCAGCCCCGAGGGTGAACTAGTCCCTCCTCGTCATGGAGAGCGTCGGGATGATGAAGATGGCCACCGGTGAGGGATCCCCCCTCCGACAGGGTGCTGGAACAGGGCCCCGATTGGTTTTTGTGGTTATAGAGGCTTGCGGCGACGGAACTCCCGATCTATTGTGCACCAGGATGTTTTTAGGGTATATGGATATATATAGGAGAAAGAAGTCGGTCAGGGGATCCACGAGGGGCCCACGAGGGTGGGGGAGCGCCCAGGGGGGTAGGGCACGCCTCCCTGCCTTGTGGCTTCCTCGTTGCTTCCCTGACGTCTACTCCAAGTCTCCTAGATTGCTTCCATTCCAAAATTAATTCTCCCGAAGGTTTCATTCCATTTAGACTCCGTTTGATATTCCTTTTCTGCGAATCACTGAAATAGGCAAAAAAACAGCAATATGGGTTGGGCCTCCGGTTAATAGGTTAGTCCCAGAAATAATATAAAAGTGTATAGTAAAGCCCATTGTGTCTACGACCCGTACACTACTAGGGAAAACCTTATACACAAAATCTTAGCAGCAGCGCGGCTCAAAAAGAGGTGCTACTGCTAATTATCAGCAGCGCGTGCATGCAAAACTCGCTATTGAAACGGAGTTAGCAATAGCGTGCTTGGAGCAGCCCGCGCTGCTACAAATATCGACCGACAGTGTCCACAAACCTACATTCAGCAGCAGCGCGTTGTCTCGACCCGCGCTACTGCTAAAGCGTTAGTAGCAGCGCACTTTTTCTGAGATCGCTGCTGCTAATTTTCAAATTGGGCACACTGTTGGTCCCAGTTAGCAGTAGCGCTTGTGTGGGAAGCGCGCTGCTGCTAATTTATTATTAGCAGCGCGTTTTACCACCCGCGCTACTGCTAAGCCGCACCAGCCCACCACCTTTCCCCACCCGCCCTCCCCTCCCCCATCTCCTCTCTTCCCTTTCCCCTACCCCCCACATCCTCCGTCTCTCACTCTTCTTCTTCCTCAATACTTCTCCCCCATTACTCTCCCTCTCCTACCTACC
>LT934120.1:465222427-465244345 GCA_900231445.1 Triticum turgidum subsp. durum | reverse complement strand
TCATTACTCCTAGCTAACTACACCACCTCCATTAATGCATCTCCTTTCTCTTTTTCCTTCCCCCTCCACTAGTTGAAGTTGTCTCCTCCCAAATTAGCTAGCTAGGTAGATGTAGCATTTAGTTAAGTGACCTATTTGCCCCCTAACTAGATCTATATCTTTCAATAAGAGCTTTGTGCACTTTTGATCTCCCTACATCTTCATCTCCACCGTGTGCTCGATCTCGATATAGAGGTGATTAAAATTTCATGCTTTTGCAAAATGGAAATATGTTTATGTGTGTGTGATATGATAATTGGGAGATATGATGGAAATTGTGTGTGTGGCATGAGTTGACGCCAAATTGTGCTTTTGAGTTGCCTATGTTCGTGTCGAAAATGCAAAGGAATAGTTTGGCTTGACCCCCATGATGATGGTTGTGTCGAAGCGCACCTACTCATGACTGGTTTCATGGATGGCTATACTCGGTGGATAATTGAAGATGAGGATGACGATGTTGAGGACGCCGACAGGGCAGGCAATGATGACATGGGGCAAGACGAAGAGATGATCGATAATGGCAGCGGTGAAGAGGCCGGACATGGCGGCGGAGAAGGGGCCGGACATGGCGGAGGAGAAGGGGCCGGACATGGTGGAGGAGAAGAGCCGGACATGGCGGCAGAGAGAACAACATGGACTCCACGTAGCAGAGTTCGTCGGTACTAAGTTCAATCGTGCGGGACCCTCATGTTCAAGCATTGCTTCGCAAGGAGACGAGTACTGAGAGAGCTTCTTCTAGAGAGGAGGCTAAGTTGGAGCAACTGGTGGTAGACTCGAACACTCCATTGTATGATGGTTGCAATCCTGAGGTGACCCGCTTGAGTTTCACGCTGCAACTCTTGAAGACGAAGGCTAAAAACAAATGGACCGACACTAGCCTCGATGAGCATCTCAAGTACCTGAAGGATTTTCTTCCTGCGGGGAATCTTTGTCCTACTAGTGTTGATGAGGCCAAGAAGATCGTGTGCCCTCTTGATCTGCCACACGTTAGATACCATGCATGCATTAACGATTGCATAATTTATCGGAAGGAGCACGTGGAAAAAAACAAGCTGCCTGGTGTGCAATGCTTCTCAATACAAGAAGGCCGGGAAGAAATGTCCCCAGAAAGTTGTATGGTACTTACCGATCACTCCCCATCTCCAGCGGTATTTTGTAGATCCCAAGGAAGCAAAGCTAATGCGCTGGCATGCGGAGAGGAAGAAGCCCGACCATGGAGATGATCCGAAGCTAAGACATGTCAAGGATGGAAGCCAGTGGAGAGCGTAGAACAGCTTCTATTGGTTTTTCGAATGTGATACAAGGAACATCGTGCTTGGCGCATGTACCGATGGCATGAATCCGTTTGGCAACCAGAACACCAACCATAGCACATGGCCCGTGTTTGTATGGATGTACAACCTCCCCCCTGGTTGTGCATGAAGTTGAAGTACATTCACATGAGCATGCTTATTCAAGGGCCGAAACAACTAGGAAATAATATTAATTTGTATCTGGGGCTACTTCAAGAGGAGTTAGACACTTTATGGAAAACACCGGCAAAGAAATGGGACGCCAGCAAAGGCGAGTATTTCTACATGAGAGCCGCGCTGATCACAACAGTGCGCGACTATCTCAGTTACGGATATGTCGCAGGCCAGGTGTGCCATGGATATTACGGATGCACGCGGTGCATGGATGATACGACATCTCAGCAGCTAATGTCAAGGAAAGATGGCGGCTCTGGGAAAATCGTGTACATGGGGCATCGAAGATGGCTCAAACAGGACGACCCGTGGAGAAACCGTGGAGATCTATTCAATGGTCAAGCTGAGCATAGAGGACCACCACATAAGCGGAGCGGTGCCGAAATCGATGAGCTGTTGAAAAACTGGAAGGAGTGCCCCGCGCCGGGAAAGACGATGAGAAAGGCTCCGGAGCCACTACTGAAGGTATGGAAGATGAGGTCTATGTTCTGGGACTTGGAGTACTGGCACAAACTCGATACACCTCATTGCCTTGATCAAATGCATATCTATAAGAATGTCCTTGAGAGCTTACTCGCAACACTAATGAACATGCCGGATAAGACCAAGGAATGGGCGAAGGCAAGAAAAGACTTGCAAGATTTGAAAATCAGGGAAGATCTGCACATGCCGCCTCGTAAAATGTCAGACAAGACAGAGACGGAGACAGAGGCACAGGAGAAGAAGGGCAAGAAAATAAAGAAAGAGGATTATTGCTCCCCTTCTTGCTTCACCTTAAGTAAGGCTGAGATTGATCAATTATTTAAGTGCCTTACCAGAGTCAAAGTTAGTTCCGGTTACTGTGGCAAGATAAGCGAATATCTAGACACGAACAAGAAAAGGTTCAGCGGGATGAAGTCCCATGACTGTCATGTGATGATGACGCAGATACTACCTGTTGCCCTTAGAGGGATAATGGACAAGCACGTCCGTGACACGCTTATTGGTCTCTGCAACTTTTTCGACGTCATCTCTCGAAAGTCGATCAGTGTGAAGCAGCTCCGTAGGCTACAGGAAGAGATCGTTGTGATACTGAATGAGCTTGAGATGTACTTACTGCCTGCGTTCTTTGACGTGATGGTGCATCTGTGTGTCCATATTGTGGATGACATAATAGACCTGGGGCCGTCATTCCTGCACAACATGATGCCAGTTGAGAGGATGAATGGGATCATCAAAGGATTCGTTCGTAACATGTCCCGTCCAAATGGAAGCATCGTTCAGTGCTATGTGACACAAGAGTGCATCTCTTTCTGTGAGAATTTACTAGAGAGCACAACTCCACTTTCCTGCATTGGTTCAAAGAGCATATTATTGCTAATCCCCTGGAGGAGGGCTCTAAGGACGGATTGCTCATATACGCCTTAGCACATGGCCCCTCGCCCAACCTCGTAACCTATCAGGCATATGATATCAACGGATACATGTTATACACGGAGGCCAAAGATATGGATAGTGATGATCAGAACTCGGGGGTGAAGATGGAATGCATGACCGGCAGCGACAATGGCGCAACTGAACGATTTTATGGAAGGGTCGAGGAGATCTGGGAGCTTGACTACTCTGGACTGCACAACACGGCAATGTTTCGTGTCAGATGGGCTAAGAATGTCGAAAGAGAAAGCCGGATTTTCACTACCATGACTATAACCGACGCCAAGAGCGCTACCGTGAACGTTATCGCAAAAAACGAGCCATGGGTACACACTAAGCACGTGACACAATGCTTCTTCATAACCGACCCACGCAATCCCAGCCATGTTGTCGTGAGGAGAGGCAAAAGGAACATCATTGGAATGGATGGAGTTGCCAACGAGGAATACTACGATCAGTATGGCAACCCAATGAGGGAAGATGACGATGATGATGAAGTATACGTCAAAAGAAGAATCAATACTACATTACCTAAGAAAAATCATTCTCCGGGATATCTCGGTGGGTGTCAACTTACTTAATTCAAGTCTACGGTACAAGGAAAGAGGCATAACACTAACACCGACTCCTAAATCACATAAGGCAGTTTTAACATAATTTCTTTTGATGGAGCATGGTATAGTGGGTACTCCGGGATCACCAAGTTTCTTAGGTATTCCACCCTTAAAGGTATAGTTGGCAAGCATGGTGGAAATTTCAGCTTTAGGTATTTTCCTTTTATTAGTGATGATTTCTTTCATATATTTAGCATAAGGGTTTATTTTAAGCATATCAGTTAAGTCCATGCGTAAGAAAATAGGTCTAATCATTTCAGCAAAGCACTCAAAGTCCTCATCATCCTTTGTCTTGGATGGTTTAGGAGGAAAGGGCGTGGGTTTCTAAACCCATGGTTCTCTTTCTCTAACATGCTTCCTAGCAACAAAATCTCTCTTATCATAACGTTGGTTTCTTGGTTGTGGGTTATCAAGACCAACAGCAGGTTCAATTTCTATATCATTGTTATCACTAGGTTGAGCATCTACATGAACATCATTATTAGCATTATCATCAGGTTCATGTTCATCTCCGGATTGTGTTTCAGCATCAGAGATAGAAGTATCATTAGGATTCTCAGGTGTTTCTGCATTAGGTTCACTAGAAGCATGCAAGGTACTATCATTTTTTTTCTTCTTCTTAGAAGAACTAGGAGCATCTAGATTATTGTTCTGAGAATCTTGTTCAATTCTCTTAGGATGGCCTTCAGGATACAAAGGTTCCTAAGTCATTTTACTAGTTCTAGTAGCTTCTCTAACAAAAAAGTCATGTTTATTATTTAATTCTTCTAGCAATTCATTCTGAGCCTTAAGTACTTGTTCAGCTTGAGTGGTGACCATAGAGACATGTTTACTAGTAAGTTTAAGTTCACCCTTAACTCTAGACATATAATCACTCAAGCTTCCAATCATATAAGCATTATTTTTCAACTGTCTACTAACATAATTGAAATTTGCTTGTTTATCCATAAAGTCATCAAACTCATCTAAGCATTGGCTATGAAACTTAGTAGACGGAATTTCAACTTTATCATATCTATAGAGAGAATTTACCTTTACTACCTGTGTCGGGTTATCAAGACGATATGTTTCTTCAACAGGCGGTATATTAAGACCATGTATTTCTTCAATAGGAGGTAAATTCTTAACATCTTCAGCTTTAATACCTTTTTCTTTCATTGATTTCTTTGCCTCTTGCATATCTTCATGACTGAGAAATAGAACACCTCTCTTCTTCGGAGTAGGTTTAGTAATAGGCTCAGGAGTTGGCTCAATTGGTTCAGGAAGAGTCCAATTATTTTCATTTTCAACATATTATTCAATAAAAATTCAGCTTGGTCGACTATTCTTTCCCTGAAAACACAACCAGCACAACTATCCAAGTATTCCTTGGAAGCATCGGTTAGTCCATTATAGAAGATATCAAGTATTTCATTTTCCGTAAGAGGATGATCAGGCAAAGCATTAAGTAATCGAAGAAGCCTCCCCAAAGCTTGTGGGATACTCTCTTCTTTGATTTGCACAAAATTATATATTTCCCGCAAGGCAGCTTGTTTCTTATGATCGGGGAAATATTTAGCAAAGAAGTAATAAATCATATCTTGGGGACTACGCACACAACCAGGATCAAGGGAATTAAACCAAGTTTTAGCATCACCCTTTAATGAGAATGGAAATATCTTAAGAATATAATAATAGAGAGACTTCTCATCATTAGTAAACAGGGTAGCTATATCATTTAACTTGGTAAGATGTGCCACAACAGTTTCAGATTCAGTGCCATAAAAAGGATCAGATTCAACTAAAGTAATTATCTCAGGATAAACAGAGAATTCATAATCCTTATCAGTAACACAGGTAGGTGAAGTAGCAAAACCAGGGTCAGGTTTCATTTTAGCATTAACGGATTGCTGCTTCCATTTGGCTAATAACTTATTAAGATCATATCTATCATTGCAAGCAAAAATAGCTCTAGCAGCTTCTTCATCCATAACATAACCCTCAGGAACAACAGGGAATTCATAATTAGGGGGAGAACCTTCATCATCACTTTCATCAATGATTTCATTTTCAATTATTTCATTCTCTCTAACCCTAGCAAGTTCTTCATCAAGATATTCACCTAATGGCAGAGTAGTATCCAGCATAGAAGTAGTTTCATCATAAGTATCATGCATAGCAGAAGTGGCATCATCAATAACATGCGACATATCAGAATTCTTAGTAGTAGCAGGTTTAGGTGCCGCAAGCTTACTCATAACGTCAGGAGAATCTAGTGCAGAGCTAGATGGTAGTTCCTTGCCTCCCCTCGTAGTTGAGGGATAAATTTTACTTCTTTGATCTTTCAAGTTCTTCATAGTGCTCAGCAGATATAAATCCCAAGTGACTCAAAGAATAGAGCTATGCTCCCCAGCAACGGTACCAGAAATTAGTCTTGATAACCCACAAGTGTAGGGGATCGCAACAGCTTTCGAGGGTAGAGTATTCAACCCAAATTTATTGATTCGACACAAGGGGAGCCAAAGAATATTCTTAAGTATTAGCAGTTGAGTTGTCAATTCAACCACACCTGGATAACTTAGTATATGCAGCAAGGTATTTAGTAGCAAAGTAGTATGATAGTAATCGTAACAGTGGCAAAAGTAAAGATAGTAGTATTGTAGTGATTGTAACAGTAGCAACGGAAAAGTAAATAAGCAAAGCACAATATGTGAAAATCTCGTAGGCATTGGATCAGTGATGGATAATTATGTCGGATGCAATTCATCATGTAATAGTTATAACATAGGGTGACACAGAACTAGCTCCAGTTCATCAATGTAATGTAGACATGTATTCCGAATATAGTCATACGTGCTTATGGAAAAGAAGTTGCATGACATCTTTTGTCCTACCCTCCCGTGGCAGCGGGGTCCTAATGGAAACTAAGGGATATTAAGGCCTCCTTTTAATAGAGAACCAAACCAAAGCATTAGCACATAGTGAATACATGAACTCCTCAAACTACGGTCATCACCGAGAAGTATCCCAATTATTGTCACTTCGGCGTTGTCGGATCATAACACATAATAGGTGACTATAGACTTGCAAGATAGGATCAAGAACTCACATATATTCATGAAAACATAATAGGTTCAGATATGAAATCATGGCACTCGGGCCCTACTGACAAGCATTAAGCATAGCAAAGTCATAGCAACATCAATCTCAGAACATAGTGGATACTAGGGATCAAACCCTAACAAAACTAACTTGATTACATGGTAAATCTCATCCAACCCATCACCGTCCAGCAAGCCTACGATGGAATTACTCACGCACGGCGGTGAGCATCATGAAATTGTTGATGGAGGATGGTTGAGGATGACAACAGCGACAAATCCCCCTCTCCGGAGCCTCGAACGGACTCCAGATCAGCCCTCCTGAGAGGTTTTAGGGCTTTGCGGCGGCTCCATATTGTAAAACGCGATGAAACCTCCTCTCTGATTTTTCTCTCCGTGAAACGGAATATATGGAGTTGGAGTTGAGGTCGGTGGAGCAGCAGGGGGCCCACAAGACAAGGGGCGCGCCCAGGGGGAGGGGGTCGCGCCCCCCACCCTCGTGGACAGGGTGTGGGCCACCTGGCCTTCATCTTTTGCCAGTATTTTTTATATTTTCCAAAAGTTATCTCCGTGGATTTTTAGGTCATTCCGAGAACTTTTGTTTCTGCACAAAAATAACATCATGGTAGTTCTGCTGAAAACAGCGTCAGTCCGGGTTAGTTTCATTCAAATCATGCAAGTTAGAGTCCAAAACAAGGGCAACAGTGTTTGGAAAAGTAGATACGATGGAGACGTATCACATCCATCGAGGCATAGATGGACCCCACGGTCGACGCCGCACTGCGGGCGTTCCTACGTGAAAACTGGGACATATTTGCCTGGCACCCTTCTGATATGCCAATAATCCCACGCAGGCTGGCCGAATATAGCCTAAACATACTGAAGGGATACAAGCCGGTCAAGCAAACATACAGCGCTTTTCCAAACCCAAACGACAAGACATGGGAGAGGAGCTAGCCAAGTTACCCGCGGCCAGATTCATCAGAGAGATAAAACACCCGGGCTGGCTAGCAAACCTGGTGATTGTACCAAAGAAGGATAAATCCTGGCGCCTATGCTTCGATTTCAAAGACCTCAATAAGACTTGCCCTAAGGATCACTTTCCCCTCCCCCGCATTGATCAGATCATTGATGCTACCGCAGGACACGACTCACTATGTTTCCTCGATGCATACTCAGGATACCATCAAATCAAGAAGAAGGAGTCCGATCAAGACGCAACGACATTTATCACCCCATACGGTCCTTTCTGCTTCAACACTATGCCTTTCGGGCTCAAAAATGCCTGTGCCACCTATCAACACATGATTCAAACATGCCTGAGAAAACAAATCGGCAAGACAGTCGAAGCATACGTGGATGACGCAGTCATCAAAACCGGGCACGTCGAGTCTTTAAAAGACAATATGTGTCTCACATTTGACAACCTCCGAACATATGACATCAAGCTCAATCCGGAAAAGTGTGTTTTCGGCGTTCCTGCTGGAAAGCTTCTGGCCTTCATCATTTCCAATAGAGGAATTGAGGAAAACCCAGCTAAAATCCGAGCTTTGTTACAGTTGGCTACACCAACAGACCTTAAACAAGTCCAAAAATTATCTGGATGCATGGCAGCTCTAAGCCGCTTTATCTCCAGACTGGGAGAAAAGGCATTGCCACTATATCACCTTCTCCGATGCACCAAACACTTCGAGTGGACGGATGCGGCAACAGCCGGATTGGAAGAAATTAAGGCTCTTCTAGCAAGCAACCCTATCCTGGCCGCACCAAATGCCGGCGAACCCATGTTATTATAAATATCGTCCACACACCAAGTTGTGAGTGCGGTGCTCGTAGTAGAATGAGAGGAGGATGGACACAAATTCCTGCTCCAGAAGCCGGTATGCTATGTATCCACTATCCTCACACCATGCAAATCCCGGTACCCACATTACCAAAAAATAGCATTTGCGGTCTTCATGGCATCCCGGAAGCTAGAACACTACTTTCAAGGGTGCTCAATTACGGTGGCCTCCGAAGTACCACTCATTGACATAATAAATAACCGCGATGCTACAGTCGGATTGCCAAGTGGGCCATTGAGCTCCTCCCATTCGACATATCATACAAACCGTGTCGGGCCATTAAATCCCAAGTATTGGCTGACTTCGTTGTCGAATGGACAGAGGCCAAACTCCCTAAAGAGTACGGCATGTACTCCAACTAGATCATGCACTTCGACGGCTCTAAAATGTTGGCAGGCCTAGGGTCAGGCATTGTCCTAACATCCCCTACCAGAGATAGTGTTTAGTACGTCCTACAAATATTGTTCACGGACTCCAACAATGCAGCCGAATACGAAGTCTAATAGCATGGTCTTCGGATGGCCGTCTCCATGGGCATACAACGCCTGGAAGTGCGCGGGGATTTAAACCTTGCAATATCTCAAATAAATGGAGATTTCGATGCCAAAGATCCGAAGATGGCGGATTACTGTAACGTTGTTCTAAAAATGTTGGCTCGGTTCGAGGGGCTCGAGTTTCACCATGTGGCTCGAGAAAGTAATCAAGCAGCGGGTGTCCTTGCTTGCATCGGCGCTAAGACCAACCCTGTCCCACCTAACATCTTTGTGGAAAGGCTTTTTAAGCCATCTGTGTTGTGGCAAGGGGAGAGCGGTAATGCCAATATGGATCCGAATACAACCCAGATTCCGAACACAGCAATACCATCGGGGGCTCAGCCACTGAAATTACACCGTCGGCCCATCTCATCATGGTAGTCATCGCCCCATGGACCGAACCCTTCGTGGCCTACCTTAATAGGTGAGAGCTTCCTGAGGATCAGAATGAGGGACGCTACATTGTGCGGCGCTCTAAAGCCTACAAGGTTCACGAGGGAGAACTCTATAAGAAAAGTGCTACCGGAGTACTTCAAAGATGTATCTCCGCGGAGGAAGGGCGGCAGCTCTTCACTGAAATTCATGCCGGTCACGGCGGTCACCATGCCGCGGCTCGGGCCCTCGTAAGCAAGGCCTTCCGTACAATTTTCTATTGGTTGACAGCCCGAGCAGACGTGCAGGACCTCGTCCAACACTGTGTTGGATGCCAGCTTTTCGCCAACCAAAGCCATATGCCACCCACGGCTCTACAAACAATCTCCATCACATGGCCTTTTGCTGTCTGGGGGCTTGATATGGTCGGACCCCTTAAAGGAGGAAGCCATAAGAAAAAATACATGTTGGTCATGGTGGATAAATTCACTAAATGGATAGAGGCCAAACCAGGCAAAACGGCCGAAGCCGGGCGAGTGATAGATTTTATATCCGGCGTTGTGCACCGTTATGGTGTTCCACACAACATTATCACTAACACCGGCTCCAATTTCACAGTCGGTGAGGTGAAGGCCTGGTGTGCCAATCTGGGCATCAAGCTCGATTACGCCTCTGTCTACCACCCACAAACCAACAGTCAAGTCGAACGCGCCAATGGTCTTATTATGAGCGGCATCAAACCCAGATTAGTGCGTTCTTTGAAAGAATCAGATAAGCACTAGGTGGAGGAGCTCGACTCCGTACTCTGGGGGCTGTGGACCACGCCCAATCGTTCAACCAAATATACACCTTTCTTCATCGTGTACGGCGCAGAGGCTGTGTTACCCTGCGACATTATTCATGACTCACCTCGAGTGCGCATGTATGAAGAGAGAGAGGCCGAGCTGGATTGGCAGGACAGCTTAGATGCCCTGGAGGAGGAGCACAATATCTCTAAGGCACGTTCCGCATTTTATCAACAACAGCCTCACAGATATCAAAGCAGAGAAGTATGGGCCAAGACTTATAACATTGGTGAACTCGTTCTACGCTTGCCGGAGAAGAAAAAGGACAAACTCAAGCCCAAGTGGGAGGGTCCCTTCATCATCGACGAAGTTCTCATTGGAGGAGCGTACCGCCTGCGTGATGCATCAGACAACCGCCTGGAGCCGAACCCATGTTACGCGGCCAGACTCTGAAGATTCTATGCCTAGCGCCGGACTCTTCGTTCATCTCCTTTTTCCCCTTTGTCCTTTATTTATTTTTCCTCTCTTTTCACTCTTATTTATTAAGCTTTAAAGCTATTGTACGGCTCGACCGTACACCTACAAATGCATACAATTCTCAATATGTATGTCAATTATACCTAGGGGCTTCTTGTATGGAAGCTTATTATTATTATTATTTTCCGAGCATCAAGCTCACCACATATGTGTCTTTTCCACATATGTACCTTTTCTTCGCCATTATATGCATCGATATGACTTAAGTTTTGGCCAAGCTGGGTTGCCTGGCTCCTGTGCTTATGCCCTACGTTCCCGTTAGTTCGGCTAGGGCATAAAGGGACCACCTCTGCCATTGTTACTGCCGGGTCATCCGGATGTGTACCTCAGACTGGGTGAAGTCCTTAAGGGAATATTCTGTCGGTGGACTAAAGATGTTTTAAACTTGTCATTTTATGAACCCCCAGATGTTATGTATATTGTGGTTTTTCAAATAGAGTTCGGACATGCACACTAATGCATGCTTACCCAGGGAAAGGAACCCTTAACAGAACTATTCTCTCTGGAAGATGTTTCTTACGATCAAAATGTAATATAACATAACTAGTGATACGTCTCCAACGTATCTACTTTTCCAAACACTTTTGCCCTTGTTTTGGACTCTAACTTGCATGATTTGAATGAAACTAACAGGACTGACGCTGTTTTCAGTAGAATTACCATGATGTTGTTTCATGTGTAGAAAACAAAAGTTCTTGGAATGACCTGGAAATCCTCGGAGACAAGTTTCAGATAATATAAAAAATCCTCGCAAAAGATGAATACTAGGGGGCCCACACCCTATCCACGAGGGTGGGGGCGCCCCCCCCCCACCCTATAGGGCGCGCCCCCCTATCTCGTGGGCCCCCTGAGGCTCCGCCGACCTCAACTCCAACTCCATATATTCCGTCTCACGGAGAGAAAAATCAGGGAGAAAGTTTCATCACGTTTTACGATATGGAGCCGCCGCCAAGCCCTAATCTCTCTCAGGAGGGATGATCTGGAGTCCGTTCGGGGCTCCGGAGAGGGGGATTCGTCGCCGTCGTCATCATCAACCATCCTCCATCACCAATTTCATGATGCTCACCGCCGTGCGTGAGTAATTCCATCGTAGGCTTGCTGGACGGTGATGGGTTGGATGAGATTTATCATGTAATCAAGTTAGTTTTGTTAGGGTTTGATCCCTAGTATCCACTATGTTCTGAGATTGATGTTGCTATGACTTTGCTATGCTTAATGCTTATTAGTAGGGCCCGAGTGCCATGATTTCAGATTTGAACCTATTATGTTTTCATGAATATATGTGTGTTCTTGATCCTATCTTGCAAGTCTATAGTCACCTATTATGTGTTATGATCCGACAACCCCGAAGTGACAATAATCGGGATACTTCTCGGTGATGACCGTAGTTTGAGGAGTTCATGTATTCACTATGTGCTAATGCTTTGTTCCGGTTCTCTATTAAAAGGAGGCCTTAATATCCCTTAGTTTCCACTAGGACCCCGCTGCCACGGGAGGGTAGGACAAAAGATGTCATGCAAGTTCTTTTCCATAAGCACGTATGACTATTTATGGAATACATGCCTACATTACATTGATGAATTGGAGCTAGTTCTGTGTCACCCTATGTTATAGCTATTACATGAGGAATCGCATCCGGCATAATTATCCATCACTGATCCATTGCCTACGAGCTTTTCATATATTGTGCTTCGCTTTTTTACATTTCCGTTGCTACTGTTACAATCACTACAAAACACCAAAAATATTGCTATTACTATCTTTACCTTTTACCACCGTTACCATTACTATCATATTACTTTGCTACTAAATACCTTGCTGCAGATACTAAGTTATCCTGGTGTGGTTGAATTGACAACTCAACTGCTAATACTCAAGAATATTCTTTGGCTCCCCTTGTGTCGAATCAATAAATTTGGGTTGAATACTCTACCCTCAAAAGTTGTTGCGATCCCCTATACTTGTGGGTCATCAACTAGCTGGATACTTGTCTGTTCAAGCAACTATGACCCCTATGTCTGGCTTCCACGCGTACCCCAGTTTACATTACCGAGTGGGTATTCAGAAGCACTCCGCACCTTCGGGCCCAGAGGTTGAAGCGAAAAGGTCTTCCATGACAAGCGTTTTTACAATTCAGTTAGAGACATTAATTTGTCAAATGAAATACATAGTCACTTAGACTCAAACACTTCTTCTTCTATGACATCTAACAAGCTATCTAGCCTACAATCCTGCTAGGAATACTTGGCGACTACTTGAACCTGGTCATATACCAAGCTAACGGGAATTTCTTCTCCATTTGACCCTACAGGTCCGACCCGGGCCATATGATTCGGGTCGATCTTCGTATACCGCATTTTCACCATTGCCCAGGCCGCACGCGCACCTTCCCAGCAGGCCGATATATTCCATAATCGGAAGCGCCGCCGCTCCCTGGAGTAGCTCTACAAGCCCCTCCATCCTTCCTGGAGGGGAGTCGGATGGCCATAAAGCCTTAGCAATACTTTGGATTGCCTGCCGAGCTCGCTCATGCATTTGTGACAGCTCTTGTAGCAGATCACTCGATGATCCGAACACCTCCTCTTCGGGACGGCCCGTCAATATACCTACATACATAATTCTATCAGTTCCTTCACTTGCCGAACTATATAAAGGTAAGTCCGAACACATACCAAATATGTCGCCTCGCAGCTTCTTATTCTCCTTCACGGAGTCAGCTAGCTGGGCCCGCACATCTTTTAGCTCTTCGCCAAGCTTGGTGTTGGCATCCTGGAGTTTGTTGTTATCCGCCCTGACCTGGAAGTCAGGATACGTTCACCCGCGGCCAGTTGCCATTGAGCTCCTGGACCTCCCGCTTGTGCAACTTCCGGTGCTTCTTCTATAAGATTTGCCCCTATATTAATAACTATGTACATGATTATGTTTTCTCGATAGAGGGGAACATTATCAGATGTCGCCTTCTTGGATTTCTCCAGTTCGGTGGTAGCTTTAGTCAGCTGGGCTTGACACTTTTCAAGCTCTTGAGACAACAGATTGTTCTTCTCTGTGAGCACCTGCTCACATAATGATCCTTAATTCAGTTGTACCAACTGTTTCAAGTCTCGGGGGCTACTGGTATATGATTAGCAGTTCTGCACAAATGTGTACTTACCCGCATATCTTTCAAATATCGATCTGTGGCTCTCGAAAGCCCATCTCGAGCAGCTCGGATGTATGCATCACCCGAGTTGAAGGCATTGAAAGCTTCTTCCAGAAAACCAGGGTCGCGAAGAGCGGCCCGACGGCGCCGATGATTCATGGCAATTTCCACTTCGGAGTTTGTGGCAGATATTTTATCTGAATCCTCCGCAGAAGGACAATCCGGTGTTACTTCCGTATTAGCCTCTGTCCTCATGGCAGGGTCCGGAATCCGGCTAGTAGAGGTATGACCGGCAGGATCCCCGGACACAGTCCAGCGAATGTTCTTCTTGATAAGACACAACGGGTAGTGTCATACTTTAAGATGACGGCCATGCGGCATATTTAAACCATACCTCTTCAATGACGGCTCGGCCACATTTCTATTTTCCTTCCTCTTCGGAGGCCTGCCCATCGTAGGCGCCGCCTTCTTGCGCGCCTATTGCCTCCTCATTAGAGCATAATATAGTGCGGTGGGTAAGGCAGAAAGAGGGATTTCTATCAAAGGACAAGTCTCCGGATTACTTACATGTGTCGCAGGGAGAAGGCCGGCACAGTCGGCAATGATGGCCACTTCGCTGCCGTCATAGCTTGCCTAGTAAAACACCCCTTCCCCAAGCTCCACGAATATATCCGGATCCTCTTCGAATCCGGGGTCGACGGCCTGGTTGTGGTCCTCTGGCTGTGGTGCGGGGTTGTGGATCTCCCTGGTGACTTTCCGCCATTCCTATTATAAATGGCGGATTAATATTTATGAAAAAGGATTCAGGGAGTTGATGGAGTAGAGTAGTGGGACAAAAACTCACCCAGCTGGGAGGGTTGTACATGGAAAATCCATCCTGGGGCTTAATGTGGATGAACTCCTCCTCCTCCCCTTTGTATAATCCGAATAGTATTTTCGCCAAAGCGGCGTGAGTGTCTAGACCCTTCCGACCATACCAGGTGGCATCATCTTCCCCATTGAAGTGCCACATGGGGCGGCCCTGGTATTGGAGTGGCTGGACCCCTCGCATTATGGATATCGCCATAACCTCGACTATTGACAATCCAGATTGAGTGAGCGTCTTTATCTTGCTCATCAATTGATGGACTTCCATGCTATCTCTATCCCTGGGGCTCTGAGGTCGCTAGCTGAGGCGCTTCTTTAATGGAGTACTTGAATATTTAGGAAGACCCCTCCGGACTGGCTCAGGAAGGGATACGTCTTCAACATAAAACCATTCGGAAGGCCATTCTTCGGATGCCTTCTTTGGTGTATCGGATAGGTATATAGTCCCGGCGATGCGCCATATCTCGACTCCGCCCACTTGGAATATTGAACCCTCTTGGTTACAAGGGACGAGGTAAAACAACTTCTTCCATAACTCGAAATGAGCCTCGTAGCCTAGAAATAGCTCGCAGAGAACAACATAACCTGCAATATATAGGATGGAGGCATGTGTGAAGTTACGCAGTTTTAGACCATAGTACTCCAGAAGCCCTCGGAGGAACGGATGGATTGGAAATTCGACGCCTCTCAGCAAATAGGGAACAAAGCATACTCATTCCCCCTGGATGGGTTGGGGAACTTCTCCCCCTGTTCCTCGCCGTCGAAACAAGCAAATCTGGCTCGAACTGGGACTAGATCTACGGGGGGAAGGAATCCCTGGGTCTGCAGCTTCACCAGTTGGCCGTGGGATACAGAACACTTTTCCCAATCACCCTGCTTGGGGCCATGAGGGCGTGAGGAAGAGCTAGGAGCGCTAGCCATGTTGGGGTGGTTTCTGCGAGAAAGCTCTGAGGATTCCTCGTTTGGGAGAGATGGTGTGGATCAGATCTAAAGATCACTATCTCTTTAATAGACAATTTTCTCATGTGGTCAAGGTGCTGAATGCAAAAATGCCCCGACCTCTCGTATTCGCTCGACACGTGGAAGCTGAAATCATGGAGGTGCAGAAGCCGATGAGCGCGTCATTAAATGAAAAGCCGGACACTGCTATTTAAGTCAGGTACTTTGAAGTATTCGGAGAAGGAACCCGCCTTGCAATGTCGAAGACAATCTGCGCGCCAGACTCATCGTCATTGAAGCCTGGTTCGGGGGCTAGTAAGGGAGTCCTGGATTAGGGGGTCCTCGGACAGCCGGACTATATACATTGGCCGGACTGTTGGACTATGAAGATACAAGATAGAAGACTTTGTCTCGTGTCCGTATGGGACTCTCCTTTGCGTGGAAGGCAGGCTTGGCGATTCGGATATGTAGATTCCTTTCTCTGTAACCGACTCTGTGTAACCCTAGCCCCGTCCGGTGTCTATATAAACCGGAGGGTTTAGTCCATAGGAGGACAATCATAATCTCATAGGCTAGACTTCTAGGATTTAGCCATTACGATCTCGTGGTAGATCAACTATTATAATACTCATATTCATCAAGATCAATCAAGCAGGATGTAGGGTATTACCTCCATAGAGAGGTCCTGAACCTGGGTAAACATTATGTCCCCCGCCTCCTGTTACCATTAGCCCTAGATGCACAGTTCGGGACACCCTACTCGAGATCCGCCGGTTTTGACACCGACAAGGGGTCTGTCATATTGCAAAACGGAGGAAACAGACTTCTCTTGGACCTCCTACGGTCGAAACGGGGTCCTGTTGATCGGGAGGGGTGTGGTGTACCGCAAAACAGAGGAAACAGACTTGTGTTGGAGCGCTACGGCCGAAACGGGGGTCTTGTTCATCAGGAGGGGTGTGGTGTACCGCAAAACAGGACTCCACGGGATACTGTTCATCTCCATCGTCGACCTCCTCCAGCCTCCACGTGCTACTGTTCATCCACCGTCGACCTCCTCTAGCCCCCACTTGTGAATGTTCATCCACGGGCTCCTGTTCATCCAGCCTCCACCGCTCCTCCACCGGCTATTGTTCAACCATCCCTCTCCACTGGGTCCTGTTCAACCACCCCTCCACGGGATACTATTCATCCAGCCCTCCATCATCTACTGTTCAACCAGCCCTCCACGGGGTCCTGTTCATCCAACCCTCCACGGGGTCCTTTTCATCCACCCCCAATCGGCTCGATCGGGTCCTGTTCATCCAACGACAACGGCCTCTACTACCACAGGGTCCTGTTCATCCAACCCCCCCACCAAGAACTGTTCATCCAAACCGCCCCAATAAGGCTCACTATTCATCCAGAGGCAGCATTGATCGGCTTCAGTTAGCAGCAGTAGCGAAGGAATCGCTCGATCAGGTTCAATTAACAGCCATCGATCGATCGCTCGGGTTCAGTAACACGTAGCCTGCAGTGCAATCACTCGGGTTCAGTTAGGCGAACACCTCGCCTGGGTTCTGTTAGAGCCCAACGCGTCGCACCCACGTGCGTACGTGTACGAGAGAAACATGTATCGCTCGGCCCCCAACCACCCACCATAACCGGGAACTCCCCGATATTTTGCTCGCCCTCGCTTCTACCACGGTTTTTTCCATCATAGACAGCCCAAAGAATGTCACGCAACTGCATCTCCAGCCCGCCCAGGATGAAAAGCCCATTTTCTGTCATGATTTTTGTCATAGAAGTATAGGAGCCCACCACATCTATGGTGATACCGGGTTTTTTCACAACTATCGTCATAGAAGTGTCGTAAACATGACAGAAAAAAATTCATTCGGCCCAAAATGTCACGGATGTGTCTTTTTTTGTAGTGCAAGCACGTGCAATTCTCATGTAGGGGAAATGCGGTAATCAACTACAGTGCTACGTTCACTATCTTCATCTAGCCTTGATGTTTCTTGAGAATCATGTGGGGAGGCTGACGCTGCATTCTTTAAATGAGGATCTTTACTCACAGTAGTCCACTCGCCTGACTGCCTCATCGTAAGTGATTGATGAGGGAGACACAAGAACAATAGTTTGATGTAAGAACATGGTTAATAGACATATGTACTAGTATGTACTAAAAACAGGAAGGCATGTCATATTCAAAGGGATAAAGTCTAAGCTACGCAGATGCAATTTAACCAAATTGGAAGCAATACAAGCTAGACATCCGGCTGGAGTGGTGAGCATGATCGTCTAGGACCTGAGAGCCTGGTGGGGGGCGGGCTGCTTTGCCACCATCGTGGCTTTTTAGTAGGCTTCCAGGTGATGCCTATCTGTGCTGGGCTTGTCACTGGCTCGGCCAGTGCCCGGACTAGCTATTTGTCTTTTGGTGCTCCCGGGATGGTGGTTCATGTAAAAAATATCTTTCCTTATCTGATTAAAGACCAACTTCAGCCTTTTGAATACAAGCTAGACACCATATGCAACATGAAACCACATATGACACCGCGAAGTTAAAGCAGGCACCTGGGATGGTGGTTCATTGCGAGCGAGATCATCAACTCCTAAGCTACGTTTTCTCCATCTGCTAACACTACAGCCTTTAAAGTGCTGAAACGTGTCTGGCCTACCCGCGCACAAAGCTGGAGCGACTTCTCTCTTTTCTTTTCTGCTTCTGTCAAGGCAGAGTCTAAAATACCCTTGCATAAAAACACAATAGTGAGAGTATGGGTGAAGTATGTGCAGAACTAGCACTACAAGAAATATGTTCGATAGTGACCCACTATTTTGGTCAATAAATCGTCGTTGTTTTCAACATATGACCTTGTTTTGACCAAACTGAGAAGGTCAACAGTTGGCCGTCAAGAACAAACAAACATGACCTTTTCTAAGTTCTGGTCGTAGTTTTTAAGACCAAAATTATTAGGTCATAGTTTTTAACGACAAAAAAATTCGTCATTACCTGTGTGCCTCATCCACATAGGATCTGATGTGGCATCACCCACGTGGCCACCAGATCTGACGTGGTTGTTTAGAATTCAGATCGAGAGAGGAACGAGAGACAAACACAAAGATGTAAAAGTGAACTCTTGTTCTCATTGATGATCAGATTACACACATATATAGCCCCTGAAGGGGTGCGACCGAAGGTATGTGAGGCAACCGCCTCGGTTACAAAAAGCAGGGATTAATAGGATTAGTTAAATCCTAACACTCCCCCTAATCCACGCTTGTTAGTGTAAGTATCATCATCTTGAGAAGCTCCTCCAAAATCCCTGTGGGGAAAATATGAGGAGATAGGTGTTCCATATGTTGCTAAAACTCCTTCAAACCTAGTGGGAAAAATAAGGAGAAAATGATGCAACATATAATGGTTATTGTCTCTTTTAACTCAATACAAGAAAACCCATAGAGTTTACAGGACAATAAATATGTCGTATATACTTTCCTAAAAACCCGGTGGGGAAAATAGAAAGTATGAAATATGATCTCATGTTGATATTACCTCATTAAAAACCTTTATGAGAACCTGTAAAGTAAACTCATGAAGGGAAAAGGAGTATAATATGATGCATTGAACAGGAACAATTTAGGGAGATACTCCCCCTGATTCTTGCATTTTCCGAAGCCGTCACATACCAACTCCATGAACATATTTCTGGAATGTAGATGTTGATAGAGACTTCGTGAACAAATCAGTCACATGATTTGACTTGCAAGATATGCAATATATCGACATTGCTTATTACATAACCTGTTTGCATCCAGGCAACACAAGAGACATTATCATTGAGATAATGGTTGGTGTATGTAGACATGAGATCTGTTTTGAAGACTATTCATGAGGGGGCTACCACACCTAGTAGGAACACTAACCTTGTCCATGATCTGATATAGTGGGGATCTGATCGATGTATCCAATGATATCGGTGTTCAAATTCCTGTGAAACTAAAAACCAGGACAAGATGTTTGATGCCTTGGAGATATCGAAAGACATTCTTGAGTACCAACCAATTGTGTTTGGTGGATCCAATGGCATTATGGAACGTTGAGTCCCAATATCTCATTTCCATCATCTCTTGGTTTAAATAGATCTTTCTCTATGTCTAGAGAATGAACTACCATGAGAATTATGGATGGCTAAGATTTGTCCACAATGAATTTCTCCAATATATTTTGGATATAGACAACATGGTGTACCATAATGTATGTATGAAGGTGCTCAAGTTGTAGTAACGAGCGGTATTTTGGTTTACCCAAATCCTTCATTTTCAACTCGTCATTTAGATGATTACATGTGTCATCATTACAGACACACAAACATGGATAATCATCATTGTAGGAGTAATCCTTATGTATAAGGAAATCACTACGTCGGTTGTACCATATGTACTGACAACAATAAGTCATATGGTGACTTACTGATTACACAATGTATGTTGCATTTTCCATTTCGATTCAGTAGTGAGATTCCATCAGGAATCAATCATATATGTCTGAATCTAGTGATCCACATGGATATGTAATCACTACATCTATCAACTGCAGAGATAGATGATTTTGTACTGCCAATGATATAAGTTATCGGAAAGAGATTCCACATCCGGAGAATAGTTGGGTATCTACGTGAACCCTTGTGCTACAATACTTGCTCTTTGTTTCACCACCTCGTTATTCTCAATTCTATTTCCAGAAGAAAACTGGTGTAGGTATTTCTTATGCATACCTTTCCATTTTTGAGCAAGATCATTTCTACCTAGATTATACCCTTTGCTTGAGTTTAGTCCGAGTGTTGTTCACACTTTGCCATGGCCATGGTCTTTGGATCTGAATCACTTGAAACGTTTTTTCAATCTAGTTGAGAAATGTATGTCGACAATTGTAGACTTCCGGATATATGTTTCTCCAGAATCTATATATCAATATATAGTTGATGGAAATATTGTTACCCATGGTGACTGCTCATGATTTCCCAATGCGATTGAGTCGGGTATTCTGATGTCCCGGTCATTGTGTGCACTGTGACCTGGGTTGGTGGAGGTTTCCTGTCCACTAGGTGTATACTACCCATCAGGTGTCTGTCAATGTGAAGTTGACTTGCATTTACTGATTCACAGGCCTTGATATACTTGCTTGCGAGAAGCTGATTCCTGATGTACTTCTGCCATACATCTCCCCCTGTTGCTTTGAACAGGAAGTGGAGTGGATTTTGTTGGTGTCTCCACTCTTTCAGACGTACTTTTGCAGTATTGTAGGATTGTGTGACACCTTTATAGTCAGTAAATGAATCTGGCAGGTTATTTGCAATGTGTTGCAAATCTTCTGAATGCATGGTTCAGCTCTTTGAGTACTTGAAATCTCCCCCTAATGCCTGGAAATGTTCCTCATTGAATCAGCATACTGGCCTTGAATAACTCCCCATGTGAGGGGCTTGAGGTATTGACGGCAATACAGTTATTCCTCACATAGATCCCAACTATATGTTGAGGGGCCAATGATGTATGCCGGGTGGTGATATCGGTATGCAACCGAATTACCGCAGATAGGAAATACTTCGTAGATTTCCACGTATCAAAGACAGAGGGGAATAATATTATGTAGTTTGTTCATGAGCGTGTAAAACTACATGACTCCAACGTAAAGTTGGTAGGTTGCAATTCCAAAATAAAGATAATGCAATGAGCTTAACTCTTTGGATATGATTCTACCAAACCATTTTAAGTCTAGATATTAGGACAATTTGCTAAACTTCAATCCAAAGGCCATAGAGAATGCCTTCAAGGAGAATTCTGCAATGTTATCCACTCGATTTGCTTGAAATCGATGTCAGATAATGAGCCAATGGTTTCGTGTGAATAAAGCACACTTAAGACCATCATGTAGATATGTCTTTTAGAACCATGGAATACCTGAATAGTCTACTCAATGGCTGGGAAGAGCCACTTACCTCGACTTGATGCATTCAAGGAGTCTGAGTGGTTCATCGTAGAATTTAAGGTGTGCAAGCCTTAAAATTAGCTTCCCTGTGTCATTTGTCACTAGTAGAAAAGGGGGCATTTGTCCCGGTTCGTAAGGGCCTTTAGTCCCGGTTCTTGAACCAGGACTAAAGGGTCGTTACTAATGCCTCCCCCCTTTAGTCCCGGTTCTAACACGAACCGGGACAGATGTGCCTCCACGTGGCCGGTGCGCCGAGCCCAGGCAGGAGGGCCTTTGGTCCCGGTTGGTGGCACCAACCGGGACCAAAAGGCATCCACGCGTCAGC
>LT934120.1:465204708-465216162 GCA_900231445.1 Triticum turgidum subsp. durum | reverse complement strand
GTTTTTGGCAGCCCAAAGGGCGGGAAGCGGCGGCCTTTGGTCCTGGTTGGTGGCACCAACCGGGACTAAAGGTGGGCATTGGTCCCAGTTTGTGCCACGAACCGGTACCAATGCACCCCTTTAGTCCCGATTGCTGGCATCAACCGGGACCAAAGGCCTTGTGCTAGAACTGGCGGGGCGTGGTGCGGTGGGATGTTTAGTCCCACCTCGCTAGCCGACAGGGCTCGATAGTGGTTTATAAGCGCTGCTGCGCTGACCATTTCGAGCTCCTCTCAAATGCAGGCTTACGGGCCTAAAGTCATTTATCTGCCTATGGGCCTACTGGGCCTCCTGCGGGCATGAATCATGG
The DNA here is from genome assembly GCA_900231445.1 of Triticum turgidum subsp. durum. Classification (NCBI taxonomy): domain Eukaryota; kingdom Viridiplantae; phylum Streptophyta; class Magnoliopsida; order Poales; family Poaceae; genus Triticum; species Triticum turgidum. The sequence goes on along the minus strand of LT934120.1, from coordinate 465,215,813 downwards.
CCCATGGTAGGGTTTCTAGTCGTATTCAGGCCGTGGGGGGCCAGTAGGAGGCATTTTTTTGTTTTTTTTGTTTTCTTTACTTATTGTTGCTATTTTTATTTATTTTCCAGTTTTTTTATTTTGTTTTCTGCATTATTTATTTTCTTTTGTTTTTTGCTTTATTTTTTATTTTTTTTGCATTTAGTTTTAGAAAAAATATAAACTTTCTGTTAGTGCCATTAGTTTTCAAATGTGAAAACACTTTTTTGTTTTTTTGTTTTCTTTCTTACTTTATTTGTTTTATTTTGTTTCTACTTACAACAAAATACTTATTGTTGCTATTGTGTAGAAACACGGGGCCCAGAATGACATTGTCGACGACTAGATGAACCTCTCAAAGGGGTACATATTGTGTAGAAATATGGGGCCCAGAATGACAATCTCGTCGACTAGATGAACTAGGACGTGCGTCATGATATTTAAGAAGGATGATGGGAACACCATCTCGAAACTGACAAGACATTGCACCACATCACTCCTTAGCCTTGGTATGATTTCCGGATCGATCACCTTCTGAGAGATTGCATTGAGGAATGCACATAGCTTCACAATGGCTAATCGGACGTTTTCCGGTAGAAGCCCCCTCAATGCAACCGGAAGCAGTTGCGTCATAATCACGTGGCAGTCATGAGACTTTAGGTTCTGAAACTTTTTCTCTGGCATATTTATTATTCCCTTTATATTCGACGAGAAGTCAGTCGGGACCTTCATACTAAGCAGGCATTCAAAGAAGATTTTCTTCTCTTCTTTGGTAAGAGCATAGCTGGCAGGACCTTCATACTACTTTGGAGGCATGCCATCTTTTTCGTGCAAACATTCAGGTCCTCCCGTGCCTCAGCTGTATCTTTTGTCTTTCCATATACGCCCAAGAAGCCTAGCAGGTTCACGCAAAGGTTCTTCGCCACGTGCATCACGTCAATTGAAGAGCGGACCTCTAGGTATTTCCAGTAGAGTAGGTCCCAAAATATAGATTTCTTCTTCCACATGGGTGCGTGTTCCCCAGCGTCATTCGGAACAGCTAGTGCGCCGGGACCCTTTCCAAAGATTACGTGTAAATCATTGATCATAGCAAGTACGTGATCACCGGTACGCATGGCGGGCTTCTTCCGGTGATCTGCCTCGCCTTTGAAATGCTTGCCTTTCTTTCGACATTGATGGTTGGTCGGAAGAAATCGACGATGGCCCAGGTACACATTCTTCCTGCAGCTTCCCAGGTATATACTTTCGGTGTCAAGTAAAAAGTGTGTGCATGCGTGGTATCCCTTGTTTGTCTGTCCTGAAAGGTTACTGAGAGCGAGTCAATCGTTGATGGTCACGAATAGCAATGCCTTTAGGTCAACTTCCTCCTGTTTGTGCTCATCCCACGTACGTACACCATTTCCATTCCACAGCTGTAAAAGTTCTTCAACTAATGGCCTTAGGTACACATCAATGTCGTTTCCGGGTTGCTTAGGGCCTTGGATGAGAACTAGCATAATAATGAACTTCCGCTTCATGCACATCCAAGGAGGAAGGTTATACATACATAGAGTCATGGGCCAGGTGCTGTGATTGCTGCTCTGCTCCCCGAAAGGATTAATGCCATCCGCGCTTAAAGCAAACCATACGTTCCTTAGGTCACGTGCAAACTCAGCCCAGTACTTTCTCTCGATTTTTCTCCACTGCGACCCGTCAGCGGGTGCTCTCAACTTCCCGTCTTTCTTATGGTCCTCACTGTGCCATCGCATCAACTTGGCATGCTCTACGTTTCTGAACAGACGTTTCAACCGTGGTATTATAGCAGCATACCACATCACCTTCGCAGGAACACTCTTCCTGGGGGGGTCGTCGTCAACATCACGAGGGTCATCTCGTCTGATCTTATACCGTAATGCACCGCATACCGGGCATGCGTTCAGATCCTTGTAAGCAACGCGGTAGAGGATGCAGTCATTAGGGCATGCATGTATCTTCTGCACCTCCAATCCTAGAGGGCATACGACCTTCTTTGCTACGTATGTACTGTCGGGAAATTCGTTATCCTTTGGAAGCTTCTTCTTCAATTTTTTCAGTAGCTTCTCAAATCCTTTGTCTGGCACAGCATTCTCTGCCTTCCACTGCAGCAATTCCAATACGGTACCGAGCTTTGTGTTGCCATCTTCGCAATTGGGGTACAACCCTTTTTTGTGATCCTCTAACATGTGATCGAACTTCAGCTTCTCCTTTTGACTTTCGCATTGCGTCCTTGCATCGACAATGACCCGGCGGAGACCATCATCATCGGGCACATCGTCTGGTTCCTCTTGATCTTCAGCAGCTTCGCCCGTTGCAGCATCATCGTGCACATCGTCTGGTTCCTCTTGATGTTCAGTAGCATCACCGTATTCAGGGGGCACATAGTTGTCATCGTACTCTTCTTCTTCGCCATCTTCCATCATAACCCCTATTTCTCCGTGCCTCGTCCAAACATTATAGTGTGGCATGAAACCCTTGTAAAGCAGGTGGGTGTGAAGGATTTTCCGGTCAGAGTAAGACTTCGTATTCCCACATATAGGGCATGGACAACACATAAAACCATTCTGCTTATTTGCCTCAGCCACTTCGAGAAAATCATGCACGCCCTTAATGTACTCGGTGGTGTGTCTGTTACCATACATCCATTGTCGGTTCATCTGCGTGCATTATATATAATTAAGTGTGTCAAAAATCATTACAGAACATCATGAATAGATAACTAAGTGACAAAATTAATAGAAGTTCATCATCACATTAAAACCAAAGTACATACATAGTTCTCATCTTCAAGCGAAAATCATTACAGAACAACATAAAGCTTTGCAGAGCATCTAAATTAATTAAACCATACATTGAAACTATGTAAAACATTTCAATGCGAAAACAAATGCGATCATAATCGCAACCAAGGTAACAACTGATCCATCGGCATAATGATACCAAGCCTCGGTATGAATGGCATATTTTTTAATCTTTCTAATCTTCAAGCGCATTGCATCCATCTTGATCTTGTGATCATCGACGACATCCGCAACATGCAACTCCAATATCATCTTCTCCTCCTCAATTTTTCTTATTTTTTCCTTCAAGAAATTGTTTTCTTCTTCAACTAAATTTAACCTCTGGACAATAGGGTCGGTTGGAATTTCCGGTTCAACAACCTCCTAGATAAATAAAATCTATGTCACGTTGGTCGGCATAATTTTCATAAACAATAAATGAACCAATAGTTATGAAAAGATAATATATACCACATCCGAATCATAGACAGGACGAGGGCCGACGAGGGCGGATACCAAAACCATCGCAGTATATAAGATGCAATAATAAAAGTAAGAAAATAATACAAGTATCTATCTAAACATACAAGTAAGAATATTTTTCCTTTTAGAAAGAAGATAAGAACAAGAGGCTCACCACGGTGGTGCCAGCGATGAGATCGGCGCGGGTGATCGACGACGGTGAAGACGGGTACGGGGCATGATGGACCGCTAAACCTAGACAAATATTGAGGAAAATGGAGCTTGGAGGTCGAGCTTGGAGAGGAGAAAGCTTAAGTAGTGTGGCTCGGGCATTCCATCGAACACCTTGTGTGCATAGGAGGTGAGCTAGAGCACCACCAAGCCCTCTCCCCTTCAGCTACCAGAAAAAACAAAGCAGTGTGCTCTGCTCTTACGCGAGGGGGTATATATAGGAACCTCATTGGTCCCAGTTGGTGGCGCGAACCGGGACTAAAGGGCAGCCTTTGGTCGCGGTTCGTGGCACCAACCGGGACCAATGGTGGTGGGCCAGGAGTGAGGCCCATTGGTCCCGGTTCGTCCCACCAACCGGGACCAAAAGGTCCAGACGAACCGGGACCAATGGTCCACGTGGCCCGGCCGGCCCCCGGGGCTCACGGACCGGGTCCAATGCCACCATTGGTCCCGGTTCTGGACTGAACCGGGACTAATGGACTGACCTGGCCTGGACCAATGCCCCCTTTTCTACTAGTGTGTAGTGCACATAAAATCCAAATGTTATTAGAATTTAGCATCATGATAATCATAAACTATTGGAATTGTTGATAGTTTCTGTTTCAACCCAATGTCTCGGTGACCAAGGCGAGTATGCCAAGTTTGTCATGTACAAGACACTCTGGAAAACTATCTCGTACACAACATGTGCTATGGGTTGAGTCGTATGTGTACTACAATCCAGATGATACACAGAGAATGTGCTTGCCATATCCGTTGCATATGGTAAAGAGAAGTTATTTCTATTTATTTTCATCATAAGTTTCGCTATGGAAACTATTTTGATGGATACCTCCATAGTTTAGTAGGGTACGAGTTAAACCTGGGAAACAATGAAGCATCCCGACGTTACTAGAGTACCCACAGGGATAGTAAATATGACTCAAGTTGAGCCAACAAATACCTCATTGCGTCTAGCAATTTTAAAATATCTCCTTTTTCTCAATGAGAGTGGAGACATTGGACTTCCCTGAGTATAGAGTTTGTGGTGCATATGTCCACAAGGCACATATCATTTTTCATCGGGTTGACTCCCGTAGAAATCTATATATAGACATGAAGATTCTCAAGAAAATCACTGTCGGATATATAGAATACATACAAATGAATTTGTATGAAAATGTTGATACAATATATTGTGATATACAATATATGATGACAATAATAATCATGTTTTTATTAGAACATCATAAATGGACAGAAATAAATAGATCACTAAGGAGACTAAGGGACTAAATGTATAGTCTCCAAACATGTCAGTTGATGCATATTCAACCATCACGCTCTCCATGCTCGTAGGGTCTCGTGACAGCTTGATGGTGTCAGGTTGAGGGTTTAAAGTGAGTTTCGAACCATTACTCTTGAGGTCCTTTGCGTTCCGGTGGCGTGGCATGGATTGCGCGCACTATCCCATGGGATGCAAGACTGATCTTGATGTCCATGATCCGCTTAAGTAAATTGTGGCCATTGTGGGCAAGTGCCTCAAATTGTTAGCCATTGATTATTTATAGGGGCAAGTCAGAGATAATTAATTTACAAGAAGTAAATTAAAAACCATCATGGTTTTGTAATAAGAATGCAAAAAAATGACTCAAGTGTATAACTTGAAAATGATCAACCTCAATTGTGGGAACATAACACATTGAAGATCATTCAGATCTCACAATAATAGAGATAGTCTGCACATGGACAGTAGATCCAACTCATTACCTTGTGTTTTCCTAATATAATGAGGGAGATGTTATTGTCAAAAATTTATAAGTTTGTTGTGAGAGAGAAATCAATCTCGACCGCTATGACATGTTCATGAAGAATGGCAATGTGGGAAACACAAAGAACATATCATCTCCGGTGAAAAACCGGTAATTTATTTATATTACAGATTGCATAATATAAATACATATTAATGTTGCAAAATTATAGATTTCAAGAAAGGTGGCTCGAAATCATTAGTGCGAATCTCAAAATGCTAAGGATGACACCTTAAATTTTGCATATGTATTTGCAAGAAATTGAAAATCTCAATTGCAAATAGACGTATTAATCTCGACATGTGGTTAACATGGAAATAGATACATCATAGAAATATTCCGGAATACCACGTACTCAATGGAGAAACAGTACTGCAGAAGTACTGAATTTATCTTTGCAAGAGATTAAAATCTCAATTGCAAATAGATGTAATTTATCTCAACACGTGACAAACGTGGAAATATAACAGACTAAAAACAGGGATAAAATCACTGTTAAAAGTTGTTGTTAGAACTAATTTTCTGAAAAGAAAGAGTAAACTAGTAAAGCAATTAAGCAAATACTAGTACAGGAGTGTTGATGACTCAACTAGTAAAGCAATTAATCAAATACTAGTACGGGAGTGCTAATGACTCAACCGCATGCAGGTAAGCCACGTAGTAGTACACGTACTAGATCGGTAACGCGTCTTGGCAAGAGGGTGCCGGTCCTAACGACTTGGGCAAGCGGATAAATATCAAACGCGTGTTCATGAGAAAGAACTGATTTTCGGGTTTAAGAGAAAGAACAAACATTTACTCGGTAGTCTGTACCAGAAGCATGGCATCATGAGTTTAGTACGGGCATGAGATTATAATAGCTAATTGCATTTAATCCGTCCCATGAGCGGCAGCATCAAGTTCAGTATGAACATCAGTGAGATTACAAAAACTAATTAGATATAAGTTCAATAGTAAGAGTAGGAAAATGAGATTGCAAATGCAAGACCAAATGGCAGTGAAGACAGAAAAACTATGCGAAGTCATAGTTAGGCATACTAATGCTTGGTTCAACTGCCTTTTCGATTAACTCCATGAGTGCCATTCCATATGACCTGATGTGAATAGTTTGTGAGATAGATGAACCATAAAATGTTCTTTTATAGACAATGCACTTCTGATTTTGTACCTTAGCCTTTTAAAGCGTATGGACAATGAGCGATGGTTTCCCCTTTTAATCTTTAAGGCAAAGACACGTATCTGATATTCTTTCATCACTGCCGCCTCGACAAAGTCTGGCCAATTGTTTTATTCTTTGATCCCTTTTTTATAGATCGGATCACAAATCAAAATAGTACCAACTGCAACAAAAGCAAGATGTAGTCATTGATGTGCATTCATGGCAATGCAGGAAGCACGCCTGGGTGCGCGTGAGAATCAGCAAAAACTGGATACTAAAACTGAACATTATTTATGAGATCCTAAAAACTTTCACACACATGAACTTTGCACTTCACATGGGACTGAAATACAACAGCACATGCTTTTTGCCTTTTTGGTCACAAAAACACCGTTACACGATTAAAAATAAAAACCCTCCAAAAGCACCACTTAAATTGCTTTAAAAACATGGGCAAAATGACAAATAGAGATGACAAAAAACATATAGGTTGCAGTCACATATGCAGAACATCAAATTATATAATGCATTGCCCTATAAAATACGAGACTAATATCTGCTTAATAGGTGCCTTTCTTTATCTATTGGCCTCGTAAAGTTCCGCCGCAGCCTATGAATAATGCTACAATTTCCGAAAGGTTTGTATCCACAATAACTTTTAGGACCAAGTATAAATGGCATACATCACCGTCTTTACAAGGTTATACCAGCTGCAAACTATGGGTAATTAACTTTTATTTAGGAAATCAAGAAATAATTCATCAAAGCCAGTGTAGAAACAAAATGTGGTACTTCTCATGCAGCCGGCAGTAATAGCGCAAGAAGGGGGGAAGTCCACGCCGACCAATACATTATCTGCCAGAGAATCTTCATCTTCCCTTTGCCAAGAATTGGGTAAGTTCCTCCATGCATGGAACTCTCTACTTATTTATAGAGTGCAGCCGCATTCAACTAACGAGACACCTTAATTGTTAGTACATGCAATTGTGAATAATTAATAAGATTGTTCTAGATTCGCCGAGACATGAAAAACTGGTATAGTAGTTTCTGATTTTCAGAAGACCTTGGTTATTTTCAGCTTTACATTACTAAGGAAGCCTACATGGACCTACTCTATGGGCAACCAATAGTAATATATAGTACTACCTGTCCATTTCCAACTTTGTACATAAATATCGGAACCATTGAATAAATATCGATGCCACATACAAAAAGCATAGAAGATAGAATAGACGACTGGGCATTTTTGAAGCTTGACTTACCTGTGATGCCGCAAACACAGTCTTAAGCCCGAGCTTATCAACAAAGAACTCGCAAAGAAGGTGAGAACCTCGCCATGGCAAAGCTATATTATGTCTCCTGCTTCATGGTGATGAACTGATGATCATGAGCTCCACACTCACCATCGCTCCGCCTTGATAATCTCTCCTTGTTCTCCACAGCATGGCACATAGCATCAAAGAAATTATTTTAGAACCTGTAAAACCATATTTGAAACTAAGGAGACCTAATATTTTGTAAGATCAGAATCGTTGAGAGCAAGTTTATTATCATATCAACTGAAACTATATGCAAATGTGCAGGAAATCAGTGCTGGTCTTGCAGTGTCACTCCTCGCAAATTTATATTGGATGTTTGTGCATAAAGCTGATAACCAGATCATCCTAGTAGCTATATTTTGCTAAAACACAAACTACAACTCATGTAGATACCCAACTTTAGACCAGTTGTCCTGAAGAACATGTGCCAACAATATATCAGATTTGTATATATATATGAACAAAAGGAAGAACTTGTCTCACATGATAAAAATTCAAAATAAAAACATTAGTGGCAGCATTCTACAAAAAGGCAGAGAAATGAAGTTTCTACATGCACGCCCCGGGCCTTTCGCTCATCGTTTGGTCCTCCCCGACCACGCTGTGTCGACGTCTCCGCACCCGCTAGCGCGCCGACCTCTCCGATCTCGCGGTTACACTCGCTTTGTCCATGCCGCCGTTGCGGCCGGAGGCCAATGTGGACCAGACCACCACCGCTAGCGGCAACGGGTCCTTCCCGTTTCTCCAGCACCTCGTGGCCGAGTCCTCCTCTCCGTCCCTCCAGCGGCATGAGCAGGATGGTGTACACCACTTCACAGACATCTGCCCGGGTGTGATCTTGGGGATTGCATGCTCATGGTGTCGAGCAGGATCGCAGTCCCACCTGTGAACCAGCAAAGCGGCAAGCAGCAACGTGCTCCTACACTTCCTCAACAAAACTCTCGACTATGTAGGAGCACGTAGGGGCATACACATGAGGCAAAGGCAAGCGAAAATACCTTTTCTGGCAATCGGCACTGACTCGCCCCGGCTCGATGTCAAACTCTGTCTCTGTGGTGGCGGCCATACTGCTCCATTTGAGTGCTACTTCTACTACCATCGAAGCAGAGTGCTAGAGTCTAGTGCATGGTGACGACTGGATGGGCACATCAACCATAATTAATCAAATCCGACATCAATTAATTTAATCTAAATAATAACGAATCAAATCATGAACAAAATAAAACTAAGATGAACAAAAATAAATCTCAACATATCCCAAGTCGATCCGCAACCTCATAAGCCAAGCATCGGCATGAAAATAACAGGGGGAACAAGATATTTGATATTTCTAACAAAGGGCATATAGCGCACAAGGCAAATATGTTAACTTCTTGAAAGCACATGAGCCAATTTCAGGGTTCAGTAGCAAAGCAGCACTACAAAGTACAGATTAAATATCAAGGAACAAACAGCTAGCGTAGAAAGAGTCATTAACAACTTGAAAGGACTAAACTACACTATTTATTTATTCACATTCACATATGCAAATGATAAAAGTTCAAATAAAACATTATTGGCAACATTTTACAAAATAGCAGCCAGGGATCAAAGCGCCTATGCCGTACTTCACGAAGCATAACAAAAGGTAGTACACCCCACAAATATATATAGAAAGTGATCAAAATACATAGCTTCTTATAAGAAAAGAAAAGTGGACAGTAAATAAGTCTGAATGGACAACGGTGGGTAAGCTCAGGTTACCAGGGTTATCGATCAAAGGCGCTTTCCATTTGCCCTTGTAGTTTGGATTCTTATAATTTTCTAAATACACAAAAACTCTCATGTCAAAACTTGAAATGCACATTGATGCTTGTCTAGAACAATTAGATATCTAGTGTACTGTCGTGGTTATACCTTTTGTGTCCATGGTCACTTGTAATCCACGTTTGGAATGGTCGGAGCTGTCCATTCGCCATATTCCTCCTCATCCCAGTCCTCATGCTACCGCAGGTATTAAACGATGTGAAAGTGCTGATACTGGAGGCAACAAAATTGTTCGAAGAATGGGTGAATAGGCACCTTTATTACATCAGGATAAATAATTTCTTTAGGAATGTCATCATCACCCTGCCAGGAACAATCGATAAATCATAACATCAAATCTAATATTGGTGCTGCTAGAGTTACAGTGGTCATCTTAATATAATTTAGAGCTTTGTGAAACAATAATAGATAATGCAGAATCTAATGTCCATCTGGCTTTGCTCAGTTCTATGACAGCAGGACTCATACTAAAAATAAGGTGGTCGTCATCATATAGATTTTGTAGCAGAAAAATGTAAGGCTACCTCTGGCTTGTCCTCAAGGCTAGGAATGTACACCTGGTCATTCCAGTCCTGTGGCTGCAACCATCAGCACACATCACACTATCACGTCAGTCAAAAAACAGAACAACCATGGCTATTCAGAACAGTAATCTTTGAGCCTCACCTTCTTGGCTATGAAGCACCGATACGGCGACACCGATACTGCGATACGGATACGGCGATACGGGATACGGCAATTTCTAGAAACATCAATACGGCGATACGGCAAGTATATATAAATAATTAATAAAATCGCATGTAATAAAACAAACATGATAGAATGTGTGAGATGAGATCAAACATCTTCATGCTAAATTTCTAAAACCACTAGTTTAGCTACACACAGGGATACAAAATTGCATCGTTCTGCTAGACAAATATGCCATGAGAGTGGGTTTGTTTCTAAACGGGCAGCACAGTATTGATTGGAGTAGATACGATGCAGCTTCCCTAGCAGTAGGCAGTACAGTAGCATCACACATCAGCAAGCAAGCAATACCAAGCAGCAAGCACACATCACTCGGGGCCGGCGAATCAGCCAAGCACACAAGTACTCAGCCGAGCGGAAGCAGCAGCCAAGCACACAGCAAGCAGCTCTTCCGACGACGGCGGAGAAGACTCCAGTAGAGTCAGTCAAGGCGGCGGCATGGCGAGTCAAGGCGATTCCAGGCGGCGGCGGCGGCGCACTCCTGCAGTCCCCCGCCCGATTAGGCTCATGGGCTTCTTATTGGGCTTGCGGCTGGCGACGTCCTTGCCGTGTCCCGCCCATATCCTGCCGTCTCCACAGTGCGTATCAAGTTTATTTTCTTTCTTTTTAAATCTAAAATCGGGATACTCCTGGGATACACGTATCGGAGCCGTATCCTGCGTATCCGAGTATCGGCGGCGTGCAGTACGCCGATACACCAGTTCTGGCCGTATCGGTGCTTCATAGCTTCTTGGTGTTAGGATCCCTCTTCCTCTTTTGCAGGGGCATCCCATGG
>LT934120.1:465156266-465194907 GCA_900231445.1 Triticum turgidum subsp. durum | reverse complement strand
GTGTCACCGAAAGGGGGTGAAAACAGTTTGCATAGGGCGTCTCTGCACTAGTGATAATCAGTTGAAAATATGTCCAGAAACAATATTATAGATCCTTATGACCATTTTCTGTAATGGGAACATGACCTTTTGACATAGATGGTCTTAAAAATGCTGGGGTTTGGACCCCCCCGGGACACTCCTTGACCATTATGCAAATAAAAGTCATAGATTTATGACCAATTTGATCACGGTCAATAATTTTTGTCATAAACGAGCATATTTCTTGTAGTGTAGAGAACTGTAAAAGTAGCAGATAGCAGGTGGCTAAAAAATAAATGACAGGAGACATATGATAGCTCTACAACATTGCATGGCAAACAAAATTAGATTCTACTCCGTATGATTTTGTAATATATGAGCACAGGGATGGCTGGGAATAAATAGGTCAGTCTATTTTTTATGAACCGTCTGATCTATAAGGAACGGGCAGATGGCCTTCGTCTACCTCCCGCCAGTCACTGTTGACGATCTTTCTCGAACCGCCAGCTACTACCGGCCCAGACCCCTGCCTCCATCGCCCCGCCCTCCCCTCGACCTCACACCACCGTTGTGCTTGGCAGCGCCCCCCGACCATTCCTTTAATCCCGGCGAACCTCCAGATCGGGCGCTAGGAGCTCTAGGCCCCACACACCCTTAAGATAAACACCGATGCGCTGCTTCCCCAGCGTAATAGGAGGACTAGCGCCTGTTACGCCGGGGAATGCTTCCTTTAATTAGGAATCAACTGACCAGGAATTGAAATCCAGGGGGCGACGGACCTCTAGCTAAGGTGAAATAGTATATGAGGAGAAACCTTATGCCTCGCAATTTACTAGGAACATCTAGTATCAAGAAGAAGCGGTCAACTAGTGTCTTCTGTGGGATGAATACCATGCAAGCAGACACGTAAGATTTGCACGAATAAGGGAAGAGGAGTACCATTTCCGGTTGCCAGTGTTGTGTCCTCCAGATGTCGTGGCGATTTTGTTCTTTTTACTGGGGGAACCGACGTTTTGGAGGAGGGTGCAACCTTGGACGAACCCATGGCCAAATTATTGACTGTGTTGCCATGGCCGTATGTCGGCGGAGGGGAAGCAGATCCGAGGCGGCAAAGGACACCGTAGCAGGAATAGCTCTGGTGTGATGGATGGTGGCAAAGTTGGAGCGGCCGCGGTGAGGCGTAGGACGACATGTTTGAACTGGCTCGGGTATGGACAGCTCGGCCTCGGCTTCAACTACTAGCCATGGAGGGTGTTGCGGTTGAGGTTGCGGTGGACGACGACGTCAGGTTATCGGCTCCGGCGTGATGGAGGAGGGCGGCGGTTGATGAGTGGGATGGGGTGGCGGACGGAGGAGGCCGGGGTTTCGCGGCTAGTGGAGAGGTAGTTTTGGCACCCACGAAGTACGAATGGGGAATCAGATGGGGGGGAGGAGGGGAGCTAAGGGAGAACCATATTTCGGTCTCGGGCGCGCTTGTTTGTTGGCTTTTTTGAACTGATGGGACGCGCTTGTTTGAAATTTGGAGAAAGTACAAACTTTGCCCCCCTCTTAAATTTCGGACCTACTGCGGGTCGGGGGTAGGATGGTAATCTCAGGTGTCCCAAATAGTTTCACGGGTCAGGCCTACCCTCCAGACAAATCTACCCCGGTTTAGACCTTTGGACATCGGGCCGGTAGGTTTCACGGGTCGGAGTTAGAAAAGTAATTTCCTTCTACTACCAAACATTGGTCTCATGCAGTTTCGGGCGAGTAGCTCTTTCGGCGCTTCGTTCGAAATTTTGAAACAGAAGCATTCATGTTTAGAGTACTCTTGAAGTAGGAGGATTGACCTAAATAGACAACGTTAAATTTTACCTTGTATGTTTGAAAACGTCATTAAATTATGCGATTCTTTAATTTTGACACTTGAAAATCCTATAACTACGATTATTTTGGAATGGAGGAGGTAAATTTGAATCTATTTTGTACATGATTATATATGCTATTATGTACAAAAGAAGAGCAAAGATTGGTTCCCCCAAAATTTATGTATGATTTACAAATGACATGATGTCGAATTCAAATAATTGAATGGACTTCATGTTGAATTCGAATTTTTAAACATCCTTAAGTTGAATTCAAATGTATGCTAGTTCATAGCTAGCTATTTATAATGTTCATTGTGTAACTTTTGTATGTATAATGTGCTTTACACACACAACATGAACTATACTCACGTTTATATTCGACTGCTAAAACGATGCATTGTCTGAAGCTCAAAATACTAACTATGTGGATCAATTATGTCGAATAATAATATAGACATGCTCAAATTCGATAGAATCTAGATGTCTGATGGATTAATGACCGTTCCTTATGCGAATTGCAAATATCATGATCCCATCCTAATATTTGGATACGATTTATATATTTAATCAATGTGTACATTAGTATTTCACGTGTAGTTTCACTCTCCATCGGTGGACTCTCACACATGCTCACACACTCTCTCCCAAGGTGTCTTTCTCGTAGACATGGTCTCGATATAACCCTCCCTCCCTCTCGTAACCATTTACGACTGTTTTCACTAACCTTTATCACAAGCACTCTTCCTCTCACAAGCATACACACGCACAATCCACATCGACCCTTTCTATATACACAGACCTGCCTACATGTCTCCTGTACGCACATTATCTTTAGGCCTGTCTCTCACGCATTGTCTCACACCTCTCTTCCTAATAGACGAGTATTATTCTAGCTGAGCATTCTGTAGGATGCCCCTTAAAGTTAGGTTGGATGAATAGTAATATCAGAGATAAGGGGTTACCTTAGTCCGAGGACCTAGGGTTACAAATCCTAGCCGGCTTTGTCAGTGGACACAGAGTCCTTAACAATTCTACTATCTTTGTCTTGTACGACTACTCATCCATGGGTCTCCCTAAATGTGTCACGGGCCGACCAATGTGGCGCAGGACGTAAACAAACCAAGGGCCTCACCTCAGCCCACCGGACCTCACGCGGTGACACACCCTCTACCCCCAGGTCTCATTATCTTCTCACACCCACACATACCAACACAGACACAACACAAAAAAAATCTCCTCGTGCCTCTATCCCCTCCCCCTTGCATATGCACACTCAAGGGCATCTCTCGCCGTGACATCATATTCGTCTCTCTCTCTCTAGACCTCTCTCATTTCTCGTGCCATCTCTACCCCGCCCCCCCTCCCCCCGCCGGCCCCTCTCTCCATGCTTCTCTCGAATACGTAATACACACACATACCTCTCTAGGCCCTGCCAAATACATCAACTACACATTGACACATGTTACATCACGTACCCCATTAATCTAAAAAGCCCTCTCTTCACGTTTATTTCACATACAACATTCATTTTAGAATTATACATATACACAACATTACAAAGTTATATGGAGGAGTATGAACGTTAATTTGCATTGCATGGTGCCCACAATGATATTTATTCCGCACTGTGAATTTTTATATTTTTATACTATATATAAAGTTAGTCATAATAAAGAGAAACGAAGAGCATCTCTCTCTCCATCGCATACACCCCCTCTACGCCCCTTTCACGTACGCACACAAACTATCTCCAGGTCCTCTAAAAGTACGCCCCCAACATATTCACGCATGTTTCATCTTTCTCTCGCGATATATACAGTGACGATCATTGTATTTGAAGCCAAAGCACGATACGTACATTGGACTTCAGAATCCACTCATTACGGTCACCATTTATGATTTGTGGTTATTATACAGTCACGGGCTCACCATACAGCTCTGTATTTGCTCAAGACACGACTAGTTCACCAGTTAAAAGCTCCACGTGGCACCTCTAGTGTTGCATCACATTATCTCACTACCGATGGGCCCACCTATCGGCGTGTATCTACTCTACATCTACACTCTTATAGAAAATAGAGTTGGTAATGATGGCGTGCCTCCCATCCTGCAATATAGGCCGTCTGATTTATATCTGACGGATAGGAAGGAAATTATGGCAATTTTGCAAAATGGACCCACACACCTCTCCACATTTGCAAATAAGGCCTTCCCTCATTCATCCTTTTTCCTCACAAGATAAACTACTTATACAAATGCATCTTGATGTTACATGTAACGCACGGGCATCTTGCTAGTATGAATGAAAACAAACGACAAAAAATATTGGACGATGGTTTGAAGTCATGACCGCGGGCACAGCGAACAAGGTGGCCTTGTATTGGTATGCTGAGCCGTCTGTTTTAAGACACAGGAGCTGGTGTGGTGATTATACACACATGCATGCATGCACACGAACTGCATGCACGCAACACTCACACGAACACATGCAACCACGCACGCACGTACACACGCAGCCACACACGCATGACACTCACACGTACACACGCTGGCACGCACGCATGCAACACTCACACGCACACACGCACGCATGCATGCACACACCACACGACCAACACACACTCTCACGCTCAAGTGCTCAACCTACACGTGCATGTGCACACACCAGGCCCTGACAGACACATACACAACAAGGTGGTTCCCGTGCACGGGTTGGAGTCTTGTCGCGCCTCCGTAAATTTATGTTTATCTGACCTTTTTCCTATGCGAACTGACAGGTGGGACCCACAAGGAACGTGGTCAATTTAACTAGTCAACATGGTGCCACGCAGACTATTTGGCCGGTCAACAGAGTGCAATCCGATGCTGAATGGTGAGCAAGTGACTGTATAATCACCGCAAAACGTATATAGTGACTGTAATGAGTGTATTCTGAATTCTGGTGACCGTATTATGATTTTCTCTCTATAGGCCCTCCAAAACTATATCTCTACACGTTCTCGCATGTTACATTTAACAACTATGCAATACAGCACTACTGCTACACTCTACAACAATAAATCATATGTGTTTCTTGTTTTACTAGATATCATATTGTTACTTAATTATTCAGTTTGCATACATTAAAATTGCATTTGAAATGTATGGCCAGTATCATCTACCATGTGGGAAAAATCCCGCCCTTTCCTATTTAATCAGGTTTGTATCGATGGATCGTGCGAAATAGCAAAACTATAGTACTATAGTACTACAGTACAAGTAACAATTCATCGGGCCGCCGTGCCGTGTACTCCTCCGTCATAAGAGTGGAGCGCTCGCTTTCATAATTGTTCTAGTCCCTTTCGCTGACATGTGGGACATCAATCTACTGGGTCCACGTGCCATACCGAAATACAGTGCAGAGCAGCAGGGGTGAAGCACCCCAGTCATGGCGCCGGCGTAGTAATGAGTAATGAGGCGTCAAATCAGAAAGCAACACCTTTCCTGTAGTTAAGTTGGAGGGGCGAAGTAATAATGCTAAAAAAAGAAGTTGGACGGACGAAGCAGCCATCATTTCGCTCATTGCTGAATCCGCTTCTCCCTCATCTTCTTCAAGTTAACCACATGTTGCTTCTGCCATTGTTCTGCCTCATGTGGGACGCAGATCGGCTTGGTAAAGCACTGACACGTGGGACCGCATGTTAGCAAACCGCTAGGCCAATGTCCTCTAAAAATAAGAAACCTCCCCCGCCATCCGCACGGCAAAATCACCTCCGTTTTACTAATCTTGATTCTATAATTTTTTTATCAATATAATTGAGATTTGTATAGATAGCACACAGGAGCAAAACCAAGTGGTACGGTTAAGGGCATCCATAATGTGTAGCCAAATGTGAAAATAGCTTTTGGCATCGATGGGAACCATTGTGGATGGTGCTGCCAAAGCCAAAAAGATTGAACCGAGAGCTCCCTGATTGATTGATTGAAGGAATAGAAAAATGCAACGCCTCTCCTCTTTCTCCCCTGCTTGGACGTAGTATAGAGCATAGAGTCTACTCCCATGTCCCTTCTATCACAAACACAAAGCAGTGAGGCATCAAATCACAAAGCATGGATGAAGCAACCATCATTTCACTCTTCGCTGACTCCGCTTCTCCATCGTCTTCTTCGAGAAACCACCTCACCGCACTAAGATAGACAGACGATGCTATTGTGTACTAGTATTGGTACATTTACGCGTCCTTTGGTTCAACGGACTTTCTACATGCAAATAAGGCGGTTGTCTCGACTTGCAGGTGGCACTTGCGAAGGACTTACCGTGGTCTCCCTCAATGGTGTTCTTCGTCGAATGCACTTCGCCAAACCAGAACGTTTGAGATATCATCGACATCACCGCAATGGGGAAGGAAGTCAAATAGTTACTACCTCATTTTTTTGTACACAAGGCCAGTATATCAAAATTACAATTTGTAGAAGGCCACTAACACTAATCGAGGCAAAATTGATGGGGTTTTCCTGGTACTAGCAACCAAGGACATTAATATACCCTTGCATGCATGCGAAAGTGAGAAGGTTGGTTTGCATGGCGCTACGATAATCAAGCGATGAGGAGTGGATGGTTAGCTCTTTGGGCTTTGGAGAAAAAAATAAGCATTTATTGACACGTCAAACGAGGATTTGTATCGATTAATCCCGTGAAGGAAAACCCCGTCTTTCTTTTTTAACACTAGTACTCCTACGTACATACTTGTATCCTGTTTGGGTCTAGACCTTGCATTGCCATACTTCGTCACACATTTTTGCCAAGCTTCCCTAAAGTTTTCAAAATGAAAAGGAGGTACACTTGCGCACGGCTGTCGCGGTCGCACCGCACCCTCACACAGTCGCTCCTGCACGCCGTGGTCGCACCGCACCCTCACATAGTCGCTCCTACACACTAGAAACCCAACCAAGGGAACACACCCTCACTGACACGTGCTACCGCATGTCATCAAACAAAACTCAGCCATCCTACCACTGACACATAATTTTCGTTCATACAGTATGTTTATCCAATCGCAAGTTGGGGAAGATCCGTACGGCCCGTGCGGTGGTCTGTTGGGGAAGAAGAAGAGGTGAGGAAGAAGGGTTAGGAGACGTAGGATATTCATCCAACCACCTGAAATGGTCGACTGACCCAAATGATGAAAGTCAGGCAACTTGCATAAATATATGTTTTTACACAACAAAAGATCCCTAAAAACAACAACATAAAGAAAAACTATCACTGCTCGCGAAACGAGACAACCTCGTCATCTTTGGCTACCGGCGCGAACCAGCCGTAGCTGCCGACGTGTGTCTTTGCACCGTGGTTGTCCTCGACCTCTAGCTACTCATTCATGTGGAGCGTGCAGGCGCTCTGCACGGACGAGAGCACCTCCTGGTTCAAGTCCAGGACATACGGTTCCACCCGCTCGAGGGCCTCGATGGTAGTAGCATTCGCGCGCTCCGCGTCGAGTTGAGCCTCCACCACCCGGTTCAAGTCCAGGACGTCCGATTCCACCTGCAGGAGGGCCTAGATGGCAGCGGCATTCGCGCGCTCCGCGTTGAGTTGAGCCTCCGCCGCCCGGCTCACATGAACGACATCTGGTTCCGCCGACAGGAGAGCCTCGATGGCAACGGCATGCGCACGCTCCGTGTCGCGTTGATCCTCTGCCTCCCGGTCCTCCTTTAGTATCGCTAGGTTGAACCGCTGGTCCGCCTACACCATGGGGGACCCGAACGCCGGCACGAAGTCAACGTCCATCGTCTCATACGCATCGGGGGCCTTCTGCGCCGCGACCTCAACCATGAACAATGGATCGGCTTCCTCCTCCTTGTAGCTTGGCTCCAGAGAACTCGGGGATTGGCCCACCACAAAGCGAGCTTGGGAACGGAGGTCTGTGGCGCCAACCACCGCCGTGATTTCTATGCGGCGCTCCGACATTAGCATCTTGTAGTACGTGATCTTGCAGCACACCATGGCTTTCAGACGAAGTAGGGAACGCTTGATGCGGGCTAGGGGATCAAAAGGTTGGGGAATCGGCTAGAGAGGAGGTGTGGTTTTGGGGTAGTGGCTAGCATAGGCCGAGCAGTGAAGGTTTTGGTGTGAATAGTCGTTCTGGTGACGAACAGTAAATCGGTTTTTACTGTACATCGCTCTTGTCACATTCGCGTTGCACCTCGGCACGCTGGACCCTCCACGTCGCTCACCGAATGGTATGGCTTCGTCTTGCGTTTTTGCTCGCTTGTGGGACCGCAGTTGAGAGCAAACCGACTTCCCTCCCCTCCCCCGCATGTGTCATTTATACTACTACTCCCTCCGTGTTATGCGGAATAAATGAAAATAGAGGGAGTATACTACTAATGAGGATCCCCTGACGTGGCCGAACCCATTGAGTAACTGACATGCGGGGCCTAGCAAGCATGGGGACCGCCAGTAAGTGACCGAAAGGGAGGGTAAGGCAGGGATACCTACGTCAGAGGATCCACTTCCACTACTATTCCCTCCTTCCATCTATACAGGGCCTAATGCATTTTTCGAGGCTAACTTTGACCAAATGTTAGAGTAATAATATATGACATGCAACTTACATAAAGCATACAGTCAAATTCGTATGTGAAAGGAGCTTCCAATGATATAATTTTCACATTGTACATCTCATCTACTATTAATCTTGTCAATAGTCAAAGGCGGTTTTGAAAAACGCATTAGAGCATGGTTAATATGTAGCCGGCTGTTGGCTATAAAGAGATGCCACCTCACTTAGAGCCATCATAAAAAATACTCATATAAGCAATTAATCTTTGCATTGTTAAGTAATAGGTTGGCTCTTAGAATGGCTATTAGGTTGGCTCTAAGCATTTAATATTTGCATGAGCAAGGTATATGATTGGAAGAGATCAGTTGCATGCATACTATTTTTTCTTGATCTATGTGTTATAGCCGGGCTGTAGAATAAGAGCCCGCTTCACTCTCTCTCCTCTCTTATCACTCCTCCAAGTAGGATTTTAATGACATGGCAAGTCTTATAGCCTACTGTCTAGGCCTTATTATACTTCCTCTTAGTCCCTATATAAATGGAATGAGGGAGTACTATGAGCACTGCATACTCTACTACAGATATTGTCAGTACTCCACTGGTACTATTGGACAGGGAGTTTAAAAAAAGTTACTATTGGACTGGCTACGTGGCAAAATCCTAGTAGGAAGATCACGTGCGAGAACAAGCACATTCACGTGGTTGAAAACAAATTGGAAACCATCTCTGTTTGAATACAAATCTAGGAGTACGTACGAATCTAACAATATTGATTGGGCGTTGTTGAATGTTGATACTTTTTTTGAAGTTTCATCAGAGTAGAGATACTTTGACTACACATAAAACTTATATGTAAACTAGAAAGGATCGGAGGGAGTATATGTTGGGTTTCGTAGTAATTTCAAAAATTTTCCTACGCACACGCAAGATCATGTGATGCATAGCAACGAGAGGGGAGAGTGTTGTCTACATACCCTTGTAGACCGTAAGCGGAAGCGTTAGCACAACGCGGTTGATGTAGTCGTACGTCTTCACGGCCCGACCAATCAAGCACCGAAACTACGGCACCTCCGAGTTCTAGCACACGTTCAGCTCGATGACGTCCCTCGAACTCCGATCCAGCCGAGTGTCGAGGGAGAGTTCCGTCAGCACGACGGCGTGGTGACGATCTTGATGTTCTACCGTTGCAGGGCTTCGCCTAAGCACCGCTACGATATTATCGAGGTGGACTATGGTGGAGGGGGGCACCGCACACGGCTAAGAGATCCAAGGGATCAATTGTTGTGTCTTTGGTGCTAGCCCTGCCCCTCTATTTATATGTTGAGCCCCGGGGTCGAAACTTGGAGCAAAAGCCTCCTCAAAGTCGGTTTTGCCCGAAAGGCAAGAGTCCCACTCGGACTCCAGGACCAAACGCCACAATCCTTGGCGTCTGGCCCAGACGCCATGGGCCTTGGCGTCTGGCCCAGGCCAGACGCCAGGGTCTCCGGCGTTTGGCCCCCTGAACTCCGCAAAACTCCTTTTGCACCGATCTAAAGCCTCATGGGCTTGACCCCTTGGCCTAACCATATCATCCAATATATGAATCTTTACGTCTCGACCATTTCGAGACTCCTCGTCATGTCCCCAATCTCATCCGGGACTCCGAACTCCTTCGGTACATCAAAACATGTAAACTCATAATATAACTGTCATCGTAACCTTAAGCGTGCGGACCCTACGGGTTCGAGAACAATGTAGACATGACAGAGACACGTCTCCGGTCAATAACCAATAGCGGGACCTGGATGCCCATATTGGCTCCTACATATTCTACGAAGATCTTTATCGGTCAGACCGCATAACAACATACGTTGTTCCCTTTGTCATCGGTATGTTACTTGCCCGAGATTCGATCGTCGGTATCCAATACCTAGTTCAATCTCGTTACCGGCAAGTCTCTTTACTCGTTTCGTAATACATCATCTCACAACTAACATATTAGTTGTAATGCTTGCAAGGCTTATGTGATGTGTATTACCGAGAGGGCCCAGAGATACCTCTCCGACAATCGGAGTGACAAATCCTAATCTCGAAATACGCCAACCCAACATCGACCATTGGAGACACCTGTAGTACTCCTTTATAATCACCCAGTTACGTTGTGACGTTTGGTAGTACCCAAAGTGTTCCTCCGGTAAACGGGAGTTGCATAATCTCATAGTCATAGGAACATGTATAATTTATGAAGAAAGCAATAGCAACATACTAAACGATCGGGTGCTAAGCTAATGGAATGGGTCATGTCAATCAGATCATTCAACTAATGATGTGACCTCGTTAATCAAATAACAACTCATTGTTCATGGTTAGGAAACATAACCATCTTTGATTAACGAGCTAGTCAAGTAGAGGCATACTAGTGACACTTTGTTTGTCTATATATTCACACATGTATTATGTTTCCGGTAAATACAATTCTAGCATGAATAATAAACATTTATCATGAAATAAGGAAATAAATAATAACTTTATTATTGCCTCTAGGGCATATTTCCTTCAGTCTCCCACTTGCACTAGAGTCAATAATCTAGTTCACATCGCCATGTGATTTAACACCAATATTCATATTTGTATATGATTAACACCCATAGTTCACATCGTCATGTGACCAACACCCAAAGGGTTTACTAGAGTTAATAATCTAGTTCACATCGCTTATGTGATTAACACCCAAAGAGTACTAAGGTGTGATCATGTTTTGCTCGTGAGAGAAGCTTAGTCAACGGGTCTGTCACATTCAGAGCCGTATGTATTTTGCAAATATTCTATGTCTACAATGCTCTGTATGGAGCTACTCTAGATAATCGCTCCCACTTTCAATATGTATCCAGATTGAGACTTAGAGTCATCTGGATCAGTGTAAAAGTTTGCACTGATGTAACTTTTACAACAAACTCTTTTATCACCTCCATAATCGAGAAACATCTCCTTAGTCCTTACTAAGGATATTCTTGACCAATGTCCAGTGATCTACTCCTAGATCACTATTGTACTCCCTTGCCAAATACAGAGCAAGGTATACAATAGGTCTGGTACAAAGCATAGCATACTTTATAGAACCTATGACTGAGGCATAGGGAATGACTTTTCATTCTCTTTCTATTTTCTGCTGTGGTCGGGATTTGAGTCTTACTCAATTTCATACCTTTGCAACACAGGCAAGAACTCTTTCTTTAACTGTTCCATTTTGAACTATTTCAAAATCTTTCCAAGGTATGTACTCATTGAAAATCTTATCAAGCGTCTTGATCTATCTCAATAGATCTTGATGCTCAATATATAAGTAGCTTTTTACTGAGGTCTTTTCCTTTTAAAGAACTCCTTTAAAACACTCCTTTATGCTTTGCAGAAAAATTCTACATCATTTCTGATCAACAATATGTCACTCACATATACTAATCAGAAAGGCTGTAGTGCTCCCACTCACTTTATTGTAAATACAGGCTTCATCATAAGTCCATATAAAACTATATGCTTTGACCAACTTATCAAAGCGTATATTCCAACTCCGAGATGCTTGCACCAGTCCATAGATGGATCGCTGGAGCTTGCACATTTTGTTAGCACCTTTAGGATTGACAAAACCTTCTGGTTGCATCATATACAACTCTTCTTTAATAAATCCATTAAGGAATGCAGTTTTGACATCCATTTGCCAGATTTCATAAAATGTGGCAATTGCTAACATGATTCAGATAGACTTAAGCATCGATACGAGTGAGAAAACCTCATCGTATTCAACACCTTGAACTTGTTGAAAAACTTTTGCAACAAGTCGAGCTTGGTAGATAGTAACACTACTATCAGTGTCCGTCTTCCTCTTGAAGATCCATTTATTTAACATGGCTTTGCTGATCATCGAGCAAGTCAATCAAAGTCCATTCTTTGTTGTCATACATGGATCATATCTCAGATTTTATGGCCTCAAGCCATCTCGCGGAATCTGGGCTCATCATCGCTTCCTCATAGTTCGTAGGTTCATCATGGTCTAGTAACATGACTTCCAGAACATGATTACTACACCACTCTGGTGCAGATCTTACTCTGGAAGACCTACGAGGTTCTGTAGTAACTTGATCTGAAGTTTTATGATCAATATCATTAGCTTCCTCACTAATTGGTGTATTTGTCACAGGAACTGATTTCTGTGATGAACTACTTTCCAATAAGGGAGCAGGTACAGTTACCTCATCAAGTTCTACTTTCCTCCCACTCACTTCTTTCGAGAGAAACTCCTTCTCCAGAAAGGATCCATTTTTAGCAACGAATATCTTGCCTCCGGATCTGTGATAGAAGGTGTACCCAACAATTTCCTTTGGGTATTCTATGAAGACGCACTTCTCCGATTTGGGTTCGAGCTTATCAGGATGAAACTTTTTCACATAAGCATCGCAGCCCCAAACTTTAAGAAACGACAACTTGGGTTTCTTGGTAAACCACAGTTCATATAGTGTCGTCTCAACGGATTTAGATGGTGCCCTGTTAACGTGAATGCAGCTGTCTCTAATGCATAACCCCAAAACGACAATGGTAAATCAATAAGAGACATCATAGATCGCACCATATCCAATAAAGCGCGGTTACGACGTTCGGACACACCATAACATTGTGGTGTTCCAGGTGGCGTGAGCTATGA
The DNA here is from genome assembly GCA_900231445.1 of Triticum turgidum subsp. durum. Taxonomy (NCBI): domain Eukaryota; kingdom Viridiplantae; phylum Streptophyta; class Magnoliopsida; order Poales; family Poaceae; genus Triticum; species Triticum turgidum. The sequence continues at coordinate 465,181,825 of LT934120.1, read as the reverse complement.
AACTATTCCACATTGTTTTAATTGAAGACCAAACTCGTAACTCAAATATTCGTCTCCGTGATCAGATCACAGAAACTTTATTTTTCTTGTTACGATGATTTTTCCACTTCACTCTGAAATTCTTTGAACCTTTCAATTATTTCAGACTTATGTTTCATCAAGTAGATATCCCCATATCTGCTCAAATCATCTTGTGAAGGTCAGAAAATAATGATACCTGTTGTAAGCCTTTCATCGGACCACATACATCGGTATGTATGATTTCCAACAAATCTGTTGCTTGCTTCATTGTTCCGGAGAACGGCGTTTTAGTCATCTTGCCCATAAGGCATGGTTCGCAAGCATCAAGTGATTCATAATCAAGTGATTCCAAAATCCCATCAGCATGGAGTTTCTTCATGCGCTTTACACCAATATGACCTAAACGGCAGTGCCATAAATAAGTTGCACTATCATTATTAACTTTACATCTTTTGGTTTCAATATTATGAATATGTGTATCACTAAGATCGAGATCCAATGAACTATTTTCATTGGGTGTGTAACCATATAAAGTTTTATTCATGTAAACAGAACAACAATTTATTCTTTTACTTAAATGAATAACCGTATTACAATAAACATGATCAAATCATATTCATGCTCAACGCAAACACCAAATAACACTTATTTAGGTTCAACACTAATCCCGAAATTATAGGGAGTGTGCGATGATGATCATATCAATCTTGGAACCACTTCCAACACACATCGTCACTTCACCCTTAACTAGTCTCTGTTTATTCTGCAACTCCCGTTTCGAGTTACTAATCTTAGCAACTGAACTAGTATCAAATACTTAGGGTTTGCTATAAACACTAGTAAAGTACACATCAATAACATGTATATCAAATATACTTATGTTCACTTTGCCATCCTTCTTATCCGCCAATCACTTGGGGTGATTCCGTTTCTGGTGACCAGTCCCTTTGCAGTAGAAGCACTTAGTCTCAGGCTTAGGACCAGACTTGGGCTTCTTCACTTGAGCAGCAACTTGCTTGCCGTTCTTCTTGAAGTTCCCCTTCTTCCCTTTGCCCTTTTCTTGAAACTAGTGGTCTTATCAACCATCAACACTTGATGTTTTTCTTGATTTCTACCTTCATTGATTTCATCATCACGAAGAGCTTGGGAGTTGTTTCCGTTATCCCTTGCATATTATAGTTCATCACGAAGTTCTACTAACTTGGTGATGGTGACTAGAGAATTCTGTCAATCACTATCTTATCTGGAAGATTAACTCCCACTTGATTCAAGCGATTGTAGTACCCAGACAATCTGAGCACATGCTCACTAGTTGAGCGATTCTCCTCCATCTTTTAGCTATAGAACTTGTTGGAGACTTCATATCTCACAACTCGGGTATTTGCTTGAAATATTAACTTCAACTCCTGGAACATCTCATATGGTCCATGACGTTTCAAAAACGTCTTTGAAGTCCCGATTCTAAGCCGTTAAGCATGGTGCACTTAAACTATCAAGTAGTCATCATATTGAGCTAGCTAAACGTTCATAACGTTTGCATCTGCTCCTGCAATAGGTCTGTCACCTAGCGGTGCATCAAGGACATAATTCTTCTGTGCAGCAATGAGGATAATCCTCAGATCACGGATCCAATCCGCATCATTGCTACTAACATCTTTCAACACAATTTTCTCTAGGAACATATCAAAATAAACACAGGGAAGCAACAACGCGAGCTATTGATCTATAATTTGCAAAATACTACCAGGACTAAGTTCATGATAAATTTAAGTTCAATTAATCATATTACTTAAGAACTCCCACTTAGACAGACATCCCTCTAATCCTCTAAGTGATCACGTGATCCAAATCAACTAAACCATGTCCGATCATCACGTGAGATGGAGTAGTTTCAATGGTGAACATCACTATGTTGATCATATCTACTATATGATTCACGCTCGACCTTTCGGTCTCCGTGTTCCGAGGCCATATCTGCATATGCTAGGCTCGTCAAACTAACCTGAGTATTCTGCGTGCGCAACTGTTTTGCACCCGTTGTATTTGAACGTAAAGCCTATCACACCCGATCATCACGTGGTGTCTCAGCACGAAGAACTTTCGCAACGGTGCATACTCAGGGAGAACACTTCTTGATAATTTAGTGAGAGATCATCTTATAATGCTACCGTCAATCAAAGCAAGATAAGATGCATAAAAAGATAAACATCACATGCAATCAATATAAGTGATATGATATGGCCATCATCATCTTGTGATTGTGATCTCCATCTCCGAAGCACCGTCATGATCACCATCGTCACGGGCGCGACACCTTGATCTCCATCGTAGCATCGTTGTCGTCTCGCCAATCTTATGCTTCCACGACTATCGCTACCGCTTAGTGATAAAGTAAAGCATTACATCGCGATTGCATTGCATACAATAAAGCGACAACCATATGGCTCCTGCCAGTTGCCGATAACTTGGTTACAAAACATGATCATCTCATACAATAAAATTCAGCATCATGCCTTGACCATATCACATCACAACATGCCCTGCAAAAACAAGTTAGACGTCCTCTACTTTGTTGTTGCATGTTTTATGTGGCTGCTACGGGCTTAAGTAAGAACCAATCTCACCTACGCATCAAAACCACAACGATAGTTTGTCAAATAGACTCCGTTTTAACCTTCGCAAGGACCGGGCGTAGCCATACTTGGTTCAACTAAAGTTGGAGAGGCAGTCGCCCGCAAGCCATCTCTGTGCAAAGCACGTCGAGGGAACCGGTCTTGCGTAAGCGTACGCGTAAGGTTGGTCCGGGTCGTCTCGTCCAACAATACCGCCGAACCAAAGTATGACATGCTGGTAGGCAGTATGACTTGTATCGTCCACAACTCACTTGTGTTCTACTCGTGCATATAACATCAACATAAATAACCTAGGCTCGGATGCCACTGTTGGGTTTCATAGTAATTTCAAAAATTTTCCTACGCACACGCAAGATCATGTGATGCATAGCAACGAGAGGGGAGAGTGTTGTCTACATACCCTTGTAGACCGTAAGCGGAAGCGTTAGCACAACGCGGTTGATGTAGTCGTACGTCTTCACGGCCCGACCAATCAAGCACCGAAACTACGGCACCTCCGAGTTCTAGCACACGTTCAGCTCGATGACGTCCCTCGAACTCCGATCCAGCCGAGTGTCGAGGGAGAGTTCCGTCAGCACGACGGCGTGGTGACGATCTTGATGTTCTACCGTCGCAGGGCTTCGCCTAAGCACCGCTACGATATTATCGAGGTGGACTATGGTGGAGGGGGGCACCGCACATGGCTAAGAGATCCAAGGGATCAATTGTTGTGTCTTTGGTGCTAGCCCTGCCCCTCTATTTATATGTTGAGCCCCGGGGTCGAAACTTGGAGCAAAAGCCTCCTCAAAGTCGGTTTTGCCCGAAAGGCAAGAGTCCCACTCGGACTCCAGGACCAAACGCCACAATCCTTGGCGTCTGGCCCAGACGCCATGGGCCTTGGCGTCTGGCCCAGGGCCAGACGCCAGGGTCTCCGGCGTTTGGCCCCCTGAACTCCGCAAAACTCCTTTTGCACCGATCTAAAGCCTCATGGGCTTGACCCCTTGGCCTAACCATATCATCCAATATATGAATCTTTACGTCTCGACCATTTCGAGACTCCTCGTCATGTCCCCAATCTCATCCGGGACTCCGAACTCCTTCGGTACATCAAAACATGTAAACTCATAATATAACTGTCATCGTAACCTTAAGCGTGCGGACCCTACGGGTTCGAGAACAATGTAGACATGACCGAGACACGTCTCCGGTCAATAACCAATAGCGGGACCTGGATGCCCATATTGGCTCCTACATATTCTACGAAGATCTTTATCGGTCAGACCGCATAACAACATACGTTGTTCCCTTTGTCATCGGTATGTTACTTGCCTGAGATTCGATCGTCGGTATCCAATACCTAGTTCAATCTCGTTACCGGCAAGTCTCTTTACTCGTTCCGTAATACATCATCTCACAACTAACATATTAGTTGTAATGCTTGCAAGGCTTATGTGATGTGTATTACCGAGAGGGCCCAGAGATACCTCTCCGACAATCGGAGTGACAAATCCTAATCTTGAAATACGCCAACCCAACATCGACCATTGGAGACACCTGTAGTACTCCTTTATAATCACCCAGTTACGTTGTGACGTTTGGTAGTACCCAAAGTGTTCCTCCGGTAAACGGGAGTTGCATAATCTCATAGTCATAGGAACATGTATAAGTTATGAAGAAAGCAATAGCAACATACTAAACGATCGGGTGCTAAGCTAATGGAATGGGTCATGTCAATCAGATCATTCAACTAATGATGTGACCTCGTTAATCAAATAACAACTCATTGTTCATGGTTAGGAAACATAACCATCTTTGATTAACGAGCTAGTCAAGTAGAGGCATACTAGTGACACTTTGTTTGTCTATATATTCACACATGTATTATGTTTCCGGTAAATACAATTCTAGCATGAATAATAAACATTTATCATGAAATAAGGAAATAAATAATAACTTTATTATTGCCTCTAGGGCATATTTCCTTCAGTATATTGTACATTCAAAAGCGAAACAAACATTGAATACCTTGCGGATGCTATGATCACCGGTTCAAAATCTTGAATCCGCCTTAGGTATCACACATGCACCCACACGTTCTCTCTCGATTTCATCTCGGGGTCCGAAGATCAATTGAAAGAGGACTAAGGTGGGTACAATACGTCTGTTTCGCTTATGAACGTAAAATATACTCCCTGTGATCTCCACAGACCCCCCACCCTCGCGGGTCATTTCTATCATAGAAACAGACCAACCCTTTATCTCCTTGCATGACATGCAATTGATCTCTCAACATCAATCGATCTTGTCAAGATGTGTCGGGGCATGAACTGAATGGGATGTCAAAACTAAGACGGGAAGCGACACGTAGTGGAGGCAAATTCAAACTTTAAACGAACCGTTTGTTTGTATGCATGTCAGACAAATTACAACATTGGAAATACAAGCATGGTCTAGGCCCACATGCGAATGATACTCGGCAGAATGTTCAAATGAGGCATGCGGGAGGATGGACCCGACCGGAGGGCAGCATGATCAATGGAGAAGAGGGTCGGAGAGGAATGAGAAATAAGCAACGCCACATGATTATACTTGAACGGTGAAGGAAATATGCCCTAGAGGCAATAATAAAGTTATTATTTATTTCCTTATTTCATGATAAATGTTTATTATTCATGCTAGAATTGTATTAACCGGAAACATAATACATGTGTGAATACATAGACAAACATAATGTCACTAGTATGCATCTACTTTACTAGCTCGTTAATCAAAGATGGTTAAGTTTCCTAACCATAGACATGAGTTGTTATTTGATTAACATGATCACATCATTAGGAGAATGATGTGATTGACTTGACCCATTCCGTTAGCTTAGCACTTGATCATTTAGTATGTTGCTATTGCTTTCTTCATGACTTATACATGTTCCTATGACTATGAGATTATGAAACTCCCGTTTACCGGAGGAACACTTTGTGTGCAAGCAAACATCACAACGTAACTGGGTGATTATAAAGGTGCTCTACAGGTGTCCCCGAAGGTACTTGTTGAGTTGACGTATTTCGAGATTGGGATTTGTCACTCCGATTGTCGGAGAGGTATCTCTGGGCCCTCTCGGTAATGCACATCACTATAAGCCTTGCAAGCAATGTAGCTAATGAGTTAGTTATGGAATGATGCATTACTTAACGAGTAAAGAGACTTGTCGGTAATGAGATTGAACTAGGTATTGAGATACCGACGATCGAATCTCGAGAAAGTAACATACCGATGACGAAGGGAACAACGTATGTTGTTATGCGGTTTGACCGATAAAGATCTTCGTAGAATATGTAGGAGCCAATATGAGCATCCAGGTTCCGCTATTGGTTATTGACCGAAAACGTGTCTCGGTCATGTCTACATAGTTCTCGAACCCGTAGGGTCCGCATGCTTAAGGTTTCAATGACAGTTATATTATGAGTTTATGTGTTTTGATGTACCGAAGGAGTTCAGAGTCCCGGATGAGATCGGGGACATGACGAGGAATTTTGAACTAGTCGAGACGTAAAGATCGATATATTGGACGACTATATTCGGACTTCAGAACGGTTCCGAGTGATTCGGGTATTTATTAGAGTACCGGAGAGTTACGGGAATTCGCCGGGAGAAGTATTGGGCCTTATTGGGCCATACGTGAAAGAGAGAGGGGCTGCCTAGGGCAAGCCGCGCCCCTCCCCCCCAAGGCCTAGTCAGAATTGGACTAGGGGGAGGGGCTGCGCCCCCCTCCTTCCTTCCCTTCTTTCTTCCCTTTCCTTGACTCCTACTCCTACTACATGGATGGGGGGGGGGGAATCCTACTCCCGGTGGGAGTAGGACTCCCCAGGGCACGCCATAGTTGAGGGCCGGCCCTCCCCTCCTCTCCTCCTTTATATACGGAGGAAGGGGGCACCCCATAGACACAATAATGGATCTCTTGATCTCTTAGCCGTGTGCGGCGCCCCCCTCCACCATAGTCCTCCTCGATAATATTATAGCGGTGCTTAGCCGAAGCCCTACGATGGTAGAACATCAAGATCTTCACCACGCCATCGTGCTGACGGAACTCTCCCTCGACACTCGGCTGGATCAGAGTTTGAGGGACGTCATCGAGCTGAACGTGTGCTAGAACTCGGAGGTGTTGTAGTTTCGGTGCTTGATTGATCGGGCCGTGAAGACGTACGACTACATCAATCGTGTTGTTCTAACGCTTCCGCTTTCGGTCTACAAGGGTACGTGGACACACTCTACCCTCTCGTTGCTATGCATCACCATGATCTTGCGTGTGCGTAGGAAATTTTTGAAATTACTACATTCCCCAACAGTGGCATCCGAGCTAGGTTTTATGCGTAGATGTTATATGCACGAGTAGAACACAAGTGAGTTGTGGGCGATACAAGTCATACTGCTTACCAGCATGTCATACTTTGGTTCGGTGGTATTGTTGGATGAATCGGCCCGGACCGACATTACGCGTACGCTTACGCGAGTCTGGTTCTACCAACGTGCTTTGCACATAGGTGGCTGCGGGTGTCAGTTTCTCCAACTTTAGTTGAACCGAGTGTGGCTACGCCCGGTCCTTGAGAAGGTTAAAACAACACTAACTTGACGAACTATCGTTGTGGTTTTGATGCGTAGGTAAGAACGGTTCTTGCTCAGCCCGTAGCAGCCACGTAAAACTTGCAACAACAAAGTAGAGGACATGTAACTTGTTTTTGCAGGGCATGTTGTGATGTGATATGGTCAAGACGTGATGCTATATTTTATTGTATGAGATGATCATGTTTTGTAACCAAGTTATCGGCAACTGGCAGGAGCCATATGGTTGTCGCTTTATTGTATGCAATGCAATCACCCTGTAATTGCTTAACTTTATCACTAAGTGGTAGCGATAGTCGTAGAAGCAATAGATGGCGAGACGACAATGATGCTACGATGAAGATCAAGGTGTCGCGCTGGTGACGATGGTGATCATGACGGTGCTTCGGAGATGGTGATCAAAAGCACAAGATGATGATGGCCATATCATATCACTTATATTGATTGCATGTGATGTTTATCCTTTATGCATCTTATTTTGCTTTGATTGACGGTAGCATTATAAGATGATCTCTCACTAAATTTCAAGGTATAAGTGTTCTCCCTGAGTATGCACCGTTGCGAAAGTTCTTCGTGCTGAGACACCACATGATGATCGGGTGTGATAGGCTCTACGTTCAAATACAATGGGTGCAAAATAGTTGCACACGCAGAATACTCAGGTTAAACTTGACGAGCCTAGCATATACAAATATGGCCTCGGAACACTGAGACCGAAAGGTCGAGCGTGAATCATATAGTAGATATGATCAACATAGTGATGTTCACCGTTGAAAACTACTCCATCTCACGTGATGATCGGACATGGTTTAGTTGATTTGGATCATGTGATCACTTAGATGATTAGAGGGATGTCTATCTAAGTGGGAGTTCTTAAGTAATATGATTAATTGAACTTCAATTTATCATGAACTTAGTCCTAGTAGTATTTTGCAAATTATGTTGTAGATCAATAGCTCGCGTTGTTGCTTCCCTATGTTTTTATATGTGTTCCTAGAGAAAACTAAGTTGAAAGATGTTAGTAGCAATGATGCGGACTTGGTCTGTGGTCTGAGGTTTATCCTCATTGTTGCACAGAAGAATTATGTCCTTGATGCACCGCTAGGTGACAGACCTATTGCAAGAGCAGATGCAAACGTTATGAATGTTTGGCTAGCTCAATATGATGACTACTTGATAGTTTTGTGCACCATTCTTTATGGCTTAGAACTGGGACTATAAAAACGTTTTTGAAATGTCACAGAACATATGAGATGTTTCATGAGATGAAATTGATATTTTAGACTCATGCCCGTGTCAAGAGGTATGAGACCTCTGACAAATACTTCGCCTAAAAGACGGAGGAGAATTGCTCAACTAGTGAGCAAGTGCTTAGATTGTCTAAGTACTACAATCACTTGAATCAAGTGGGAGTTAATCTTCCAGATAAGATAGTGATTGACAGAGTTCTCTAGTCACCATCACTAAGTTACTAGAACTTCATGATGATCTATAGTATGCAAGGGATGACGAAAATGATTCCCGAGCTCTTCGTGATGTTGAAATCAACAAAGGTAGAAATCAAGAAAAAGCATCAAGTGTTGATGATTAAACAAGATCACTAGTTTCAAGTAAAGGGCAAAGGAAAAGAAAGGGAACTTCAAGTAGAATGGCAAGCAAGTTGTCACACCCATGAAGAAGCCCAAAGCTGGACCAAAGCCTGAAACTAAGTGCTTATATTGCAAAGGAAATGGTCGCTCGAAGCGGAAATGCCCTGAATATTTGGTGGATAAGAAAGATGGCAAAGTGAACAAGGGTATATTTGATATACAGGTTATTGATGTGTACCTTACTAGTGTTTATAGTAGCCCCTGAGTATTTGATACTTGTTCGGTTGCTAAGATTAGTAACTCGAAACATGAGTTACAAAATAAACAAAAAACTAGTTGAGAGTGAAGTGATGATGTGTGTTGGAAGTGGTTCCAAGATTGATATGATCATCATTGCACACTCCCTATACTTTCGGGATTAGTGTTGAACCTAAATAAATGTTATTTGGCGTTTGCGTTGAGCATGAATATGATTTGATCATGTTTATTGCAATACGGTTATTCATTTAAAATCAGAGAATAATTGTTGTTCTATTTACATGAATAAAACCTTCGATGGTCATACACCCAATGAAAATAGTTTGTTGGATCTCGATCGTAGTGATACACATATTCATAATATTGATGCCAAAAGATGCAAAGTTGATAATGATAGTGCAACTTATTTGTGGCACTGCCGTTTGGGTCATATCGGTGTAAAGCGCATGAAGAAACTCCATAAAGATGGACTTTTGTAATCACTTGATTATGAATCATTTGATGCTTGCGAACCGTGCCTTATGGGCAAGATGACTAAAACTCCGTTCTTCGCAACAATGGAACGAGCTAGTGACTTATTGGAAATAATACATACTGATGTATGCGGTCCAATGAGTGTTGATGCTCGTGGCGGGTATCGTTATTTTCTGACCTTCACAGATGATTTGAGCAGATATGAGTATGCCTACTTGATGAAACATAAGTCTGAAATAGTTGAAAGGTTCAAAGAATTTCAGAGTGAAGTGGAAATGATCGTAACAAGAAAATAAAGTTTCTACGATCTGATCGTGGAGATGAATATTTGAGTTATGAGTTTGGCCTTCATTTAAAATAATGTGGAATAGTTTCACAAACTCATGCCACCTGGAACACCACAGCGTAACGGTGTGTCCGAACATCATAACCGCACTTTATTTGATATGGTGCAATCAACGATGTCTCTTACCGATTTACCAATATCGTTTTGGGGTTATGCATTAGAGATAGCTGCATTCACGTTTAAATAGGGCACCTTCAAAATCCGTTGAGACGACGCCTTATGAACTGTGGTTTGGTAAGAAACCAAAGTTGTCGTTTCTTAAAGTTTGGGGCTGCGATGCTTATGTGAAAAAGTTTCAACCTGATAAGCTCAAACCCAAATCGGAGAAGTGCATCTTCATAGGATACCCAAAGGTAACTATTGGGTACACCTTCTATCACAGATCCGAAGGCAAGTTATTCATTGCTAAGATGGATACTTTCTAGAGAAGGAGTTTCTCTCGAAAGAAGTGACCGGGAGGAAGTAGAGCTTGATAAGGTAATTGTACCTTCTCCCGAATTGGAAAGTAGTTCATCACAGAAATTAGTTCCAGTGATTCCTACACCAATTAGTGAGGAAGCTAATGATGATGATCATGAAACTTCAGATCAAGTTACTACCAAAATTTGTAGATCTTCCAGATTAAGATCCGCACCAGAGTGGTACGGTAATCCTATTCTGAAGTCATGTTACTAGACCATGATGAACCTATGAACTATGAGGAAGAGATGATGAGCCCAGATTCCGCGAAATGGCTTGAGGCCATGAAATCTGAGATGAGATCCATGTATGAGAACAAAGTATGGACTTTGGTGGACTTGCCCGATGATCGGCAAGCCATAGAAAATAAATGGATCTTCAAGAGGAAGACATACGCTGATAGTAGTGTTACTATCTACAAAGCTCGACTTGTCGCAAAAGTTTTTTGACAAGTTCAAGGTGTTGAATATGATGAGATTTTCTCACTCGTATTGATGCTTAAGTCTGTCCGAATCATGTTAGCAATTGCCGCATTTTATGATTATGAAATATGGCAAATGGATGTCAAAACTGCATTCCTGAATGGATTTCTAGAAGAAGAGTTGTATATGATGCAACCAGAAGGTTTTGTCGATCCAAAAGGTGCTAACAAAATGTGCAAGCTCCAGCAATCCATCAATGGACTGGTGCAAGCATCTCGGAGTTGGAATATACACTTTGATGAATTGATCAAAGCATATGGTTTTATACAGACTTTTGGAAAGGCCTGTATTTACAAGAAAGTGAGTGGGAGATCTGTAGCATTTGTAATACTATATGTAGATGACATATTGTTGATCGGAAATGATATAGAAATTCTGGATAGCATAAAAGGATACTTGAATAAGAGTTTTTCAAAGCAAGACCTCGGTGAAGCTACTTACACATTGAGCATCAAGATCTATATAGATAGATCAAGACGCTTGATAAGATTTTTCAATGAGTACATACCTTGATAAGATTTTGAAGTAGTTCAAAATGGAACAGTCAAAGAAGGAGTTCTTGCATGTGTTGCAAGGTGCGAAGTTGAGTAAGACTCAAAACTCGACCATGGCAGAAAATAGAAAGAGAATGAAAAGTCATTCCCTATGCCTCAGTCATAGGTTCTATAAAGTATGCTATGATGTGTGCCAGACCTATTGTATACCTTGCTCTGAGTTTGGCAAAGGAATACAATTTTGATCTAATAGTAGATCACTGGACAACGGTCAAGAATATCCTTAGTGAGGACTAAGGAGATGTTTCTCGATTATGGAGGTGATAAAAGAGTTCGTCGTAAAGAGTTACATCGGTGCAAGCTTTTACACCGATCCAGATGACTCTAAGTCGCAATCTGGATACATATTTAAAATGGGAGCAATTATCTAGAGTAGCTCCGTGCAAAGCATTGTAGACATATAATATTTGCAAAATACATACGACTCTGAATGTTACAGACCCGTTGACTAAACTTCTCTCACGAGCAAAACATGATCACACCTTAGCACTCTTTGGGTGTTAATCACATAGCGATGTGAACTAGATTATTGACTCCAGTAAACCCTTTGGGTGTTGGTCACATACGATGTGAGCTATGGGTGTTAATCACATACAGATGTGAATATTTGTGTTAAATCACATGGTGATGTGAACTAGATTATTGACTCTAGTGCAAGTGGGAGACTGAAGGAATATGCCCTAGAGGCAATAATAAAGTTATTATTTATTTCCTTATTTCATGATAAATGTTTATTATTCATGCTAGAATTGTATTAACCGGAAACATAATACATGTGTGAATACATAGACAAACATAATGTCACTAGTATGCCTCTACTTGACTAGCTCGTTAATCAAAGATGGTTAAGTTTCCTAACCATAGACATGAGTTGTTATTTGATTAACATGATCACATCATTAGGAGAATGATGTGATTGACTTGACCCATTCCATTAGCTTAGCACTTGATTGTTTAGTATGTTGCTATTGCTTTCTTCATGACTTATACATGTTCCTATGACTATGAGATTATGTAGCTCCCATTTACCGGACGAACACTTTGTGTGCAATCAAACATCACAACATAACTGGGTGATTATAAAGGTGCTCTACATGTATCCCCGAAGGTACGTGTTGAGTTGACGTATTTCGAGATTAGGATTTGTCACTCCGATTGTCGGAGAGGTATCTCTGGGCCCTCTCGGTAATGCACATCACTATAAGCCTTGCAAGCAATGTAGCTAATGAGTTAGTTATGGAATGATGCATTACGTAACGAGTAAAGAGACTTGTCGGTAATGAGATTGAACTAGAAATTGAGATACCGACGATCGAATCTCGAGCAAGTAACATACCGATGACAAAGGGAACAACGTATGTTGTTATGCGGTTTGACCGATAAAGATCTTCGTAGAATATGCAGGAGCCAATATGAGCATCCAGGTTCCGCTATTGGTTATTTACCGGAAACGTGTCTCGGTCATGTCTACATAGTTCTCGAAACCGTAGGGTCCACACGCTTAAGGTTTCAATGACAGTTATATTATGAGTTTATGTGTTTTGATGTACCAAAGAATTTCAGAGTCCCGGATGAGACCGTGGACATGACGAGAAGTTTTGAAATGGTCGAGACATAAAGATCGATATATTGGACGACTATATTCGGACTTCGGAAAGGTTCCGGGTGATTCGGGTATTTATCAGAGTACCAGAGAGTTACGGGAATTCGCCGGGGAGAAGTATTCGGCCTTATTGGGCCATACGGGAAAGAGAGAGGGGCTGCCTAGGGCAGCCCCCCCCCCGCAAGGCCTGCACCCCCCTCCTTCCTTCCCTTCTTTCTTCCCTTTCCTTGACTCCTACTCCTACTACATGGAAGGAGGGGGGGAATCCTACTTCCGGTGGGAGTAGGACTCCCCAGGGCGCGCCATAGTTGAGGGCCGGCCCTCCCCCTCCTCTCCTCCTTTATATACGGAGGAAGGGGGCACCCCATAGACACAACAATGGATCTCTTGATCTCTTAGCCGTGTGCGGTGCCCCCCTCCACCATAGTCCTCCTCGATAATATTGTAGCGGTGCTTAGGCGAAGCCCTGTGATGGTAGAACATCAAGATCGTCACCACGCCGTCGTGCTAATGGAACTCTCCCTCGACACTCGGCTGGATCGGAATTTGAGGGACGTCATTGAGCTGAACGTGTGCTAGAACTCGGAGGTGCCGTAGTTTCGGTGCTTGATCAGTCGGGCCGTGAAGACGTACGACTACATCAACTGCGTTGTTCTAACTCTTCCTTTTTCGGTCTACGAGGGTACGTGGACACACTCTCCCCTCTCGTTGCTATGCATCACCATGATCTTGCATGTGCGTAGGATTTTTTTTGAAATTACTACATTCCCCAACAAACGGCTCAAATAAACAATAAGTTGTCTCGTTTTCCCTTCCATTTTGGGCACGGAGTAAGATACTCCCGTTGTTTTTATTTACTCGGCATATTAGGTTTGACTGAAGTCAAACTTCATAAAAATTGACAAAATTTATAGAAAAAAATATGAACATTTACAATAGCAAATATATATGATGTGGAAGTATATTCAATAATGAATCTAATGGTATTGATTTGTTATTGTATATGTTATTATTTCTATCTACAAACTTTGTCACAGTTTACAAAGTTTGACTTTGAGCAAAGCTAAAATGCGGAGTAAATAAAAACAGAAGGAGTACGCAGGGACTAGTATAGTTACTACTGCGAGAACATGGTAAGTTGGACCCCTAAATGCGGGCACGGACCGGGCACACCTCAATTATTCCTTCAAACAGTCGGACACCTACATTTAGCAAACCATCTAGCTACTTAATCAAGTGTTATGCTTCACTATTTGAAAAGGAAAAGGGTGGTACCGTACCCAAAACCACCACACTTGGGGCTAGGATAAGAACTTGGTACTGTACCACATTTGAACCAGGGCACAAAACCACCTGTTCTGTGCCTAATGCGCAACGCGGAGCACTAACGCTCGAATTTGGCCGAGAAAATAGGGAAATCGACATGTGGGGCACACCTGTTGTGACGACGTGGCGCAGAATAGTCCAATGGAGGAGCTGGCCCACGACCTCCTCGCCACCGGCAACCATTCATGTGGGTCATGGGGGCCATCAACGTGGCGCAGCTCCCGCACCGCCTCTGGACACATTGACTGCGATAAGTCACATGCTCATCATCGCTAGACACGGCCGGCTTCGGTGTGCCGAGGGTGGCATTAGCACTGTGGCACGACCAGCAGATCAACACCCGGCTCGTCAAGGATGCACGGGCGCTGAAGTGCGTGCGTGACGCGACGCGTCCGCGGAGTGGTGTAGCGAGGCCAACTGCATCCCCAGGACCTGAGACCATGCCGGGTCGTCTTGCTTTTTCAATGACATGTGGGGATCACATGTGAGCAAAGGACATCTCACGTTGCCACGACCGCAGCTGACTACCCTGGGACACCAAAAACCCTCGTCCCTCGCGATGTCGCGTGGTGCGTTCCCAGCCAGCGCCAGCTGCCCGCATTCATGTCGTCCGTCCGTATACCGTCATCAAGAGGCTCGATGCCCGAGGAACCAACTCCAGAGACTTAATGATGCACCCAGACGCTTGGCCTCACCGGAATGCGATACTTAAAGCGGCAACGCCCAGCTAAACTCTACACCATAGCGCATCGTCCTGCTACCTGGCACCACATCCGCCATGACCACGAGTGTGAATGCTCTGCAGGAGAGCTTGTCTTCGGGGATGAAGCTCGAGGTCGCCGCCCTCGCTCAAGTCGCCGCTCAGGACGCAATAGCGGTGTAGCCGGACGCGGACGCAACCGCACAAGCGGTAGCCACGCTGGCGGCCGATGACGGGAGCATCGTTAGCCACGCATCCTTCTTGCCGCCGTCAAATGTCCAACATCGCCGAGGTCGGGGACTCCTCCGAGGATGAGTAGGGCATGCGAGGAGGCAGGGCATGGTGCGCCAACTGGTCGGTCCGTCTCTCGTGCTCTACTCTTCCTCGCCGTAGACCGGACCTTCACTTCACGGGTCATGAACGCCACCCCCGTACATCGAGATCGCAGATGGAGGACGTCGGTCGCCGCCGTAGAATAGGTTTAGGGTCGGGTTTCTTTTATTTTTCTATCCTATAAAAGTTAAAAATGTAATGAAAATCTGTCGTGTTTGCATTAATCTCGTCCGGTGTATATGAACTTTCACAATAATAGTAAGATACTCCAATAGTATATTGTAGGAGTATAGGGAATGATGATTCGTTTTTGTGTGTATAAACTTAGAAGGTTTGACCCAAGACAAAGCTAACATGTGAAGTAAATAAACACATAGGGTCTATATACACAATTTATCTTAGGCACTCCAATAGTACGTCCACTACACATTCACACATTTCACATCTTTCTACATCTACGGGAACCTACGAAAGGGTTAACGTAAATTGCCTCTCTCTCTACTCCCTGATTTTCATGGTGGTGGGCCCCTCCCTCCCCCCAATCTACAATCAACAACTCACACGTTTCACATTATGTTAATTACGTAACTAGGATTATGTAGGTGCAGCATTACTCGTCCTAAAAAACCAACTAAGCCAACATCCCAGCATATCGCGCGGGAAAAGACCCGGCCGCGCCGTTTCAGTCAGGATTACCAGATTACTAGTTGTAGTATCGATGGATCGCGCTAAGCACCAAGTTTTTTTAGGGGGCGAAGCACCAAGTTTAAAAGGAAAAAGGTGGTACACTCACAGCACCCCTGTCACGGTCGCATTGCACCCCACACATGTTCGGTCCTACACACGGCTGACGCGAACGGAACGCGCTTTGGCTTGCCTCTTCACTGACACGTGGGAGTGCACTTGGAGAAGCCGACCATGCGCCGCCCGCCCACCGCGCGAAAATCGCCCCCAAAAATTCCCCCCAAATCCCAAATTCAACCTCCCTTCGGCCAACTATCCAATAACATTCCCCAAACCCCCTCCCCGGCCCCCTCCACTCCATTCGCTCCGCCAAAGCCGCCCTCCCCACCACACCGATACGTTGATGCCGCGGTTCGTCGATGGGACGCACGGCGATCCACTCGCTCCACAGTACGCTCTCGTAGACTGCCGTCCTCTAGCCCACCGCCACCACTCGCAACGTTCTTATGGAAACGCACGACAGTCAACGCCCGCCACCGCTGGCGACATGTTTGTTGAGACGCACGGCGGTCAACTTCTCCCACGGTACACGCATTCTAGACTCAGCCCCGTGCATCGGTGTAGCGCTGAATGTTAGCTAATAGACAGTGTTAATCTCACAGTTTGCCAAAGTAGTTTACAGTCGATATGCTCTGCTTAAGAAGCTTCCTTGCCCTGTTCTGCAGTCAATCTGCTTAGCTGAGATGGCATGCCAAGCCCGATTAGTTGCTAAAATATCCTGCCATATATTTATTGTGACGTAGATTTCCATGGTCTAGTAGCCAATCTGTTAGGTGAAATAGCTCTACACCATTTTATACTGGATCTTTGTTGCTGAGATGGCCTTCGATAGTTCGATGGTTGTGTGCTCGCCCTCATTGACTGCTGAAACAGCCTGCCATAATTTAGCACTCAAATCTGTTTACTGAATTAGCTTAACATACATTTCGTTACTTAGATCTGCTTGTCCAAATATCTTGCCATAGCTTTAGACATCGACCTAGGTATTTTTTTATGGACTTCATAAAAAACATATATGTTTTTCCTGTAATATCTAGTAGAATAACTAATTTGTATGTCTAACATATGGACATGACTTGGATAACTTCTTCTCGAAGATTCTCCACTTCATATGTCGAGGGGGTTGAAAACTTCAAGAACTTTATCAGAGCTGGGTACGGTGGTCCGAAATCAGATGTGCTCTGCTCATGTAGCAGTTGTATGAATTCAGTTACAAGACCCTAGTCAACTGTGCAAAATCATCTAGACTTGTATGGGATGTCGGTCACATATACTAGGTGGGTTCATCATGGTGAAGCAGTGGACGTCAATGTTACTAACTATGTGGAAGCAGCAGAGCACCATCCTTATCTGCCTGATGCTCAGGTGGAAGAGGAGGAGGAGGTGGTGGTGGTGGTGGAGCCTGTGAGTTTGACCAACATTGAAACAATGCTATGAAAGTCTCGTGCATTTCGTGAACTTTCACCTACAGAAGAAAAATGGCGGGCCAGCATGTTGGAACAATGCAACATGGATGTCACCCCAGGAAATAAGCTATCAGTATTCTCAGCTATGGTCACCTTTCTTCAGGTGAAGACATATGAGCAGATGACCAACAAATCATTCGATGCAATGTTGGCTGCTTTCCACAAATCTTTCCTAGATGCGTCTGAGCTGCCACACACCTACAGTAAAATGAAGAATTTCCTTCATGTAGTTGGAATTGGATATGATGTGATCCATGTTTGTAAGAATAATTATGTTCTGTTCTAGAAGGATTATGCCAAGTTAAGTGAATGCCCGAAATGCAAATCATCAAGATGGAAAGATGGCAATGTGGTGAAGAGGATTCCCCATAATGTTCTGAGACATTTTCCAATTATACCAAGATTGCAGAGGTTGTTTCATGATGCTAAAACAAGAGAGGATGTACTGTGGCATTCTAGGAACCAGGAGTACAGAGATCAGAATGTAATGAGGCATCCATCTCATGGTAGTGACTGGAAGATCTTCAATCAGAAACACCAAAATTTTGGTGCTGATCCGAGAAACATTAGACTTGGCTTAGCTTGAGATGGATTTAACCCATTTGGCCACCAGAGCGCCACATATAGCATGTGGCCAATGCTTGTTATCCCTTAAAACATGCCTCCAAATGTCTTCACCAAAGAATCAAACTACATGATGGCCTTGTTCACCCGAGGTCCAAAAAGTCCTGGAAAGGATTTTGATTTATTCATGGAGCCACTTGTGGAGGAACTACAACAGCTATGGAGGGGTGTTCTCACTCGAGACCTATATAGCAGCCCACATGCTGATTTCTTTCTACGTGCTATTATAATTTGGTGCATCCATGATTATCCGGGTTTGGGCACTATGTCAGGGCGAACGACACATGGTTACAATGCATGTGTTTGCTGTGACAGGAATCCGCTATCATACGCAATACTTAGCAAGATCTGTTACATTGGACACCACTGTTTCCTTGCCAAAGACAAGCTACATCCTACAAAATATCGAAGACATGTGTTCAATGCAATGCATGAAAACGGTGATGCGCCAAAGATGCTCACCGTCGATGAGTTGCAAGTGGAATTATAGAAGGTCGGGCATATTACACCAGGAAACCATCCTAGTAATGGTAGCGGGAAAAGGAAGTGTGGCAGGGCAGAAGTGAAATTATTGTTTACCCGCTGGTCCACTTTGTTGGACTTGGAGTATTGGAAAGATTTGGATCTGTGGCATAATCTTGATGTGATGCACATCAAGAAAAATATATGTGACAGCATTATCAGCACACTTCTTAATATTGAAGGCAAGACAAAAGATACCTTAGAATCTAGGATTGATTTGACACACCTGGATATAAGACAGGATTTGCAGGTGCAAGATGAAGGTAAACCACAGGATATGGCACCAGTTGTGTACGTCTTGGACAAGGTAAAAAGAAAAGAATTCCGCGAGGTCCTGTCACGTGTGAGATTCCCACATGGATTTGCTTCCAACCCTGAAAGGAGAGTCAGTGCAGATGGAAACAAGGTACAAGAGTTGAAAACTCATGACTGCCACGTCCTACTTCAAAGGGTTTTACCTGTTATCCTTAGAGGATTGGGCCGCCCTGACTAATACATAGCAGCTACAGAGTTGAGGCAATTCTTTAGGGAACTCTGCAGTAGAAATATCAGGATAGATGCTTTGGAGCGTCTTAGAGACAAGATAACAACTATCCTATGTGACCTTGATAAGATATATCCTCCAACCTTCTTTAATGTGACGGTGCATTTGGTTGTTCATCTACCTGATGAGGCACTACTTAGAGGTCCAGTACAGTATGGATGGATGTACCCTATTCAAAGGTGGCTAGGCACTTTCAACGGCCATGTTAGGAATAGAGTTAGACCCGAAGGTTCCATTGCAGAGGCCTACATTGCTACAGAGGCATTGACATTCTGCTCAAAATACAATGAAACAGCTGATCAGCTTAGCAAAGAGGTGGGTGAAGACAATCCCGGGCTCAATGTTTTCGATTATTCTGTTCGAGTTACAAGGAAGAGTCGACAAGAGGACAAACCTAAAGATTTGCACAAAATGGTTTGGTATGTGTTGAATAACTATCCTGAGATACTACCTTATATCAAGTAAGTGCTAAGTACTGCAGCTTATACATCGTAATCTGCTAATCTTACAGCACATTCTTATATCTTTAGATGTTTGACGCGATCACTATGTTGTGCAACATCTACAAAAAGGAGTTACTGCCGCAAAATCCAGGAAACATTGACAAACTGGTTATGGCAGGATTTGCGAAATGGTTCAAGAGACATGTAAGCTTTTGAATTGCACTGTCAGTTTTTTTAATATATTGAGTACATAAGATGATCAGCTTGTCTATTTTCTAACCATAGGTTAAGAAGATGCGGGAGGATGGGAAGGCAGTTGATAATGCCCTTTACGCACTAGCAATGGGTCCTGATACTCGGGTAAGACATTATGAATCTTGCGTTGTTGGAGATGTGCGCTACAACGCCCTTGCACGCGACGAAGGCAGGAAGACACAAAACAGTGACATGATGATCACGGATACGTATGGCAGAGAGACAACTGAAATGTATGCTAACATAACATAAATTGTTCAGTTGTAGTATATCTCCATTTTTGAGGATCATTGGTATGCGGTTATGTTGTGCTGTCGTTGGTATAACCTGTTTTCCAGGATCACAAAACTCAGAGCTGATGATTATTTCAAATCCATCAATGTCAAGGCGGCGTACCAGACCAACGAGCCTTTTATTTTGGCAAATCAAGCAACACAGATATTTTTCTTGGAAGAAACATTTGCACGTAGCAATGACTGGAGAGTATTGCAAAGGTTAGAGCAGAGGTAATGAAGTTGCACAACAAGATGATGGTTACACTGCTCCTGATGTACAGGATTCCACAGATGTTCCTAATACCTTTGAGAACCATCATGTCAGTGATGCTGGCGAAAAGATTGCGTGTCCTGCTATGGACATACAAGAGTTGATCAAGAAGAAGCCAACGTTCGAGGACGCTGAGGATGAAGAAGAAGATGACACTGTGGGGAATTACGATTCAGACTGATACGCATGGAGAAGATGTTGACGCTGCTGCCGCAGATGATGATTAGATTGCTTTTGTCGTATTTGCCCGTCAGAAGACGTTTTTATCTACTATGTGAAATTGTGTTTGCTCTGACAACTGAAACCTGATGAACGTGTTGTTTAGTATTTTACTGTGAGAACATCACTTGTTATGTATGTTGATTTGTGTTTGGTGATTGTATGACGACTAAAACATGATGACATTGTTGTTTAGTTGTACTCATATTTGGCTGTGAAACTTGAATTTGATGACATAGTTTGTTGTTGGACTGCAATCTGCTCAACGTCTTCGAATGGGAACAAAGCTGACCTGATAGGGCCTCTGCTAATTTATTTAGTTATTACCAAAAGGGCCTCTGCTATTTATTTATTTATGAGCAAAAGGGGATACCACCCGATTTCCGTTAATAGAAATCATTAGATGTTCACAACACTACGCCCAGCCTGTTAAACAGGTTTCATTCATTACTAGTTTCAGCGAAGTGCTCATGTCATTGCCACTGAATAAATCACGAGTGCTACATACACTGCAAATAAAGAGACAATTATCCTACAGAGCACATCGATTTTGCCCATTATCTTCACAAGCTCTTTCATCTCCTCACTGCTGTCAAGGCCGTTCAGCAGCTGTTGCTTGGCCATAATCAGAGCAACTGCATCTTTAACCTTCTGCTCTGCATCTTCCTCTTCTGCCATTCCTTCAGTTACTTGTCCAACACCCAACCTGCTGGTATTGGGATTCCTTGGCTAACCAAATAATCAGCGTAGTTGCATTCCCGCACATCAGCAATTTCCTAGAAATACAAATCACATGAATCTTTCCTTTTCTGCATGAATCAAATTGGAAGATCATCAACCAAACTATTGAAAAATCAGCAACTGAAAGCAGCAGAACAACACTTACACATGTTATTACCCCATGATTCGGGCATTTGTAGAAGACTCGGCCAGGGATGAGGATTGTGGTTGGGACGCGATGGATGACTCTGCGTGATTTGCAGCAGTGGCACAACACCAACAACAGTGGGTTGCGATGAGCAATCGGCTACAGTGCGTGTGCCGGCGGGGGTGTGATGAGACCCACAGACGATGGTAGGGTAGCAACTTGGCACATATCTGGTTGTCGCCTGCTAAAGAGCAGGTGGACGAGCAGCTAGCGGACATGGTTGTTGCGGCCAGAGCTTCTGATGCTAGGCAGAGTAAGTAGAGAAGAGGAGAAGCGAACATTGGATATGTCAGTTTTATTACTTGCAGAGTAGCATAGCACCATATATAGTCATAGTCTAGGTTTGGATACGAACCAGCTACAGGAGCATGCCTCTTTTTTCTAAAACTGAGCAACGTCTCTTTACTGGTGTCAGGACCCCGACTCAATGTCACATCGATCTAGCCGGTAACACCTCATATCACTTTGCGACCTCACGCACGGTATCCCCACGGGTGTCGCCTTACCTTTGCCCGGAACCGTTTGCGCCTTTTGGCTCACGTATATGATAGTGTCGCTAGCATCCACATGATAAGGAGCCCGGGCTGACATGACTAGTCGTAAACCCAAAGTGGCATAGACTTACAGGGACAGGCATCCATGACCCAGCTACGAACGTGTGGGTCATCAGCAAGTGGGTCCGGGCTGTAGCACTGGGCTAGCAGGACTCCGGTAAACCGGGCTGTAGCGGGCTAACAGGACTCTGGTACTCAAAGCGTGACATTTCCCCGAAGGGACAGACACAGGAACGAAGAAGGACACATGCCGGCCAGCCTAAGTGTTCCAGAGCAGTAGCAAGCTACCATGGCTCAGCGGTAACACTAGGAGACATTTCCCGGTAAGAGAGGCTACTAAAGATAAACGACTAGATAGTCAGATCCCACACATACCAAGCATTTCAGTCATACACACAATATGCTCGATATGTGCAAACACAACGAAGCATCACAACATGACTCTACGACACAAGTACTTTATTTAAGGCTCAGGGAGCCATACATAACATACACACAGGTATGGGTCTCACGACCCAACATACAAGTCATACAGTCATACAAACCAGCAGCGGAAGTAACTTGTCTGAGTACAGACAACTAGTAAAATAAAAGAGGCTTGGAAAGCCTAACTATACTACGTGGTCCTTCACAAGCTCAGGTTCACCACCTGGGTCTTTAGCCTACTCGTTGATGTCAACGTCTACATAGAACCCATCAGAAGGGGTTGCAGCGTCTTCTGTAAAAATGTAGATTATAGCAACATGAGTACAAAGGTACTCAGCAAGACTTACATCAGATCCTACATACATGCATGTTATCAAGAAGGGTTGGTGGAGTTATTGCAGCAAGCCAGCTTTGACTCTTGGCTAGGCTATCCTACGATACTCCAACTTGAAATGGTTTTGCGCACACGAGTCCACTACTCACCACTTCAATACACCACCGAGGATCCACCTCCGTCTTCCTACGGAAGAGCCATCCTCGGCACTCACACTTATCTTGAGGCTTTTAACAGTTTCCATTTACTTGTCTATGAACTGTATAGGCAACCAAGTAGTCCTTTACCGCGGATGCGGCTATTCGAATAGATCATGTTAACCCTGCAGGGGTGTACTTCTTCATACATGCTCTCACCACTTACCGTCGTTTACACGACATGTACTCGGCAACCTTCAAGCGGAAGCCCAACGTGGGTGTCGGCCACGACCTACCTAATCACCTAAGCCTCCAGTCCAGGTTTATCGCCTATCCAGGTTCCATCCGCAGGGAGTCCGGCCGAGGTTTCCCATACGGCCCCGAACGATGTGAGCAGGGTTCCCGAGATACCTAACGGGTATTCGGTACACCGTGCCACGTACCTACCGCATCACAGCCCACCCCTACGGTCAGCGCTGTCCACGGCCTCCAGTAGGCTACAAACACCAGAAACTACTTGCAACTCCTGGACGGAGAACTAGGGTGAATAAGAAGCCGAGAGGGTCCATTGGTTTCGGGCCCAATGCATGGTAGTAGCTGATTCTTAAATCACACATACAGATCTCAGTGCTTAAGGTCGGCTTCAATGAAACAACCCACCATGTACTCCTACATGGCCTCTCATCGATACCTTTACCAAATCGTGTTCACCACACCACTCTCATTACCGACATAAACATTTCACTCTAGCCCATCACCCAGATGAACCAGACCTGACACGACTCTAAGCATAGCAGGCATAGCAAGGTAGGAACAACACATACATATGGCTCAAACAACTCCTACACATGCTAGTGGGTTTCATCTAGTTACTGTGGCAATGACAGGTCATGCAGAGGAAATGGGTTCAACTACCGTAGCACACAGCAGTTTGAAACGCGTTGTCTTAATGCAGTAAAAGAGAGCAGGAGCGAGAACATGGGATTGTATCGATATGATCAAATGGTTGGTTGCTTGCCTGATGGTTCGATGCACTGATACGGTTCTTCGTTAGGGTAATCACGGTACTCCTCGGAGGCAGAACCTGTCGCAAAGTACACCGATACACAACCATCACCAAACAATGTGCAACAATATGATGCATGCATGAAACATGGCAATATGAGTGTGTTGGGCTAATGCAACTAAAGCCAGAAGGGTTTGAACAAATTTGAATCAAAGATTCAAATTTCAAACTCAAACATGGCCTTTTAAAGTGCTTTTCCTTGTTCTGCTTAAAACATCAATTTAACTTGTTTGATCATGCATGAAAATAGTACAGATGGATAGATTGGATTTTTCTGATCATTTTTCATATATAATTTGTCCAATTTGGAGTTACAGAATAAAAGTTATGAATTTTTGAAGTTTAAATAATATTCTGGAATTTCCTGATTTAATTTAAATCCAGAAATATAATTATTGCGCCAGCATGACGTCAGCATGACGTCAGTGGTCAACTGCGGCTGGCTGAGGTCAAACCTGACGTGTGGGGCCCACACGTCAGTGACAGGGGGTTAAACAGAGTTAAATTAATCCTAATTACTAATTAGGGGCGCTGGGGCCCACTGGTCAGTGTCAGGGGGTTAACTAACAGTGGTTAGCGCTAATCCTAATTAGCTACAGGGCTGGGCCCACCTGTCAGGGACTCAGGGGGGTCCTGCCGTGGTCAAAGTGGGTCAAACCCACCGGCGACGTGACGCCGGTGAGGCCCGAGACGGCGGCGCGATGCGGGATCGCGCTACAGGGCACGGGCGAGGCTGTGCTTGGGCTCGTTGGAGAGCCCTTGCTCCCGCGCGTCGAACGGTGGTGGTGGCCGGGCCTGAGGTGGCCGGAGTCGTCGACGGCGAGCTCGTGAGCGGCGGCCGGAGTTCGGGTGCGGTCGGAGTCGGCGTTACAGGGTGTTTGGGGAGGCGTTGGTGTGTGCTGCGTGCTCCTAGTGAGGCGTGGAGCACGATAGTGTGCTCGGTTGGGCGCTACGGTGACCGTGGCCACGACGGCGACATCGCCGGCGGCGTGGAGTTCTCGGCCAAGGTGGGGCTAAGGCCTAGAGGTCGAAAGAGACCCAGGAAGAAGGGGGAAACGACTTGGGGGCTCACCGCGGTTGCAGTGGGCGTCGAAGCGGGCTCGGGGACGCGCTGGAGACGGCGAATTCGTCGGCGACGGTGGTCGGAGCCCGAAGAGGGGAACGGCGGCGTGACGGCGATGCAGAGCTTCCGGAGACCCGTGGAGCGGTGGGGAGGAAGAGGAGGTCGAGGCGGAGCTCCTGAGCTAGTCGGGGGAGTGAGGGGTGGCCGGAGATGGCTGCTATGGCGAACGGCGGCGACGGTGGTGTTCGGCCGTGTGAGAGAGAGAGCGAGGGAGAGGAGGGGAGAGCCGGGGAGAGTGAGAGAGAGCAGGGGGG
>LT934120.1:465087319-465156249 GCA_900231445.1 Triticum turgidum subsp. durum | reverse complement strand
GGGGGGGAGGCGTGGCGTCGTCCAGGGCAACGAGCGAGGAGGGGAGGGCAGGCAAGCAGGGAGAGAGGTGGCGTGGCGCGGTGGCGGGCGCGCGCGCCGGCCACACTCCCCTCCCTCTGTCGGGACGAAGACGACAGAGGAGGGAGGCGGGCTGGGCCGCCTGCTGGCTGGGCCGGCCAGCTGGATGGGCTGCACAGGGAGGAGCCCAGGTAAGCTTCTCCCTTTTATTTCTTTTCTGTTTTCTAATTTCTGACATTTGTTTTGATTTAAATAATATATTAAATCATTTATTTAACTTATGCCAATTTTTGCAGGGGCTAGATATATTATTCCAGAGCTCCTTTAGAAATGGCATAATATTTGGACCATATTTCATATATATAGAAATATATTTCCAATGCAAATATTTATGCCTTAATTCCAAATGCCCAAAATAAATGTCCATGAGCCACTAAAATTATTGGTTTGATTTTTATCTCTGTCCAATATTTTCAGAGAGCAACATGAGCATTTTCTTGGACCCTTTTGGAGAAATTTTTATTTGGATCATTTTCAAAATGATTCTGAGGGTTTCACAGATCCCCATTTCAAGTTTCATGATGAAAGGGTAAACATGATGCAACACTCTAATGCATGACTAGCTAGGGTGTGACAACTGGTACACTAGCTTGTTCTGTACGCCTTCTCCAGTCTTTGATTTTCTTTCTTTTTTTGCGAAGAAGGAAGGAGGACAAAATTGAGAGTTCCTGGGACTCGAACCCAAGACCTCTCGGTTGAAAACCAAGGGTGCTAGTCACTTATGTGGCGAACGTTCCCTGGGAGGAGGACGACAGACAAATGCATTTTCACGCAAATTTTAGTTGCGACGCAAGATCGAACAGTCGCAGTTTCGGGAATGTTATCAGGTGAACGAGCCCAATTTTTCTTTTTTTCCTATATATAAAAAAGTATGCTACTTGGTGTCGGCTTAGTCAACAAATGATTGCGCCAACCTTGACCGTTGGATTGACATTCAAGGTCTGTCGTGTTTCTTCAGTATCTTCTTTATCCAGCTACCAAAGCCAAACCAGTGCCGGTCGGACCGCCTGCTCCCGCCTCCCACGGCTGGTTGTGATGCCACGCACGCATCATGCCACATCGTACCCTAAAACTATGCGCATCTTCTCTGGGTCCTGTTCGTTCCTGTCTGAGGCCTCACCATCGTCCTCCGCCTTGGTTCGCTCACCGCGGCGCCATCCGCCGGTGTTGTGAACATGGTCAACAACCGAGAGGAATAAGGAGATGACTGTACATGGTGAGGATGACAGTAGGGACCCAACAGCGCGCGTATTAATTTTGTTTTTCGGGACGAAGAAGTGTATCAACTGGGTTGTGCGGGAGCTGTGGCCCATCTAGCCTAGGCTTTTATTTCATGTGCGGGAGCTGTGGCCCATCTACGCCCTGCTGGGCCAGAAATCTTTCAAGAAGAGGAGGGATGCATTCGGGCTTGCCTATAAAATGGGCTATAAGTAATAAGAAATGGGCTATAAGTAATAATAAATGGGCTGTAAAATGAAAAAAATATGGCAAACAGGCAATTAGTTTCAAAATACTTTTTTCTTTCGGATTTTGATATTTTAAATTTCGTTGTTTTTGTGCGGGTAAAATTTCATTGGAATTAAATTAAGGTATGTTTAGTTTTTAGATTAATTTGAATCTGGCTAGATATTTCGGGTTGTATGTAGTTTGGGACAGATTTGGAGGCTGACTTGTGGGTCTACTAGGTTGATGTGTACGAAAGGCTTTGTCAACTTAGTCCACAAATGATTCTAGCAGCAGTGACTATTGGATGTTAATCCAACGGCCATGCTGCTTCTTTAATATCTAATCTTCTTGCTCCAGCCGCCCAAACCAGCGCCGGTGGACTGCCTGCTCCTACCTCTCATGGCCGGCTGTGCTGCCCCATAGGCTGCACCGCCCCACCCTACTCCATTGCTGGCTAGGCCATTCCTCTACTCACCCACACCTCATGTTATTTTTCGGCGATAGCAACCGAACTAGTAAACACTTGTACTCCCCACCGCGTGGGCTACCACTGCCGAGTCTTCCCCGACACCATGTCGTTCCCTTCCTAGGCCTCGCCGTCGTCCACCGCCCTGGTGCTCTTGGAGCGGCGTGGTCAACGTGGTCAATGAATAACATGTATCGGAAGTGGACTGTACGTGGAGAGGCTATCAACTGGGTCCACAGCCGCACACAAGGAAATGCATCCTTATTACGCGCAAAACAATGATTCCTCCACATGATAGCTGGGACCCACCAGAAGGGCCTATGTATTTTGCGAAAAAAACGTTTCCCCCGCTGACAGCTCAGACCCACTAGCTATATCTTCGCACGCAAGGAAGTGCCTCCTTATTACGCACAAAAAAAATGAATACTCCCCTGCTAGATGGGACCCACCATAGTGGGAGGGTGACTTGTGGGCCTACTAAGTTGAGGGGACGGAGGGCTTTGTCAACTTAGTCAATATGAATGATTCTAGTTCCAGTGACCGTATGATGTCCATCAATGGCCGTAGTGCTTCTTCAACCTCTGGTCTTCTTGCTCCAGCCGCCGCAAATCAGCGTCGGTCGTGCCGCGTGCTCCTGCCTCCCGTGGATGGCTGTGCTGCCACGGAGACCTCACCTCCCCCTACTACTCCCACCGCTGGCCAGGCCATCCCTCTACTCACCCACACCCCTTGTTATTCTGCGGTGACGACAGCCCCACACCGCAGCCGAACCAGTCAACCCTCGTACTCCTCTCCGCATGGGCATCCACTGCTACGTCTTCCCTGGCTCCCTGTCGTCCCCTTCCTAGGCCTTGTGGCACCCCGGCTGAGAGAAACCAGAACGCCACGTATTCCAACCCAGATATCAAGGAGAAGTCTTCTGGAATACGAAACTGCTTAGCATAGAACAAACCAGCTCTTATTATAAGCTATACGGATACAAGGATATTACATCGGCACGGTGACACTACACCTGCCACAGTTGCTCCTTACAAGTAGCAGGACAACACGAAGGAGCGGAACAACGACGACGGTGGTGAACTCCACTCCGCAGGGACTCTGGCTGGAACGCCTATCCTAGCTCGCAAACAAGGAATCCACGACAAACAAGCAATGAAATCCGGCATGACCTGCAAACTGGGATGACATGCCAGGTCAGTACATTGAATGTACTTGCAAGCTCACATCAACCAAGAGCAATCAAGACAGACAATAGCATGGCAATTACAGGTTAACAAGGATTAACATGATACTATCAGATCAACATGGCATGTACAACATGATACAACTAGAACAATACGAGCATGGCATGAACATAAGAACACAATGATACTACATGCAACATGATGACACTATCATGCACCAACTTACTCTGCTCGGGTTACCTCGTAACCAATTACACGCACAAGCTTACCATCACGGACATCACACAATCATCTCAGGATCCAATCAAGCTTGTATTACAATACCGTAGTAATCATTCATGGCCACAAGGAGCTTGACCTTTACCCTTGACTCTCGCATAACACCACAAATATCCATCAACTCGGTATCCACAATACCCTAGTGATCCTCTCATGATCACATAAATATCAACCAACATCTCTTGTCATCGACCCAGGGTTGTTATTAAGAACACTATTATTATTATTGTTGACCCATATTGTGACCAACTACAAACTGGGCCCTTATCCGTGGGTGCGGCTATCGATAGATTAAAACACACACTCTATAGAGGTTAGCACACTGTACCCACACCACAGAACCCATGGCCTCGCACTCCCATTCGGGTGGACCAACGGCGTTCCGACCAAATCGATCTACTGCCCATGACACTCTCCCGGCCACTCCGACCAACTCCCCTTTGGGCTAAGTCATGGGTGGCCCCATGCCTACCAAAGGCATCAACGGTCACCGTTGTGGCAAAACATAAACTGTCCCAAACAGGGACAAAAACATGCAAACAACTCGGGCACACAAGGCTTATGCCATCCTACCCGGACAAGGTAGCTCCCGTGCATAACCTTCCCTCATTGGAGGCACCGGTTAGAGGCATGACAATAGACCCAGTTAGGACCTCCCCATAAAAGGAAAATGTGGTTGCACTGGTCAGCTTGATATGGTGGCACCATGACTCAGCCAATAGTTGTTCAAGTTCATTTCAGTCCAGTTAAACTTGAATCCAATAAGATCAACCATATTAAAATAACATGATGCAACTACAATGCATGAGCATGATATCAACATAAGCATGGAGGTGCAACATAAACATCGAGCATAATCACCATGAAACATTAACCAAATGAGCAAGGCAAACTAACAAGAATAACATTACATAAGAGCATATCATGACCACTAGCATCATAAATAAATATCATGCAAGAACTTAACCAGAATACTACCAAGTAAGCATATAACCAACTGGATGCAAAGTAACATGCATAGCAACGGTACTTGATAACAAACGGTAAACATGCATCAGAAAGAACGCCACGGCTACTACTATCAAGCATGACATATGATATAAATACTAGCAACTAGTACATGATAACCAGGTGCATATGAACATAGCATCAAAGTAAACATAGATCCATAAGCATCACCGAAACAACGGTAACTGTATCGAAACAAGAAGACATTTATTAAATGTTCAAGTTGAAAACCATGGCTACTGCATGGCCATTAGGCAAGTTGGTGTTGTGGCTTACCTGGGAGTGAAGAAGGCTCCAGGAAGAAGTGCGGTGAAGCCGCGGAAAGATTGCGGAAGGAATCGCCGGAAAAGTTTCTCTCCTGAAGGGGGCTGATTTGGGGCAAGGGAAAAAGGTCAATTCCAGTATTTCAAACTATAGTGAGAATGATAGGAATAGAACAGGCTCGACGAGATGAAGATGTGGGAGTTGGAATCACCTCAATCGGAGTTATGAGCAAAAAATGGTGAAGGGTTTTCTGCTAGGGACTTGTTTGCAAAGAAAATATTCACAAAGGGGTCCCTAACAGTTCTGCGGGTCGCGCACTCCAGAAAAATACGTCTTCCCACAGGGAAAGTGTAAAGTACGAAATGCACTTCCACTTATCCACGCTGGAAATGGCGGGGCCGGGGCTCATCTCGCTGCCAACTGGGGCCCACCTTATCCTTCTCTCTCCTCCTCCCTCCTCTTCTTCTTCCCTCCTCCCCCCCCGACAAGAACAGAGAGGGGGCGAGGCCGCATGCGCCGGTGAGGACTCAGGCCGACTCCAGGCATCATTTGAGACAATGCGGCCACCAGCGAGACGAGGAGGCGGAGCCGCATCCACGTGAACATGAAGCGGCCACCGGGGAGCACCGAGATGAGCGAAATGTTATCCACGGTGGAGGATGGTTTCGGCCACTGGGGAACTGGTGGCTAGAGGTCACCGGGGAGGGAGGAGAGGTACCGGGGCGGCTCTAGGGTGGGGATGGATGCCTATTGAAAGAACATGCGGTTCCCCCATGTTTGGTTTTGGTAATTGATGACAATATCTATGGACTAATGGTTGTCTTGAGTTATATTTGAAGGAGTTGTCCAGAGGCTTCTCTTGAAATCCATGTGTTGGTTTCAAGGAGTTTATGAGTTGACCAAGGTGCTATTAAGGAATTATCCAAAGATTGGTCATGTGAGTGTTGAGCTTATTGCAAGCATGTCTTGAAGAAGAAGATTGTATGATCGTTCATGTTTACCTTCAAGACATCATCCAAATGAAGAGAGTTGGAAAGATTCAAGGTTGATCAAGAATAAGTCAAGAGTGAATCAAGTTGATCAACTCACAAAGCGTAGAAGATGTACCGAGAGGGATCAAGTGATCCCATGGTATGGTAAGCATTGTCCATTGCACTTTGTGTACTAACCCATGGTCTATGTGAGAGTTCAATGTGGGGTTAGGTACGTGTCCATGGGCTTGCATCAAGAGGAAGATATCATACAACCCATGGAAAGGATGACATCAACTGGTGATCGTCATCAAGATTGCCATGTGCAAGTTCAAGTGGAGCATCACGAAGAGATCAAGTGCTTGAATCTTGCCATCCATTGTGGTGTCAATGGACTTGTGAAGATGTGCTAAAGAGTGGCTCACCCATAGTGGACTATGAGGGAGCAATCATCTAGTCCTCATCGAGCCAACGCAATCAAGAAAGGTGGTCCAACTTGAGGGAGTCAAGATCGTCATCATCTAGCTCAAGTGGACCATGTGCCAGGCAAAGGTTTTCCCTTGATAGGTTTTCTATTTTACCGGTCTCGTGGTGGTAGTTGGGAGACCAGGTTATAGGATCGTTTGCCGTACTATCAAGGGGGGCTTTCAAGTTGGTAGCTTGATCGTATCATTAGTAGAGAGCTCAAACCATTGCATCCGTGCATCATGTTTCTTGGTTCTTATTTGGTTCTCTTTGTGAGTCTTATAGCTTATGGTCATCTTGATGACAAGTTTTAGTTCATCAAAAACGGAGTTCGCATGCATCTTCTTTTGTGTTTTCGGTGTTGGAGGTTTTACCGGTCTTATTTGAGAAAGGGTTCTCACCATTTTATTGTGGGTATTTTCTCAATTGCTATTTCTTGATATTTCTATTAATATTGTGTTTGTTCTTGTCCTTAGCTTTCCAACAAACTTGATTTTGTCGAATTCGGAGCTCGTATGCAAAAGTTGTGGCTATTTTGATATTGCCTGTTTTACATAGAGAGGTTGTACCGGTCAACCGGTACAACCGGTGTTTGGAGCGGTTGTACCGCTCCAGAATTGGTCCGGAGGTTGTACCGGCCATGTACCGCTCCACCACTGGCCTAGTTTCTATTGTGGTGCGGTTGTGGGCCGGTTGTACCGCTTATTGCATGTTACCGGTTGTACCGGTGCTCATAGAGGTTGTACCGCTCCTATGTTATTCTGCACATAACGGGCAGATTCGTGGGGACCTATTTAAGGGGGTCTTCTTCCCCAATGGTTCCCTATCCTTTGAGCTCGTGTTCTTCCCCCATTGTTGACCTTCTTCGAGCTTGCTAACTCTCAATCCCTCCATGGATTCTTGCTAGTTCTTGAGGGAAAAGAGAGAGGAGATCTAGATCCACATTTCCACCAATCACTTTCTCCTCTATGTGAGGGGAACCCATTGGATCTAGATCTTGGAGTTCCTGGTGTTCTCCTTCTTGTTCTTCCTCTCATCTTCCTCCCTAGCATTAGTTGCTTCGGTGTGATTTGAGAGAGAAGGATTTGGGCACTCCGTGTGCCCTTGCCATTGCATTTGGTGCATCGGTTTGAGTTCTTCACGTGATACATGGAAGTTACAAGTTGAGAAGCTTATTACTCTTGGGTGCTTGGTACCCTTGAGCTTGTTACTCTTGGGTGTTTGGACACCCTAAAGCCTGTTCCTCTTGGGTGCCTTGGCGCCCTAGACGGTTGGTGGTGTTCGAAGCTCAATCATTGTGGTGTAAAGCTCCGGGCAAGCGTCGGGGTCTCCAATTAGGTTGTGGAGATCGCCCCGAGCAATTTGACGGGTACCGATGACTGCCCCCAAGGGTCGCCATTTGTACAGGTTCAGTGACCGCCCTCAAGGGCCCCTTAGTGGAATCACGACATCTTGCATTGTGCGAGGGCGTGAGGAGATTACGATGGCCCTAGTGGATTCTTGGGGAGCATTGTGCCTCCACACCTCTCCAAACGGAGATTAGCATCCGCAAGGGTGTGAACTTCGGGATACATCATCGTCTCCGCGTGCCTCAGTTATCTCTTACCCGAGCCCTTTACTTATGCACTTTACTTTGTGATAGCCATATCGTTCTTTGTCATATATCTTGCTATCACATAGTTGCTTATCTTGCTTAGAATAAGTTGTTGGTGCACATAGGTGAGCCTAGTTTTTGTAGGTTTTGTGCTTGACAAATTAACCGCTAGGTTTATTCCGCATTTGTTCAAGCCTCTACTGTAATTATTTTAAAACACCTATTCACCCCCCCTCTCTAGGCGACATTCACGATCTTTCAATTGGTATCAGAGCCTTGTCTCTCTTTGTTGGGCTTAACCGCTTAGAGAGTAAAGATGTCGACTAGGGGATTAGGATTCTCTGACACTCTTAGTTTCAATGTCACAATTTTTGATGTTTGGGTAATTCGCATGCTTAATCTCTATAGGGTCATGGACCCAAATTTAGAGCGAATTGTAGATATGGGTTTTTCTCCTCCAAAGGATCCCCAAAGCTTATCTTTAGTGGATTAGAAAAACTCTTATCTCAAAGCTCAAGCTTCTAATGTGCTTTTCGATGCTTTGAGCAATGTAGTTATATTTGAACTCATGCCGTTCCGGGATGCTCATGAGTTGTGGACAAAGCTTCAAGATAAATATGGTGTGTCCAAGATTTGTAAGGATGATCGTTCTCCCTCGACCTCCGACCGTGTTGCGTTCTCAACTTCTTCTACTTCACCTACATGTGGTTTTCCACAAGGTAATGACATGGTGAGTAGTGGTGTTTATTGCAATGATGATAGTGGGCTTATTGTTGATAATCCTTCATCACTTTCTTATTGCAATGCTTCATCTTTGGACTTTAGCACTTCGAGCACTCCAAATGTTTCACATGCTTGTGTTGATAGTCCTTGCATATCATATAGAAATTGCTTGACTAAATCTCATGATGATATGCTTGCTATGTCTTGTTGCCATGATAAAATGCATCTATTTCCTCGAATTGTTGTGCTAACAATGTAGAGGAATCCCAACACTCCATGGAATAAGATGTGGTGTTTAATGGTGCCCCAAGGGATCCTACATCACCATCTACAGCTTTTTGCCTTATGGCTAAGGCGTCAAAGGTATGTCCTACTTTGAACCCCAATATGTCTCTTGATGATGATGTTGATGCTAATGATGATGATGATAATGATGAAGAGAATGGTAATGTTGCCTCCTTAAATACTAAGGGGGAAACGATTTTTAAAGCTCTTCATAAAATTAAAATTGCTCGTTCCAACTTCATGGAAATAATGTCCATTGCCATTGAAGGCAAGAAATACATTGAGGAGTTGGAAACTCATCTAGAGGAGCATGAGTTCACCATTGAGAAAATGGAAGCTCATGAGCGTGATTACGCAAATGAGATCGCAGAGCTATCTCAAGATCTTGAACATGAACAAACCACCTCCGAATCTCTTGAGGAGACTTTTGCTCTAGAATTATCTAGAGTGAGGGAATCTCATGATAGAAATCTTGAGGTGGCCAATGATTTCAAAACAAAAAATGCTAAGCTTGAAGTTGCTCATGCTAGACTCCTTGAGGATTTGGAGCACCTCGAAAATGGCTCAAGGATCATCAAGGGTGAGCTCATCAAACTCACAGAGTCTCATGCTCAACTTGAAAATTCTTATTTAAAAGAGTTTGCCAAGTTGTCCTCTCCTATTGTTGTAAATGATGATGGTTGTGCTACTAAGTCTATTACTTGTGAAGCATCCTTTTTGAAGGAGAATGTTGAGCTACGGGCTCAACTTGAGGTGCTATCTAGCAATTATGAGAAATTGGAAGAAAGTCATGAAAAGCTCTCAAGCTCTCATGATGATCTTCTAGTATCCCATAATGTGCTAAAGATAGCTCATGAGGCCATGATTGCTACGGTAACATCTAGTGAGCCTCATGTGGATACTAGCACTACTTCTAGTCAAAATAGTATATTGCCATGTGCTAG
Source organism: Triticum turgidum subsp. durum (assembly GCA_900231445.1). NCBI lineage: Eukaryota > Viridiplantae > Streptophyta > Magnoliopsida > Poales > Poaceae > Triticum > Triticum turgidum. The sequence goes on along the minus strand of LT934120.1, from coordinate 465,146,542 downwards.
TCCTTGTAATTCATCTACTCACAATGTTGGTACATCTTGTGATGAATTGCTTTCCTTGCCTTGTTCCTCTAACGATGAAGCTTATACTTCCTCTAGTACTTGTGTTGAGACTAACCATGTAGAGGAAATCAAAGAGCTCAAGGCCCAAGTCACTTCTTTGAAGAAAGACTTGGAAAATAGTCATCAAGGGAAATCCACACTCAACAATATCTTGAGTGTGCAAAAATCCCCCAATGACAAAGGTGGACTTGGATTCAACTCCAATAAGAAGAATAAGTCCAAGATGAACAAAAAGAAGGGCCAAGAACAAGTCAAGAATTCGGCCAAGATTGTTTGCTTCAAGTGCAAAGTAGAAGGGCATCATGTTAGATCTTTCCCATTGAAGAAGAAGGCCATTAGTGTCAAGCAACAAGGGAAGAGGGCACAAGTTCAATCTCATGCTCAACCTCAATTTGAAGAAAGGCCTCTTCCCAAGAAGACTTGAGTTAATGCTTCTCTTGTTGAGAAATCAAGTGAGAAGAAAGTGAAGAGTAGACGTTGCTACTTATGTCGTGAGAAAGTCCACATCGCTTCTTCATGCACTAGTGGTAACTTATCCAACCCAATTACTATTGATGATATCTATTCTCTTGGTAAGGATAAGGTCGGCAATGTGTTTGCCAAGTTTGTTGGTACTCAAAGTGGTGTCAAGAAAAGAACCATTTGGGTTGCCTAGCCTATTGTGACTAACCTCTTAGGACCCAACTTGGTTGGGGACCAACAAGCTCAAACTTTATCAATAGGTGTTGTTGGAGGGCATTGGAGACTTGGCTACATTATGAAGAATTAAGGGGACTTCATCATTATTTTTGTCTCAAGCCAAGTCAATTGGATTATCAAGTTTTATCTTATATACAATGTGCCTCCTTGCGGTAACTTGTACTTAAATTGTTTACTTTGAAAGTTACTTGCCCCCTTGCATGTTTTGGTTTTATTCCATGCATGTGTTTGTATATGTTGCGCTTCCAACTTGCTTATCTTGAGAAATCAAGTATGTGTGTGTTGGTTTGCACATCATGTACGTGTGCGTCGTGCGTTGAGCCTTTTGCTTCTTGTTTGTATCCTAGTTGGCTCTTGTGAGAGATCAATGGAACATCCCATTTTGGGGGAGTGATGTGCTTTGTGTACCTCACAATCCTATAAATGTGTGTACATGAGGAATACCATCTAGTATTGATATTACAAGATTATCTAGTCGCTAGGTGATATATCTCTCATGAGAAATTCAAATTCTAAAAATTCCATTGATTATCTCGTGTTGGATCCTCTTATTTCCTCTTGTTAAGTTCTTATTGGTATCACATTATGGGTGAGTAATACGCTATGTGCATATTACAAGCCTAGAAAATGTGTACATTTGAGATAGTGTCTCCTAGAATTGATATTGTAAATTATATTGTTCCGAGGTGACATGTTAGCTCTACAAGTGGCAATTTGCTTGTGTTTGTTGTGAAGATGATGTTGGATGTCCTTGTTATCTACCACCGGGATTTATTTTCAAATACTTCTTGTCTTTGACAATTGGTAGTCACTTATGTGTGGTAGAATTTGTTGATCATCTTTACTTTGGCTTTTGTCTTTATTTTCCTTTTCTCTTGCCAAGGTTTGTGTCAACTCCCTTGTCTTCCCTACCACTTGTGGATCTTGTTTATTTCTTGTTCTTGTCTAGTGTTTTCTAGATATAGTGAAAGTGGTGATCCCACCTTGTGCATTTTGTATTCAAATGCAAATCCAATATAATGCACAACTCGTGGGGGAGCTATCCTATTTTATTTAGAACACTCCTCTTGTGATCCTTATCAAGTGTGTTTTGGTGGAAGGCAATCCATTTCTTTTTGGTACTTTGTACCATCATGAAACTTTGTTGATAGCTTGGTTTGTTTGGAACCATCCTCTCTTTGGGAGTTTGACATCTTTAATTTAGTGTGTATTAATGGATATCTCACTCCTTGATGTATCTTTAATGATATCTTCCAAGTGATGATTTATCTATTTGGTATCCTTTTCTCTTGGCATTTCGTTTTGTTTTGGTTTCAGTTATTGAAAGCCTTGAGCATGCATATTTACTTCATGTATGTTATTTGGCATGCTGTCTTTCTTTGACTCAATATATAGGGGAAACTCCACCTAGTCTCAATTTGGATGAGATGTGCATGAAATTCATTTTCATATCTATATGCACATATTTATGTGGAGTTTGTCCTATGTATTGGAGTTTCTAACTATTTGGTCCCGATGAGTTTGGGTACCGTTTAGTTTGTGTTGTTCTTCTAGGAACATTTGGAGATGCATTGGATGCTCGGCTCACTCACAAGGAAGGTGTCGTCACCATGTGCATATTGGAGTCAAGCTAGGATGATCAATGAACTACTATCTACCTTCAATTTGTATCTACTACATCCTTCCAATGATATCTCGGTAACAAGTATCTATTCATGCTTTACTCTCTTGCATTCAACCTTGTGTAGGTTGCATCTTGGCATGATATTCATTTCATATCTTTTGATACTTGTTTCCTTTCTCAAAGCATCTCAACGATGATCTCATGTTGCTAGTTGTGATGTCTTTGATGGTTGTGTGGTAGGCATTCAACTATATCCAATAAGACCATATCTAGCCATGTGCTATGCTTCCAAGCAAATATCTTATTGGTATATCTATGACTTCCTTTTGGATATCTTGTTCCTTCGTGTTGTAACTATTTCGGGTGTACATCCTTCTTTGTAGACATATATCATCATGATTTCGTCTACCTAGAACCTTATACACTTGAGAGAAATTACATCTCTAGATGATATCCTTTCTTTCATGTCCACCTTGTCTTTCTTTTGTTATTTCTTTGGTGGCTCCGTGAAAGCTTTTGCCTTGAGTGTGTGTCCTCTATCGTTGCATCTTGTTGCACTCTTGTGTGGTGAAGATTATTTTCCTCTTGCTTATCTTTACGAGGCTTGCCATCTTAATTGGTATCCCTCGTCTTGATGAGCCTCTCATCGTCTATCTTCACCATGGGTTGTCACAAGCATAGGTTCTCTATTTGCTTATTAGTAAGCTTGTGAACCCATCTGCCAGTTGTGTGTGGGAATGATAGGCCTTGCACCATGTGCCTCATTCTTTCAATACTATGTTGATGCTTAATGCTCATCCTAATTTTAGTCTTCTCAAGTGCTTCGCCATGACTCATACACATCATTTTGGTTGAGCCTATTCTTAAGTTGCATCTTTTACATGTTGCTCAACCATGTGCTTATTGCAAGCGCTAGGCTTTGTTTCCTATTTGCTCACTTGCACTGGATGTGAGTTCCTATTGATTTTGGGGGAGCTATGATCCTATCTTGTGTACTTTGTATCCAATACAAATATTCTTATTTGTGCACAAATCATGGGGAGCTTCTCTAGTTTCTTCAGAACACTCCTCTGCTTATATCATAATATCATTTATTCTTGTGGCTCATAGGATCCTTGGTCTAGTTGGTTCAGTTGATATCCTTTGGTTGCTTTCTTCAATTGGTATATTTTGACTGCTTCATTGCTTGTGTATCTCTTTGTTATGTCTTTGTGGAATATCATTCTTTAGCAATCTTTGTGCCTCAATATAGTTTGTGTTCCTCCAAGTATTTACCTTTGTGTATGTGTATTGCTTTCCACTCTCTTGTTGAGAAATACACATTTTATAGAGGACCACAATTTATATTGGCCTTCTTAGATTTTTTCCCATTTTGGCAATCGATGCCAATGGGGGAGAAGTTTCAGAGAGTTTTGTGGAGAAGTTTAGAGAGTTATCCCCTCTTTCTTTGGTTTTGTTCCTTAGCACTTGCATCTCATTCGCATGCACTTGGTTGTTGCATTGCATAGTGATGCATAATTCCTTATATGAACTCTCTTGAAAGTGATTGTCATCAATTACCAAAATGGAGGAGATTGAAAGAACATGCGGTGCCCCCATGTTTGGTTTTGGTAATTGATGACAATATCTATGGACTAATGGTTGTCTTGAGTTATATTTGAAGGATTTGTCCATAGGCTTCTCTTGAAGTCCATGTGTTGGTTTCAAGGAGTTTATGAGTTAACCAAGGTGCTATTAAGGAATTATCCAAAGATTGGTCATGTGAGTGCTGAGCTTATTGCAAGCATGTCTTGAAGAAGAAGATTGTGTGATCATTCATGTTTACCTTCAAGACATCATCCAAATGAAGAGAGTTGGAAAGATTGAAGGTTGATCAAGACTAAGTCAAGAGTGAATCAAGTTGATCAACTCACAAAGCGTAGAAGATGTACTGAGAGGGATCAAGTGATCCCATGGTATGGTAAGCATTGTCCATTGAACTTTGTGTACTAACCCATGGTCTATGTGAGAGTTCAATGTGGGGTTAGGTACGTGTCCATGGGCTTGCGTCAAGAGGAAGATATCATACAACCCATGGAAAGGATGAAATCAACTGATGATTGTTATCAAGATTGCCATGTGCAAGTTCAAGTGGAGCATCACGAAGAGATCAAGTGCTTGAATCTTGCCATCCATTGTGGTGTCAATGGACTTGTGAAGATGTGCTAAAGAGTGGCTGATGAGACCCGACCAAACGACGAGTCATTCGTAGGCCCGAACTTTCACGGTACACAAAACTCAGCGACGAACAATGTCGTGATAATAGAAATAGACAAAAAATAGGCAGCTCTTCGGATCAAGCGATTCGCGAGAAGACCAAAGATCAAAATCTGCGCAAGAGTAAGATCAAATCACACCCCGCGTAGCAGCTCCTGAAACCCTCAAGGATCAGAAAACAAATCACAGCTGTTTTGGCGCATCCAACATGATGCTTTTTGTGTATATTTTCCAACTAAAAAAATTCCGTCCCGTACAAGGCCGAGGCCTGCCTGTTTTATAGGAAAAACTAAACCTGAACTAACCGACCTAACAAAAGCTAAAAAGATACGGACTCTTATCTCTTTCCTATTCTAACTAATCATGATTTAATTAATTAAGTATCCGGCAATGCTGATCACAAAAGTCCAAAACAGACTAGTACTCAGGGAACGTACGTACGGGTTAAAGCTAAATCAACATGGTTTAGACTCCTTCATGTTGCCTTGGGGCTTTGGCCTTCACGTCCTGTTACTCCATTCACACACGACCAAGACAAAAGAAATGGCATGGTGTTCTGAAGGCTGGTTTGATCTCTTGCTTCTCTGGTTGTGTCGACGACACCTCAATATAGAAACCTCCAATCTGCAGTGTACATGGAATAGCGCGGTCTATGGTCACATCATCCCCTCCCCCTTCAAAAGAAACCGTCCTCTGTTTCGAAGCAGTCTTTGCAACCTTCTTCTTCAATGTGACATGTCCATCAACCTTGATTGCGTTCTCAAACATCGGCCGCAGCACGCGTCGCTTCCTAGAATCCCAGAATGAATATGTATTCATCCGACCTTCATGTGTAGCATTGTGATCATATTGCCATGGTCTCCCCAGTAACAAGTGACATGCATCCATAGGTATGACATCACATATCACCATATCAGTATAATCACCAACAGAAAATTTGACGCGCACCTTATGAGTAACCTTTAACTTCCCTGTATGATACATCCACTCGACACGGTGGGGTTGCGGGTGCTTCCATACAGGCAACCCCAAAGCTTCAACCAACCCTTCACTGACTGCATTGGTGTAGCTTCCACCATCTATTATCAGCTTGCAATTGGTGTTGTTGATCTTACACTCAGACTGAAAAATATTCCATCGCTGCCTCTTATCCTCAACACGATCTGCTTGCACTCATTGCACCATTAATGACGGATATGCTTCTGCGGCTTCAAAACTTGCAGTCACTTTTTCATCATCTTCAGATTTCTCACTAGACATGTCAGTATTTTTTTCTCCATCGCTCGCAGACATGTATCCTTCTTCCGTGAGAAGGACTCTTCTCTCATTAGGACACTCAAACTTCTTATGGCCCCTGCCACCACATCTGAAGCACACAATATCACTAGTATGAGAGTTAGAAGCACGAGACGATTCAACCATGGATTGAGATACTTCCTTTGTAGCTGGCTTAGAATCTGTTTTGAAACCACTATTACCACCACCTTCTCGCTGAAAATTAGGCCGCACTGAGTTTGATGAATTATCATGACCAGCACGACGCTTTACTTGCTGCTCCGCTCGAATGGCATGGTGCAATAATCCCTGTAATCCCATATATTCAACCATATCGACACGGTCTCGTATCTCTGATTTCAGACCATGAACGAACCGTGCCATTGTAGCCTCTTCTTGCTCCTCTACCCCTGTACAAATCAACAATATTTCCATCTCTTTATAATACTCCTCAACACTAGAGTTACCTTGCCGAAGCTGCTGCAAGCGTGTGTACAAGGTCCTAGTGAAGTGCTCTGGAACAAAGCGTCTCTTCATGATACTCTTCATCTGATTCCAAGACTCCGGACGTCCTCCCGCACGACATAGTTGGTTCCACCATATTAAAGCATAGCCCGTGAACTCAATAGATGCAGCACGAACCTTTTTCTCCTTGGTGTATCGCTGTCCATCAAAAATCTGATCCACGCGCATCTCCCACTCCAAATAATCATCCGGATTGTCTTTGCCGCTAAATGACGGTATGGAAATTTTAATTCTTCCAATACCATCATCTTCGTAGGCGCGCCTCGGATGTTCATGTCCTCCCCCATGGTGTACGCCACCTCCATGATGGTTATAAGCACGCCGCACAGGCTCATAATAGCTACCAGCCCCCTCAGACTGATGGTCTTGATGCTCACCATTGTTGCGAACTTGTTCGCCTACCCGCTGTCCAGATAATTGCCGATGACAATGCGGTGCAACAGACCCATCACTAGGGGGTGAACGTGGTCTCAATCGATGAACGGCCTCAGTCAAATCAGCAATCTTTTTTCCTAGACTTTCCTCAACCTTGTCGATGCGCCTCCCCACTAGATTCAGCACATAGTCACGAGTTGCATCCAATCCTAGCACGATAGCCGGCGCAACACTCGGATCATAGGTGGGCAAGGGTAGCTCGTTTTCCACATCTCCTTCATGTGCACCATGCACACTTGAATTTGATTTCTGTGAATTCACCATTGTAGCAACTCAAGTAAATCAACTGAAGAACCAAAAAAAAAATGTACCGTGATCAACCTTGCTATGATACCACTTGATGAGACCCGACCAGACGACGAGTCATTCGTAGGCCCGAACTTTCACGGTACACAAAACTCAGCGACGAACAATGTCGTGATAATAGAAATAGACAGAAAAAATTGGCAGCTCTTCGGATCAAGCGATTCGCGAGAAGACCAAAGATCAAAATCTGCGCAAGAGTAAGATCAAATCACACCCCGCGTAGCAGCTCCTGAAACCCTCAAGGATCAGCAAACAAATCACATCTGTTTTGGCGCATCCAACATGATGCTTTTTGTGTATATTTTCCAACTAAAAAAATTCTGTCCCATACAAGGCCGAGGCCTGCCTGTTTTATAGGAAAAACTAAACCTGCACTAACCAACCTAACAAAAGCTAAAAAGATACGGACTCTTATCTCTTTCCTATTCTAACTAATCATGATTTAATTAATTAAGTATCTGGCAATGCTGATCACAAAAGTCCAAAATAGACTAGTACTCAGGGAACGTACGTACGAGTTAAAGCTAAATCAACATGGTTTAGACTCCTTCATGTTGCCTTGGGGCTTTGGCCTTCACGTCCTGTTACTCCATTCACACACGACCAAGACAAAAGAAATGGCATGGTGTTCTGAAGGCTGGTTTGATCTCTTGCTTCTCTGGTTGTGTCGACAGCACCTCAATACAGAAACCTCCAATCTGCAGTGTACATGGAATAGCGCGGTCTATGGTCACATCAGTGGCTCACCCATAGTGAACTATGAGGGAGCAATCATCTAGTCCTCATCGAGCCAACGCAATCAAGAAAGGTGGTCCAACTTGAGGGAGTCAAGATCGTCATCATCTAGCTCAAGTGGACCATGTGCAAGGCACAGGTTTGCCCTTGATAGGTTTTCTATTTTACCAGTCTCGTGGTGGTAGTTGGGAGACCGGGTTATAGGATCTTTGCCGTACTATCAAGGGGGGCTCTCAAGTTGGTAGCTTGATCGTATCGTTAGTAGAGAGCTCAAACCATTGCATCCTTGCATCATGTTTCTTGGTTCTTGTTTGGTTCTCTTTGTGAGTCTTAGAGCTTATGGTCATCTTGATGACAAGCTTGAGTTCATCGAAAATGGAGTTCGCATGCATCTTCTTTTGTGTTTTCGGTGTTGGAGGTTTTACCGGTCTTATTTGAGAAAGGGTTCTCACCATTTTATTTTGGGTATTTTCTCAATTGCTATTTCTTGATATTTCTATCAATATTGTGTTTTCTCTTGTCCTTAGCTTTCAAACAAACTTGATTTCGTCAAATTCGGAGCTCGTATGCGAAAGTTGCGGCTATTTTGATATTGCCTGTTTTACATAGAGAGGTTGTACCGGTTGACCGGTACAACCGGTGTTTGGAGCGGTTGTACCACTCCAGAATTGGTCCGGAGGTTGTACCGGCCATGTACTGCTCCACCACCGGACTAGTTTCTGTTGTGGTGCGGTTGTTGGGCAGTTGTGGGCCGGTTGTACTGCTTATTGCCTGTTACCGGTTGTACCGGTGCTCATAGCGGTTGTACCGCTCCTATGTTATTCTGCACATAACGGGCAGATTCGTGGGGACCTATTTAAGGGGGTCTACCCAATGGTTCCCTATCCTTTGAGCTCGTGTTCTTCCCCCATTGTTGACCTTCTTCGAGCTTGGTAACTCTCAATCCCTCCATGGATTCTTGCTAGTTTTTGAGGTAAAAGAGAGAGGAGATCTAGATCCACATTTCCACCAATCACTTTCTCCTCTATGTGAGGGGAACCCATTGGATCTAGATCTTGGAGTTCTTGGTGTTCTCCTTCTTGTTCTTCCTGTCATCTTCCTCCCTAGCATTAGTTGCTTCGGTGTTATTTGAGAGAGAAGGATTTGGGCACTCCGTGTGCCCTTGCCATTGCATTTGGTGCATCGGTTTGAGTTCTCCACGTGATACGTGGAAGTTACAAGTTGAGAAGATTATTACTCCTGGGTGCTTGGTACCCTTGAGCTTGTTACTCTTGGGTGTTTGGACACCCTAGATCTTGTTCCTCTTGGGTGCCTTGGCGCCGTAGACTGTTGGTGGTGTTCGGAGCTCAATCATTGTGGTGTAAAGCTCCGGGCAAGCGTCGGGGTCTCCAATTAGGTTGTGGAGATCTCCCCGAGCAATTTGACGGGTACCGGTGACCGCCCCCAAGGGTTGCCAAAGTGTACGGGTTCGGTGACCACCCCCAAGGGTCGCCATTTGTACGAGTTCGGTGACCGCCCTCAAGGGTTCCTTAGTGGAATCACGGCATCTTGCATTGTGTGAGGGCGTGAGGAGATTACGGTGGCCCTAGTGGCTTCTGCGGGAGCATTGTGCCTCCACACCGCTCCAAACGGAGATTAGCATCCGCAAGGGTGTGAACTTCGGGATACATCGTCGTCTCCGCGTGCCTCGGTTATCTCTTACCCGAGCCCTTTACTTATGCACTTTACTTTGTGATAGCCATATTGTTCTTTGTCATATATCTTGCTATCACATAGTTGTTTATCTTGCTTAGCATAAGTTGTTGGTGCACATAGGTGAGCCTAGTTGTTGTAGGTTTTGTGCTTGAAAAATTAACCGCTAGGTTTATTCCGCATTTGTTCAAGCCTCTACCGTAATTATTTTAAAACGCCTATTCACCCCCCTCTAGGCGACATGCACGATCTTTCACCTATGGAGGTAGCTAGATGGGGAGGGGCACGCCGTAGGGCTTGAATTCTAGCTGAGGCCCGCGGCGGCCATGGTGGCAGAGGGAGGCGGGGAGAGCCTCTGGCGATGGATTGAGGGGTCGGGGTGATTGCTAGAGAAGTGGTGAGGCTGTTGGTGTGCTCGGAGTGCTTGGGGACGGGCTATTTATAAGCGGGACGAGGCGGTTGGGTGAGCATGGCCGCGTGACACATTGCCGGGGCCGCGGACGCGTGGGCATGCGAACTTGCTTGACGGAAGGCGGCGGAGGGGGGCAGAGAGCAGGCTCACAGGGTAGAGGAAGACAACGGGCACGAGGAAGAAGTGGACACAGGAGGAAGACGACAGCCATCTACAGCGCGTCTGTGGGCGCATGACGACGAGCGCCAGCGAGGGGTTTTCGGAGGGGGGAAATGGGTCCAAGGGGATGGATATGATGCGGGGAACATGCTAGACATACCCGTGCTCATGGGAGCGATGATCACGAGCTGGGCTTGGGCAAAATGGCGCTCTGGACATGCTCAGTGCATGCCAAAACGGTGGTCACCACCCAGACTGGCATGAAGATGACAAGACGGGCTTCTGTGAGATGTGATGAGTCCCTGCATCACTGAGTCTGAGAGAGGTGATAGATCAAAGAAAGGAGCTCTGGATCGATGGGATTCGACTCTGAAAAGTTTACTGTATCAGACTGAATCAGGGTATAGTGATCAACATAGATGAGGAAAGAGCCAAACTTCATGTCTGATGTGCTTAGGTTAAGAAGGAGTATAATCCTAGAGGTTTAGAGAGGAAATGAACCAAGGTTTAATACAGTTGCTTTGCAAATGCATAAACTGGTCCAGAAACTAAATCATGAAGAAGCACTCACACGGTGCATCCACTTGAGCTGAAAATGGGCAAGGCTAGATGATTTGGGCATATGAGAGTGCCATAAAAATTTCATACCATTTGGATAAGCAAAAGTGGTACTTCCTTCGTAATGGTCCTCTCTGAACAGAAACTTGAGAAAATTCCTGAGGGAAAATGGCTAGATAAAATATACCAAATTTGGTGCAGACAGGTTATATGGATAGGAGAATGTCCTGGAGAATTTTAAGCCATATTAGAGCAAGATAAAATATACTTGCTTCACAAAGTGAAAATTTGACCAGAAACAATGATTTGAAGCTGTGCTCACATGGATGCATTGCATGAGCTCAAATCTTGTGGGGAGATTTGATTTGATGACATGAAGGGCCATGCAAAATCTCAACTCATTTGGATCACCCTAGCTAGTACTTCCTTCACAATGAATTCCCTCAGATAGGAACTTTGAAAGAATGCTCAAGAATATTTACTAGGCAAATTGTGTTGAATTTTGTCATGAGGCAATTATTTGGACATGAAAAGGTGTCAAAAAAGTTTGAGATCAATTGGGCAAAGCTAAATGGCACTTGCTTCATAAAGTGCCATCTAGGGCAGAATAGGAAAATGATTATTGGTGGAATATTTTGGAACATGGCAATGAAAAGTGTTGCCATATTTGATGAAAATGTGACCCAAACAATTTAGGAGAATTATTTGGGAATTTTAGAAGTGACAGAAATATAGGTTGCTTCACAACCTAGGGCGGACAGGGTTATTCCTTTAATGGAAAAAGGAATATTCCCAAGGAAAAGAATATTGGAGTTGGTCCAAGATGGGAATGGCAAGGTCTAGGAAAGGTTTTGAGGATGACAAGCCACTCTGGAAAGAAAGAAGAGGTCATCTCCTTCAGTTTCCATACCACATAGCCACAAAGAAAGAAAACTCAAGCAAAAATCATAGAAAATCAAAAGAAAAAGAAAGGGCCAAAATCAGTTTGTCATAGGCCTCACTGTCGTCCACCGCCCTGGTGCTCTCGGCGCAGCGTGGTCAACATGGTCAAGGAATGACTTCCATCAAAAGAGTATTGTACGTGGAGAGGCTGACAGTTGGGTCCACAACCGCAGCAAGGAAGTGCCTCCTTATTACACGGAAAATAATGATTCCTCCACCTAACAGCAAGGACCCACCGGACGGGCCACCGTATTTCACGAAAAAAACATTCCCCCCTGACTGCTGGGACCCACCAGCTACATCTTCGCACGCAAGGAAGTGCCTCCTTATCCTCCCTGACAGTCAGGACCCACCTGGTCGAAGCATACGTAGCGTTGTCATTCTGGTCGCGAACGTGTACGTACATACGATCGGTCTATCTCCAGGATGCAGCAATGAATCATGGCCGAGTAAGGAAGGGCACGTGTTGTAGTATAGGCACACATGTGTCGTAGTAGAGGCCCCCACGTAGCATGTCGCGCAGTCCCGTTAATATCATGTACACATACATACAGCCAGGGTGCAAGAAAGTAAATACGGCCATGTACGTACATATGGGCGGGGTCTCGAACGCCTACTTGCGCATACGTACTGCCAGGGCTCTTGTACATGGAGAGGCAACGACGATGTCGTGTTCATCGCCAGCCGACCGGCTGGGTCAGAATGGAGAAACTATGTCGTCATGTTCATCGAGAGGCAACGGAATGCGTCGTGTTCATCAGGAGCCAACCTGCTTGGACGGAACAACCGATCGAAACGAGTCCTAGCGTACCGCGGAATGGAGGAAACAACATTTTGTTAGACCGGCCATGGTCGAAATGGGATCCTATTCCTCGGGAGGGGTGAGGGAGTCCTGGATTAGGGGGTGTCCGGATGGCCGGACTATGACCTTTGGCCGGACTCCCGGACTATGAAGATACAAGATTGAAGACTTCGTCCCGTGTCCGTATAGGACTTTCCTTGGCGTGGAAGGAAAGGTTGGCGATACAATATGTAGATCTCCTCCCATTGTAACCGACTTTGTGTAACCCTAGCCCTCTCCGGTGTCTATATAAACCGGAGGGTTTTAGTTCGTAGGACGAACAACAATCATACCATAGGCTAGCTTCTAGGGTTTAGCCTCTCCGATCTCGTGGTAGATCAACTCTTGTACTACCCATATCATCAATATTAATCAAGCAGGAGTAGGGTTTTACCTCCATCGAGAGGGCCCAAACCTGGGTAAAAACATCGTGTCCCTTGTCTCCTGTTACCATCCGCCTAGACGCACAGTTCGGAACCCCCTACCCGAGATCCGCCGGTTTTGACACCAACATTGGTGCTTTCACTGAGAGTTCCTCTTTGTCGTCACCTTTAGGCCCGATGGCTTCTTCGATCATCAACCACGACGCAGTCCAGGGTGAGACTTTTCTCCCCGGATAGGTCTTCGTATTCGGCGGCTTTACACTGCGGGCCAATTCACTTGGCCATCTGGAGCAGATCGAAAGCTACGCCCCTGGCCATCAGGTCAGATTTGGAAGTTTAAGCTACACGGATGACATCCGCGGAGACTTGATCTTCGACGGATTCGAGCCACAGCCGAGCGCGCCGCACTGTCACGATGGGCATGATCTAGCTCTGCCGCCGGACAGTGCCCAGAGCGCCGCTCAGGTGTCCGCTCCGACCCTTAGCTCGGAGCCGACTGCGCCAATTGGGGACGGATGGTTGGACACCGCCCCGGGGGCTGCAATCTCTACGGCAATCGAGCCGAATACCAGCCTTGTCCTTTGTGAAGCTCGTGACTCCAAAGTGCCAGACTCCTTTCCGGATTCCGAATCTTCCGCACCCCTTCCGATCGAACCCAATTGGGCTCCGATCATGGAGTTCACCGCCGCAGACATCTTTCAGCACTCGCCCTTTGGCGACATCCTGATTTCAGTAAAGTCTCTCTCTTTGTCAGGAGAGCCCTGGCCAGACTATGGTCAGCAAGGTTGGGATGCGTACGACGAAGAAATTCGAAGCCCACCCACCACCCACTTCGTAGCCACTGTCGATGATTTAACCGACATGCTCGACTTCGACTCCGAAGACATCAACTGTATGGACACCGATGAAGGAGACGATCAAGAACCAGCGCCTATAGTGGACTGGAAAGCCACCTCGTCATATGACATATACATGGTGGACACCCCAAAGGAAGGGAATGGTGATGGAACAATGGAGGATGACCCCTCCAAGAAACATCCTAAACGCCGACGTCAGCGGCGCCGCTCTAAATCCCGCCATAGCAAAAACGGTGATTCCGGCACCGGAGACAATAACACCCCGGACAGTGCCGAAGACAACCCCCTCCAGCCGGATTCAGCACAGGAAGAGGGAGAAGCCAGCCCTCGTAAGAGAGCGGCAGATAGAGAGGTCGAGGACGACAATTATATGCCTCCCTCCGAAGACGAGGCAAGCCTCGACGATGACGAATTTGTTGTGCCAGAGGATCCCGTCGAACAAGAGCATTTCAAACGCAGGCTTATGGCCACGGCAAGCAGCCTCAAGAAAAAATAGCAGCAGCTTAGAGCTGACCAAGATTTGCTAGCCGACAGATGGACTGAAGTCCTGGCGGCCGAAGAGTACAAACTCGAACGTCCCTCCAAGAGCTACCCAAAGCGCATGCTGCTGCCCCAACTAGAGGAGGAATCAACTAAACCTACATCACCAGCATATGATGCGGCCGATCGGCCACCCCGTGGCCGCGACAGAGAGGCCTTTTGGCCCTCAACTCAAGCCGCACCCCGGCGCCTCTCAAAATGTACCAATGCAAGGGGAAACGCACCGGACCTGCGAGACATATTGGAGGACAAGGCAAGGCAAACAAGATCGATCTACGGATCGCGCGGGTGCCCCACGACACGTGACGATAACCGTCACGCTGGATATGGCAAATACGACTAGGCCGAACACAACAGACAAAGCTCACCCAAGCTACATCGTGATATAGCCCAGTACAGAGGCGACGCACACCCACTATGCTTCACAGATGAAGTAATGGATCATCAAATCCCCGAGGGTTTTAAACCCGTTAACATCGAATTATATGATGGCACAACAGATCCCGTGGTATGGATCGAGGTTTATCTCCTTCATATCCACATGGCCCGCGGTGATGATCTACACGCTATCAAATACCTCCCGCTCAAGCTTAAAGGACCAGCTCGGCATTGGCTTAACAGCTTGCTAGCAGAGTCAATTGGTTGCTGGGAGGACCTGGAATCCGCATTCCTTGACAACTTCCAGGGCACTTATGTGCGACCACCAGACGCCGATGACCTAAGCGACATAATTCAGCAGCTAGAGGAATCGGCCAGAAAATTCTGGACACGGTTCCTAACAAAGAAAAATCAAATAGTCGACTGTCCAGACGCAGAGGCCCTTGCAGCCTTCAAACATAACATCCGAGACGAATGGCTTGCCCGGCACCTAGGACAGGAAAAGCCGAAATCCATGGCAGCCCTCACAACACTCATGACCTGCTTTTGTGCGGGAGAAGACAGCTGGCTGGCTCGTAGTAATAACATGACCAAGAGCCCTGGTAATTCGCATACCAAGGACAACAATGGCAGGTCACGTCATAACAAGCACAAGCGCCGCATTAACAACGACAATACTGAGGATACGACAGTCAATGCCAGATTCAGAGGCTCTAAACCTGGTCAGCGGAAGAAGCCATTCAAAACAAATCCTCCAGGCCCATCTAGTTTAGACCGGATACTCGATCGCTCGTGCCAGATACATGACACCCCCGAACAACCAGCCAATCACACCAACAGGGATTGTTGGGTGTTCAAGCAGGCAGACAAGTTAAGTGCCGAAAACAGAGACAAGGGGCTGCATAGCGATGACGAGGAGGAACCCCGGCCATTGAACAACAGAGGACAGAAGGGCTTTCCCCCACAAGTGCGTATGGTGAACATGATATACGCAACCCACATCCCCAAAAAGGAGCGGAAGCGTGCGCTCAGGGACGTATATGCGTTGGAGCCAGTCGCCCCAAAGTTCAACCCATGGTCCTCCTGCCCGATCACTTTTGATCGAAGGGACCACCCCACTAGTGTTCGTCACGGCGGATTCGGCGCATTAGTCCTAGACCCAATCATTGACGGATTTCACCTCACTAGAGTCCTCATGGACAGCGGCAGCAGCCTGAACCTGCTTTATCAGGATACAGTGCAGAAAATGGGCATAGATCCCTCAAGGATTAAACCCACAAAGACGACCTTTAAGGGCGTCATACCAGGTGTAGAGGCCAGCTGTACAGGCTCAGTTACACTCGAAGTGGTCTTCGGATCCCCGGATAATTTCCAAAGCGAAGAGTTAATCTTCAACATAGTCCCGTTCCACAATGTCTATCATGCCCTGCTCGGACAAATCACATTCGCAAAATTCAATGCGGTGTTGCACTATGCATATCTCAAGCTCAAGATGCCAGGCCCTCGCGGAGTCATTATGGTCAATGGAAACACCGAGCGCTCTCTCCGAACAGAGGAGCACACGGCGGCCCTGGCGGCGGAAGTACAAAGTAGCCTCTTAAGGCAATTCTCCAGTCCGGCCGTTAAACATCCGGACAACGTCAAGCACGCCTGAAGTAACCTACAACAAGACCGTCTGGCATGTTCCGAGCAAGCATAGCAGTGCGGCCCCAACCCCAGCCCTCACGAAATTGCGATACCAGTACCACGCGTACATAATTACGCTCTGGAAATACCATGTGCATAAGGGGAGGGGCACAACCACGGCACGCCCAGATTGCGGCTCAACCGCACTAGGGGCTCCCGATTTTGCCATTTCTTTACTTTTATTTTTTTTATATACTTTCAGGACTCCACTATTCGGAAGGCCTTTCCGGCAGTACAATCACCAAACACACGATGCAACAACTAGGAAGACAACAAGCCACGTCAAATGTCCAGGTGGTCTCTATAACGAGCTAAATACCTGTCTCACTTAAAGTCTCGCAGCTTGCCCCTGGAGGGGGACATGTCAAATAATCCCATCTCTTGCGTACCGCACTATTTGTATCGTTCCGCTCTCATAGCAGCCCTTTTAATAAACAATACATAGCTCTTGTCTATTATTGCACTCATTTTTTATATGAGTATGTTCAGTTATGACATTATGCAACCGTACACTTTGGTACGGCCAATACACCAAGGGCTTAAGTACCCCATAATGCGGTGTGAGAAGACCGAACACTCTCATGAGTGCGGCACCACGAACTTATAGCATTATATGCATCGGCTCCGAATCATGTCTTGGGTCAATAGTTGGGTTTGCCTGGCTCCCATGTTTTGGTACCTTACGTTCCGCTATGTCGGCTAAGGTAGCACTAGGAGAACTACTGCGATTGTGCCCAAGATGAGCTGGGTTAACACCTCAGTAGAGAAAGCTAAAACTGACCGTCATGATAGGGCGAGAGACCGTTCGCTATTCGAGAGGTTTTTCGAGTCCTTAAAGACTTATGCCGCTTAGAGCGAGGAGCTGGCTTTGTCCGGCCTAGGCGTGGATAGCGCCCCGAACTCGGTCTTCCGAATACTAGGGGCTTCGCCGAATTTTAAAATTGTAGAATTCTATGGCTAAGTGGGAGTGATAAAGCATTATAAGTCTGATTGCCTTGTTTGTTGTGCTGAGCGCCTCCCTCGATGGACCCAAGAATGGGAACAAGAGCGCTCAGGTTTATCCCGAACACCCCAGCACTCGTGGCATGGGGGTAGAAGCCGACGACTTGCATCTCTCAGATTTAATAAACAGCCGCACAAAAGGTAATATTTTAAATTCCAAAAGCGTTGCTTAGCACATATGAACAAGTTTTCAGCGCACAGGATAAAAACGAGCGAGTTTACTCAAAAATTACATCCCTGGTACATTCGTCCGCTACAAGACGGGCACCCTTCAGGACGCCCTCATAATACATCTCGGGCCGGCGATGCTCCTTCCCCTCTGGCGGCCCATCCTTCACCAGCTTCTCCGCATCCAGCTTGCCCCAGTGCACATTGGCACGGGCAAGGGCCCTACAGGCACCTTCAATACATACGGAGCGCTTGATGACTTCAAGCCATGGACATGCATCCACCAGCCGCCGCACCAGCCCAAAGTAGCTCCCAGGCATGGCCTCCCCAGGCCACAGCCAGCTTATAAGGCCCTTCATGGCCTGTTCGGCTGCCTTATGGAGCTCGACCAGCTGCTTCAGCTGGTCGCTTAGGGGCACCGGGAGTCCGGCCTCAGCGTACTGGGACTAGAACACTTTCTCCGTCGAGCTCCCCTCCTCGGCCCGGTAGAATGCGGCGGCATCGGATACACCACGGGGCAGATCTGCGAATGCTCCTGGAGAGCTCCGGACTCGGGTAAGTAACAGCTAATTTACTCTCACGTGCTTGCTTTGCATAAAGAATGCCTTACCCGCCGCTATCTTCTTCATCGCCTCAATTTCTTGAAGGGCCTTTTGGGCTTCGGCCTTGGCAGACTTGGCGCTTTCAAGTGCCGAGGCAAGCTCGGACTCTCGCGTCTTTGAGTCAAGCTCTAAACCCTCGTGTTTCTTCACGAGAGCATCGAGCTCTTGCCGCACCTCCGCCACCCGCGCCTCTTGATTTTCCCGCTCAGTGCGCTCCACGGCCGCATTATCTTTGGCCTTGGACAGCGCTTCCTTCAGGGCCGCCACCTCAGTTGTGGCCCCTGCAACATTCACGTTGGTCCTGTCAATATTTGCAACCAGGTATTTTTTATATACTTAAATAAGGTATTACATACCTTCCTTGTCCTCGAGCTGCTTCTTGGAACGGCCGAGCTCGTTCTTGGACTGCTCGAGGCTCTGCTTCAACGCATCGACCTCCGCAGTCAGTGCGGCAGAGGTCAGCACCGCAGTCTGCATTCCCATGTTGACATATTTATGTTAGACTCCTGCTTATATCTTTTTAGATCCTCAGTCCGGTTTTTCTTTCCGAACACCAAACTGAGCATCAGGTGCTACTGTCTATGCGGTAACATTTTTATATGTTTTAAATACATACCTCAAAGCCTGTTAGAAGGCTGGTACAGGCTTCTGTCAGCCCGCTCTTGGCGGACTGAACCTTCTGAATCACCGCACTCATAACAGTGCGGTGCTCCTCGTCGATGGAGGCGCCGTTAAGCACCTCCAGCAAATTATCCGATGCCTCCAGTTGGACGGAGGCCGCCGGTGTCGTAGGCTTGCCCTTCTTGCGAGGGGGCGCCTACCGGACTCCGGAATCACTGAAGGTTCCAGAGCGGTGTCCGGCCCAGGGCCGGACTTAGATCCCTCTGGGCTTCATCCCCTTTGGGCCTGGAGTCCGGGAGGTCGCCTTACGACGCCTCCAGGACCACCTCCTCCTGGTGTAGCCCCTTTTGGGACTCCACCTCGGCATCGTCCGTAGGGCAAGGGGAGGAGGCCGTCGGGAGTGAAGCGCTAATCACATCCGACGAATCCAGGGAGCCGCTCGACGACTCGCCGAGCTGAGCCTTGGGCGGACTGCATGATTGAATTCGGCGTCAGAAGGTATGTACAATAGAGGAACGCCATAAGTTATTATGTTATCCGGATACCTACGATTTTGCCAGGGGCTTGGCCCTGGATGGCCATTCCTCTCCGCCGTCGTTGGCGTCGAAGGCGTAGTCCGGAAGAAGGGTCTTCCCCTTCTTGGACCCTCCGGCCTCCCCAGTTGGGGCGGCCTTCCTTTTCTTTCCTCCCCCCACTGGAGGGGGAGAGGCTGCTTCTTCCTCCTCCTCGTCTTCGGAGGCGGAGGGCACTTCGGGGTCGTCGGGCGATGAATCCGACACCACCAGGCGCCGGGAACTCTTTCGAGTCCCCGTGGCCTTCTTCTTGGCCTTCTTCTCCGGCACCACGTGAGGTGCTGGAACCAGCAGCTTCGTCAAGCATGCATCTGCTGGGCCTTCGGGCAAAGGGGCTGGACAATCAAACTGTTCGGACGTCCTCTTCCAATCCTGTCAAAGGAGCGGGAGTTTAGATCTTGCATAGAGTCAAACTATGAAAATCAAGTGTCCTGTAAAGGATAAAAACAAGCTTACTTCGGTGGCTTGGCGCTTGGCGCAGAATCCGCGATCCTCGGTGACGGGAGGGGAGACCTCGGAGCTCTTGAATAGCACCTTCCAGGCGTCCTCGTGCTTTGTGTCGAAGAGCCTGGACAAAGTCTGGTGCTGGGCCGGGTCGAACTCCCACAAGTTGAAGGCCCATCGTTGACACGGGAGGATCCGGCGGAAGAGCATGGCCTGGACTACGTTGACAAGTTTAACCTTCTTGTTCACCAGGTCTTGGACGCAGGTTTGGAGTCCGGCCACCTCTTCTGGATTACCCCACAACAGGACCGTCTCTTTCCAAGATGTGATCCGTGTGGGGATGCTAGATTGGAATTCGGGGGCCGCTTCCCACTCAGGGTCACGCGGCTCGGTGATGTAGAACCACCCTGATTGCCACCCTTTGATGGTTTCCACGAAGGGGCCCTCGAGCCATGTGACATTGGGCATCTTACCCACCATGGCGCCTCTGCACTCCGCTTGCCGGCCGCCCATGACCTTCGGCTTGACGCTGAAGATCTTCAGCCATAGGCCGAAGTGGGGCTTGATGCGGAGGAAGGCCTCGCACACGAGATAAACGCCGAGATGTTGAGGATGAAGTTCGGGGCCAGATCATGGAAATCCAGGCCGTAGTAGAACATGAGACCCAGGACAAATGGGTGAAGTGGGAAGCCCAGTCCATGGAGGAAATGGGTGAGGAACACCACCTGCTCATGGGGCCCAGGGGTGGGGATGAGTTGCCCCTCATCTGGAAGCCGGTGCACGATGTCGTCAGACAAGTATCCGGCCTTCCTTAACTTTTTGATGTGCCCCTCCGTGACGGTGGAGGCCATCCACCTACCTCCCGCTCCGGACATGATTGGAGAGGGTCGAGGTGGGAAGAGCGGTCTTGGGCACTAGAGCTCGAGTGCGCAGAAATGGATAAGCAAAGGAGGAAGAAGGCGTAGATTGAAAGGGCAGATTCTTATCCCCTTATATGGGCGGCCGGAACTATGTGCCCCCACCAGCCTAATAAAATTTGCTTATCTCCCTAGCGCCACGATTGGTGGCGCGGTTGGGTTACCCACGCCCGTATTGATGAGAATCCCGGAATAAGGGGACACGATCTCTGCTTTGACAAGACGTGCCAAGGAAACCGCCTCGCTAACTACGGAATACGTCAGCAGATTAGATTTGTGTAAATATTATTCTCTCTCTACAGTGGTATGTGGAACTTATTTTGCAGAGCCGAACACTATCCTTGTGTTCAACATCTTCTATGAAGTATTCGGAGGAGGAACCCGCCTTGCAATGCCGAAGACAATTTGCGCGCCGGACTCGTCGTCATTGAAGATTGGTTCAGGGGCTACTGGGGGAGTCTTGGATTAGGGGGTGTCCGGATGGCCGGACTATGACCTTTGGCCGGACTCCCGGACTATGAAGATACAAGATTGAAGACTTCGTCCCGTGTCCGGATAGGACTTTCCTTGGCGTGGAAGGCAAGGTTGGCGATACGATATGTAGATCTCCTCCCATTGTAACCGACTCTGTGTAACCCTAGCCCTCTCCGGTGTCTATATAAACCGGAGGGTTTTAGTCCGTAGGACGGACAACAATCATACCATAGGCTAGCTTCTAGGGTTTAGCCTCTCCAATCTCGTGGTAGATCAACTCTTGTACTACCCATATCCTCAATATTAATCAAGCAGGAGTAGGGTTTTACCTCCATCGAGAGGACCCGAACCTGGGTAAAAACATCGTGTACCTTGTCTCATGTTACCATCCGCCTAGACGCACAGTTCGGGACCCCCTACCCGAGATCCGCCGGTTTTGACACCGACAAGGGGTGTGGCGTACCGCAAAACAGAGGAGACGAACTTCTCTTGGACCTCCTACGGTCAAAACAAGGTCCTGTTGGTCTAGAGGGATGTAGCATACCGCAAAACAGAGGAAACAGACTTGTGTTGGAGTGCTATGGTTGTAATGGGGGTCCTGTTCATCGGGAGGGGTTGGGTGTACCGCAAAACAGGACTCCACGGGGCTACTGTTCATCTCCACCGTCGACTGCCTCCACGGGCTACTATTCATCCACCATCGACCTCCTCCAGCCTCCTCCTGTGACTGTTCATCTACGACGTCTCCCCTCCTGCCTCCACCAGCCACTGTTCATCCATAGGCTTCTGTTCATCCAGCCTCCACCGCTCCTCCATCGGCTACTGTTCAACCAGCCCTCTCCACAGGGTCCTGTTCAACCACCCCTCCACGAGCTACTATTCATCCAGCCATCCACTAGCTACTGTTCAACCAGCCCTCCACGGGGTCATCCTATTCATCCAGCCCTCTATGGGGTTCTGTTCATCCACCCTCAACCGGCCTGATCGATCAGGGTCATGTTCATCCAACGACAACACCACGGGGTCATGTTCATCCAACCCCCCACTGGGAACTGTTCACCCCCCCCCCAACAACGCTCACTGTTCATCAAGGGAAGGAGGCAGCAGGTTCGATCGGCTTCAGTTAGCAGCAGTAGCGAAGGAATCACTCGATCGGGTTCAGTGAATAGCTAGATCGATCGATCGCTCGGGTTCAGTAATGTGTAGTCTACAGTGCAATCGCTCGGGTTCAGTAGCCGAACGCCTCGCTCGAGTTCAGTTAGAGCCCAACACCTCGCACCCACGTGCGTACGTGTACGAGAGAAACGCGCATCGCTCAGCCCCCGACCACCTACCGTAACTGGGAACTCCCTGATATTTTCCTCGCCCTCGCTTCTACCACGGTTTTTTCTGTCATGGACGGCCCAAAGAATGTCACGCAGCTCCATCTCTGGCCTGCCTAGGACGAAAAGCCCATTTTCTATCATTATTTTTTGTCGTAGAAGTAGGAGCTCACCACATCTATGATGATATCGGGTTTTTTCGCAATTATCATCATAGAAGTGTCATAAGCATGACAGAAAAAATTTCGTTCGGTCCAAAATGTCACGGGATGTGTCTTGTTTTTGTAGTGTTGGGACATATCTCGCCTGAGAGAAAGTGATGCAGGAACAAACTCTTGGGGACCAGAGAATAAACATATTATGGACGAGGTGGAAAAGAATACTGAGTTAATTCGTTACATGCTTTGGGAAATTCAGAGTTTGAAGAAGATACTCAAGAGCATTGCGGAGGACAAACCTACTACTTCATCACCACCGCCATCACTAAAGAAGAAAACTTGAGTACACGGGTATGGGCACTACCATTGGCTTGTGCCAAGCTTGTGGGAGGTGCCACGATATCGTATCCCCACCACTTTTATCATCATTTTCTATCTTAGTTCGATCTGTAGTTATTTCGTGATTTAGAAGAATAAAGTTTTAATATGATATGTTTTCGAGTGCTTGCTTAGTGATCTATCTATATATGTAATTGTGTGTGCGATATATAATAAAAATTAGTTTGAGTTTTGCTTTGCTTTCTTGTTTCAATCTTAGCAATGAAAAAAAGATCATATGCTACTCCCATCAGGAGTAATGACTTCATATAGAAGAAGTATAGTTGATAATTTTTTTTGAAAGTTGACAAGCATAGCATTGGTCATTGGTGCAATGCATGAGAAAGTAATAAAGGAAGAGAGGTCTCACATATAAATATATTATCTTGGACATGTTTTATGATTGTGAGCCCCCATAAAATATTCTATATCAATTAGTTGACGTTGGACAAGGAAGACAATGTAATGAGTTATGGTTGTTTACACTCACATAGAAGTTATACTGTTATGGATCTCCTAACATGTGGTGCTTGTCTAGAACACTTTTGCTAGCCCAAAAACTTGCACTAATTAGAGATACTACTTGTGCGTCCAAAATCCTTAAACCCAGTTTCATGTCATGAGAGTCCACTATATCTACCTATGGATTGAATAAGATCCTTCAAGTAAGTTGTCATCGGTGCAAAAGCAATAAAAATTGCTCATAAATATGTATGATCTTTTATTGTAAGGGGAATAAGCTTTGTACGATCTTGTGATGGTGAAGAAATAGAAGTGAAAGACTGCATAATAAAGGTTGCTATCACAAGGGGCAATATAAAGTGAGGTTCCTTTACATTAAGAGGTTCCACATTCAAAAACAAAAGGCGCATGCCAACCTCTGCTTCCCTCTGCGAAGGGCCTATCTTTTACTTTCATGTATTTAGTTTTATACAAGAATTAATAGTGTTTGCCCCTACATCTCTCCATTTATTCTTTATTAGCAAGGATCATGTGGTAGATAGATCCAGACATATATATCCAGTTGGATGTAGGTGATCATGAGTTATTATTGTTGACATTACTCTTGAGGTAAAATAAGTTGGGAGGCTCGGTTGCATCCGATTTATCGATCTCTAGTCATTGATTACATGCATCCGACTACCATTTCTTTGTATGAAGTACGTACTTGTTCTTCACCGTGCAAGCTCTACAGGTTCCGACCTCTTACTTTCGTAGTTATGAATTGCAGAATAGAATCAATTATGAAATTCATAAGTATATATCCCTCATCTTTCTATTTATTCTTTAGTGGCAAGCATCATGTGGTAGATAGATCCATACATATATATCCAGTTGGATGTATGTGATCATGAAGTATTATTATTGTTGACATTACTCTTGAGGTAAAATAAGTTGGGAGGCGAATTCATAAGCCCCTATCTTTCTATGTGTCTGACTAAGACTTTTTCTCTATAAATATGCCTTGAGTGTCAGCAATCTTAGAAGACTATATGATAGTTTAGTATGTGAACTTGCTAAACAGAGCTCTTACATAGATGTTTTTCTGAAAATATGATGGAATGTGATTGTTTCAATGACTGGGAACATAGTTTGTTAGTTTGCAATAAAGATCATGATGCTTTCATGTCCGTATTTTATTTTTATCACACCTCTCTCTCTAAACATGTGGTCATGATTATCGATTTCGTCTTTTGCTTGAGGACAAGCGAGGTCTAATCTTGGAGGAGTTGATATGTCCATTTTGCATCATGTTGTATTGCATTATGGACTATTATTTTACATTATGATACAATCCTTATGCCCTCTCTCTTTTTTTTGCAAGTTCCACATGAAGAGGGCTATATCGAAGGCAACTTTTCTGAACATTTCCAAATGAGCTGAAAATTGACGGAGAATTATTTGAGAATATATTAAAATTATTGGCGAAAGAATTATCAGAAGGGGACCCACCAGGAGGCAATAAGCCTGGGGGATGGGCCCCACCCAGGGCGCGCCCCTGAGCTTGTGGCGCCCCTGGAAGGCCTCCCGGGCCCATCTTTCTCCTATATGGTGCCATTTGACCTAGAAAAAAAATTAGAAGAGAAGTTTCGGGACGAAGCGCCGCCATCTCGATGCAGAACCTGGGCAAGAGCACTTTTGCTCTCCGGCAAAGAGATTCCGTCGGGGAAGCTTCCCTCCAGGAGGGGGAAATCAAAGCCATCATCATCACCAACGATCCTCTCATCGTGGGAGGACCAATCTTCACCAACATCTTCACCAGCATCATCTCATCTCAAACCCTAGTTCATCTCTTGTATTCAATCTTTGTCTCAAAACCTCAGATTGGTACCTGTGGGTTGCTAGTAGTGTTGATTACATCTTGTAGTTGATGCTAGTTGGTTTATTTGGTGGAAGATTGTATGTTCAGATCCTTGATGATATTCAATACCCCTCTGATCTTGAACATGAATATGATATTTGAGTAGTAACTTTTGTTCTTGAGGACATGGGGGAAGTCTGGTTATAAGTAGTCATGTGAATTTGGTATTCGTTCGATATTTTGATGATATGTATGTTGTTGTTTCCCTTAGTGGTGTTATGTGAATGTCGACTAGATGATACTTCACCACCTTTGGTCCTATAGAAATGCATTGTGGAGTAGTTGTTATATGATGGGTTGCTAGAGTGATAGAAGCTTAAACCCTTGTTTATGCGCTATTTCGTTAGGGGCTAATTTGGATCCAAACGATTCATGCTATTGTTAGATTTATCTTAATTCTTCTTTCGTAGTTGCAGATGCTTATGAGAGAGGGTAATCCTAGTGGGAGGCTTGTTCAAGTAAGAACAACACCCAAGCACCGGTCCAGCCACATATCAAATTATCAAACTAACGAACGCAAATCAAACACATGATCAAAGTGACTAGATGGAATTCGTGTGTGTCCTCAAGAACGCTCTACTTATTATAAGAGACTGTTCCGGCATGTCCTTTGCTAGAAAAATGATTGGGCTACCTTGCTGCATTTTTGTTACTGTTACTATTTATTGCTCATTACAAATTATCTTGCTACAAACTATCTGTTACCGACAATTTCAGTGCGTGCAGAAAATACCTTGCTGAAAACCGCTTGCCATTTCCTTCTGCTCCTCGTTGGGTTCAACACTCTTACTTATTGAAAGGACTACGATTAACCCCCTATACTTGTGGGTTATCAGTAAACGGCCTGACGGGAGTTGTGCAACACAGCCCATTGCTTAGCCTTCACAATCCTCACCGAGGCACCGACCTGGGTCCGCGTGGAACACAACCTCTCCGAGGTTTGAGCCCACAGCTAGTCGATGACTACCATGGAGACTGGCATGCGCCGCTTGCGCTGCCTCGATGGGGAGTTCACGAAGATCAACGAGGAGTGGTCCCTCAGCGAGACTAACGCCGTCGCCGCCGGCAACGGCAGTGGCAAGGACAAGGCTCCCCAACCATTGTCAGTGTTAGCCACGACGGTCCTCTACACGGCACAATAGCAAGCGGAGTATCTCCTTCACGAATGCTAGGCGGCAGCCGGGCTGGGCTGCCATGCCCCCATGCCCTTCCGCTGTTGGAAGGACCACTCCGACAACGACGTCTATGGTGGCATGGACGGCAACGGGGGTGCCGTTGGCCAGTCCGGCCACGCATACGAGGTCACCGTCCACTACAAACTAGTTTGCATTTTAGTTGAACGAATGAAATATCATTTGTGTGTAAATTATGTCTGAACTTAAGTGAATGTTATTGTGTTTGCATGAAAATTGTCTGATATGTTTAAACTTGCTTTGAAATGTATGCAGGCACATGTTTGGTCGTGTTTTCGTCCAACCTTTACCTTCCGCTTCCTCTATCTGTTTTGATTTTTTTTCCTTTCATCTCTGGTTTTTTCAACCAATTCTTCTTGAAAACCCATCAACTGTCTCATTTTCTATTGACTTGTCAAAGAAAAAAAATAGTTTTTCTGGAATGCCAATAAATGCATACTAAATAAGCGTTAACCAAAGAAAATCATAACTTTCTACACAATCACACTAACATGGTCAGGTAAACCACGAATAATGTACTAAATGTTCATTCTCCCATTATAATGCACATGCAATTACCTAGTGTTTGGGAAAAATATACCGAGTAAATGCAAACCCATACTACATGAAATTTCTGCCCCCAGATGCACATTCGATGAACAATAAATCTAAAAGAATAGTAAAAAAAATTAAAAATTCTGAATTTTCATTGTAACATGCATGTTTGAATGTTCTACTACCGCACAATATTTTGTATAGAAATAACATTCCATGTGTTTGTGAAAGAAAAAGGTACTCTGGAAAGCTCTTTTTTGGGGTCTTTTTTTGTACCCAAAGCATCACGAAGAATTATACACAGGGAATACACTAAAGAATGTTTCTCCAAAAAAAATATTTTTTTGGTTTTTTTTTGTTGTTGTTAATTTTCGGAATTTACTGTTTGCACAGGTGCATTTGCATCTAGAGCGGAATGACACTTTGGGAGCCCACAAACACAAGGGCGCGTCTATGTCTTGCTTGACGCGAGACAATATGAAGTCTCGCCACAAGCAGCCGCAAGATTGGGCCGGCCCAGCGCGGACTAAAGACCTTGAATGTCATTTCTTTTTCTTCTTTTTCACATTTTTGAATTCATTTTTTCCATAAAAAAGAAACAAATCTTGTATTTCGAAACATTCTGTATATATCTATTATACAAATCACTTTATATAGAACTAGTCATCAACCCGTGCTCCTGCACGGGCTAGCAAGTTTTTGGAAAAAATATTATACATCGAGAATTTATATATATATAGACACACATATATATCTTTGCTACTTATTTTCATAGCATATACCATATTATATTTCCCTACTTCCCATTATAAATATACTCAGAATGTAGTGGATCATTTTATATTGTTGAAAATATTGTACTAAGCATTGTGCCAGAATAATAAGTAGTGACACAATTATATGTATTTAACGGCTCCTAACTCTAGTAATAAATAAATACATCTGAAAGTGTTTGCTACTTAATATTATTATACATATAACATCTATGATTTTTCACTCTGCCGTCATTACCAACACAGTTACTCCTTGCATCTACTTGCGATGTATGATAAAAATATTCCACCAAAAATATTGGTGACCTACAACCATTCTTGGAGGACTTAGTTTATGTGATCACTCTCAAGAATCTCTCTCCCTTTCCCTCTAAGTATCATGCATGCACACACACAGTTACAAACCTATCTAACTAATTGCTACCCCCACCAGTCAAGCAACGGTCACTTCAACATGTCGGTGAGCTACATGCCTAGCTATTTGCCACGGCTCGGATCAAGCTTATCCTTGTACTTTTAAAATGTTTGGAACATCAATGGATTTTTTCATGTTTGATTTGAAAGTTGTGAAATCCTTGTTTATCTTTCCAATAATTCTCTATATTTTTGGTTTCCAGTTCAATATTTTTTTCACTT
Organism: Triticum turgidum subsp. durum; assembly: GCA_900231445.1. Lineage (NCBI taxonomy): Eukaryota > Viridiplantae > Streptophyta > Magnoliopsida > Poales > Poaceae > Triticum > Triticum turgidum. The sequence continues at coordinate 465,118,023 of LT934120.1, read as the reverse complement.
GGACTGTAACGTTCTAGAAGCCATGCTTATATTTTTTAAAATTTCAATGTAAGAACTTGGAAATTTTCTTTAATATTTTTAAGATCTCTTATAAATTTATCGAAGCTTACACCTCACATTTCTAAGAATTTAGCTAAATTATCGGATTCTGGCCTATACGATTTTAGATGTTGGTTTCTACATTTTTGGAAATTGATCATTTTGACATCCCAAGAGTCATTGGGAAAAGTAATGACAATGTTTTTTCTTTCGCTGCTACTAATTTACTTTTTTAATTAGTTAAGCGTTATTGCATGTTGTGCGATTATTCCTAAAATATCTAGAATACGGAATTTAAATGGCATGCCCTCACTTCTAAAATCAGTGGAGCTCTGATGCACTTGCAATTTTTAACAATTTTATTTTTTAAATACATTTTGAGCGACATTTATTTGTCTACTACTAAATTACATTTTTATAATTAGTCATGTGTTCTTGCATTATTTCTCGATTATTCTTTTAATATATTAAATATGAAACTTAAACTGCATTCCTTCACTTCTGAAATCAGCATACCTCTAATGCGCACTTGCAGAGTCTAGTAATTAATTTTTTAAATAGATTTGTTTTAGCAATTTAGATTCTTTACTACATTTTAAGATATTTTACATGTACACATAGATTTAGAAATATTTCTACACTTTTTTGTTATCTTTAGAAAACACTATGTGCAACACATACAAATTTGGGAGTATATATGTATGTGTGATTTACATACATGATTATTATAGTACATACATATATAAATTATTGACCCAGTCAAAATTGGGTGACCAAATTTTAAATTGAATGCCTCAATTAATTACAAGGTTCTAAAAATTAGGAAGCAAAGTATGTACTATAAAAGAATTGAAAGGAAAAGCTTTGTGAAGTCGTTGACCAGATCAAAATCGGGTGACCCAATTTAAATTAGAGACCTCAATTGAAGCATAGTGTTATATAGTAAATATAAGATATAAGAAAGTTGAAATTTATTGATTGTGCATTTCAAAAATATAAAACATGTATAGAAAAATATTTCTATTGTGTATGAAAGATGTACAATGTTTATGCAAAAAGTAGACATAAAAATTAAGTTTTATCTAATGTTAATCATGTATTTGAAAAAACAATATTGTTTCAAAAAAGTTCCAGTTGTGTAGAAAAAATGTACAGTGTTTATAGAAAAAGTAGACATCAAAAATGTATTTGAAAAATGTTAAACGTCTATATAAAAAATGTTCCTGGTGTATAAAAAATGTACAATGTGTATAGAAACAACTAGACATGAAAATATAAGGTTTCAAAAATGTTCATAATGCATTTGGAAAATGTCAAACGTGTATATAAAAGTTCCTGATGTATACAAAATGTACAATGTGTATGACAAAAGTGGAAACTGAAAAATACGCATTTAAGAAATGTTAATCATGTATTTGGGACATGTTAAACCTGTACATATAAAATGTTCCTGGTGTATACACAAAATGTACATTCTTTATGAAAAATGTAGACATAAAAACATATGAGTTTTAGAAATTGTTAATCATATATTTTCAAATGTTAAATATTTACATAAAAATTTGCTGATGTGTTAGAAAATATCAATGTTTTAAATAGCGGGCTATGAAAAATAGCAGCGGACCTTCAAATAAGCTATAGCGGAGCTATAGCGGGCTATAGCAGGCTATTTGTTAAGGCGAGCATTCAGCCGCACCCTGCTGAAAAGGCTATAGCGGATCTATAGCCGGCTATTTAAAACTATGGAAAATATACAATGTGTATGAAAAAAGTGGACGTCAAAAAATAAAATATTTTAAAAAAAGTTAATCATGTATTTAGTGAATGTTAATTCTGTATATTAAAAATGTTCCTAATGTGTGCAGAAAATGTTGGATGTGTATGTAAGAAAGTGACATCAAAAGCAAAAAAAGGGGGTGAGAGAACAAACAAATAAACAAAGAAAGAATAAGAAAATAATAGTAAAAACCATGTTAATCATGTATCCTGGTCGTCGTCTGAGCTCGGAGGCAAGCTGGCCTCTATACGTCGGGAACGTCGGGCCTGCCAGCCGTTTGCAAGGGATGCCATCTTGCGCCTCTGTGCCGGCGAAGCCGCTTCTAAATCGCGTTGTCACTTACCGTTATTGCGTGCTAGAGTGAGTTTCGACCACCGCACATGTTCAATGCCAGGCAGACAGACGGACAGACATCAAGCTTCAATGTAGTAGGAAGCCATCCCGTTGCCCAGTCTGGTCGTGCTACTCTGAGCCGACATTGCACGCGGCACAGATGGCGAGCGAGCGGACACGACGTGGGCGACGCTCTCGGTGTGCCCCTTGAAATATTCGACATGTTGCAGAGTGGTCGCGTCCGCTCTGGACCAGAATGAATGCGGTGCCTCTTCCCGGAAAGACGGTTAGAGCACACCGGTAATTGTGTTGGAGAGGTTTTTGAGTGGGACCGTATTGTTGGATGAGTACATCGCGGAGGTCCGGAAGCCCAGGTTTAATGCCGGTTGGTGAAAATTCAGACACGTCCGGACCTTTGCTGCACTGTGTTTCTATCTGTGAAAATATGACCATCTGGTTTACACCTTTCGTAGACTGTGGCGTGAAGCAAATCTTTTGTTTGTTTAGATGTGCATTTGATACAGAATGCAACGGTCAATTAATTAACAAGTTCTTACATAGTACTTCCTTCATCCGTAAATACTTGTCAGAGAAATGGGTAAAAAACGATGTATATAGAACTAAAATACCTATAAATATATACATTTCTCCAACAATTATTTCTGGACGGAGGGAGCTGTACAGTACAATATGATTTTAAGAATCACCGACGGCGCTCAGAAAGGCGGTAATGAGTGAAGCTTTGGCATGAACTTGTTGACATTTGGGTAGTTAAAAAAAACTTGTTGACATTTGGATGTGTTTACAGTTAGTTTCAACTTTTGAATAGCTTTCGATGTGAAGGTTTGGTCTATCTTGTCAAGATATAACCATCGTAGAATGCAAGCCTATTCGATTCGTCCTATCCTATGGGAAATACAGTATGTTTTTTACCAGTGGCGGAGCCAGGAAAAAGTTATCAGAGGGGCCGAGGGCTGTTAGAACTGGTTGGGAGGGCCAAATCACTGGAAAGTAGGTTTTTAGCAGCAAAATACTCACTAATTATGCACTGTTCATTATATGATTAGCAGCAAATATGAGATGTTAGGAGGGGCAAGGCCCCTGCTGGTCCCCCTGTCTCCGCCACTGTTTTTGACTACACCAACCTTTGGTTGGACTACAAGGATATAACTGAACTGAATTGCGCGTGGTAGCATTGTATCACGGGAAATGTGCCAAAAGAATGTCTACTAAATCACATACAAATGAATGAATTCTGTATATGTAAACCATGCCAAAATGTAGGGGGTCGCGTGGCAATTGTAGAACAGAAACAAAGAAGAAAAAAGAACAAGAACAAGAAAAGGTATGCGCAAAAAAAGAAGATCAGTGTCAAGCCAAAGAACTTGTTCATCTTGTCGATCAGTGTCAAACCCAAGAAAAGAATATGTTCATCTATCTGGAGTTTAATTTGGACACTATAGGACGAACAAACAGATGTTTGTTTACATTTCCGACTTGAAAGTTTACATTTCACTTGGAGTGACTGTGTGAGATGTATATACGAACGGAAACATTTAGCAGGGACTGACTGTGTGGGATGTACTTACGACCGGAACGATTTCGCCTATATAATTGTATTTTTTAGCACTACTATACGTATAACCGTATTTGGTCGCTCGCCGGTCGCACACAACCTCATTTTGCCGAGCGCGTGTGCCAGGAGGGCATATCCTCGACGGTTTCTGGGTCGTGTGGGAAGGACCCCCCTATCTCCATCACTCACTAGGCGACGGTTCCAAATGCCGTCGCGGAAATGGGTTAAAAACCATTTGTATAGCACCGACGCGTACCAGTGATTGGGGCTCTTCCACAATAGGCGTAATGTGCCTCATCTGAGACTGACTTATGTTCTGTCCGTTATGCAAATTCACAATGGTGATAGATATGACAGGAACATATTGATGACTTTCAAATAAACTAGGTTGTAGAACATGAGGGCAAATTCACACTAGTGATAGATATGTTCTCTAGAGCATCCCAACTAACTTGAATTAAGGAGCCGGTGCTGCTCGAGGAGGTGCAGGTTATACCATTGCTCCTCTTGCAACATCCGGAACACTAAAGACCTCATGTGCCATAATGGGCTCGAAGTGCACCTGCGTTTGCGCCATGGTGAAGCGGCAACTGATGTGGTGTCGACATCGAACAACTCCTTCATCATCCGGTCGTCGTCCTCCGAGCTCTCCTCCGGCGAGCTCGGAGGCAAGCTGGCCTCTATACGTCGGGAACGTCGGGCCTGCCAGCCGTTTGCAAGGGATGCCATCTAGTGCTTCTGTGCCGGCGAGAGCCGCTTCTAAATCGCTTTGTCACTTGCCGTTATTGCCGCCAGAGTGAGTTTCGACCATCGCACATGTTCAATGCCGAGCAGACGAATGGACAGACGGCCGGCTTCAATGCGGTAGGAAGTCGTCCCGTCGGCCAGTCTGGTCGTGCTACTCTGAGCCGGCATTGCACACGTCACAGATAGCGAGCGAGCGGATGCGACGTGGGCGACGCTCTCGGGCGTGCCCCTTGAATGCCCGACATGCTGCAGAGTGGTCGCGTCCGCTCTGGACAGGCATGAATGCGGTGCCTCTTCCTGGAAAGACGGTTAGAGCACACCGGTTATTGTGTTGGAAAGATTTTTGAGTGGGACGAGTACGTGGCGGAGGTCCGGACGCCCAGGTTTAATTCCCGGTTTGTGGTTTACACCTTCCGTAGAATGTGGCGTGAAGCAAATCCTTCGTTTGTTTAGATGTGCATTTGATACAGAATGCAATGGCCAATTAATTAACAAGTTCTTATATAGTACTACTTTCTTCGTCCGAAAATACTCGTCGGAGAAATGAATAAAAATGGATGTATTTAGATCTAAAATACCTCTAGATACATATATTTCTCCGACAAATATTTCTGGACGGAGGGAGTAGTACAATACGTATGACTTTAAGAAAAAGACTTGTTGGACATATGGATGTGTTTACAGTTAGTTTTGAGTTGAACTCATTTGACCATGGTAGAATGCAAGCCTATTCGATTCGTCCTATCCTATGCGGAAATACAGTATGTTTTTGACACCAACCCTTGGTTGGACTGCAAGGATATATCTGAATTGAATTGCGCTACTAAATCACATACAAACGTATGAATTTCGTTTTGTATATGTAAACCATGCCAAAACATGCAGGGGTCACGTGGCAATTGTAGAACAGAAACAAAGAAGTTAAAAGAACAAGAACTTCTTCAACCTTTCGGTCAGTGTCAATTAAAAGAATTTGTTCATCTATCTGGAGTTTAATTTGGACACTATAGGACGAACAAACAGATGTTTGTTTACATTTCCGACTCGAAAGTTTCTCTACGCAATTTCAGAGCACCACCCGAACGAAGGAACGAACGAATGCCAAAGAATCTCAAGAACCAACAGCGAGGAGCCGGGCGTCGGCGTCGTCGGCGATGAGGCGGAGGCGGTCCGCGTCGTCGGCGAGGAGGAGGAGGCGGTCGGCGAGGACGAGGCTGCGGTAGCCTGGAGCCCCGCCGCCGACGCGGGAGGAGAGAGCGCGCACGCGCTGGGCGCGCTGGCGCACGCGCTGAATGCGCGCCTGGTCGAAGGGCCGGTCGTAGAGCCTGGGGAGGTCTCGGCGGCGCAGGCTGGCGAGGGTGCCACTGATGCTGCCCAGGTTGAGGATGCGCCGGTACCCCAGCACCTCCCACCGGCGCCTCTTCGGCAGGATCCGGCGACGAGCGCGGTAGAGCAGCCGTCCCAGGGCGGGGACCTCAGCGAGGGACTCCGCCCCGCTCACGGAGACGACGCGGCGGCGCCGGCCCGCGCTGAGCAGCTGGCGCGCGTGCCGGAGCGAGTGGATCTCCAGCGGCGGCATCGTGCCCACCCGCGCGCTGCTCTGGCTCTCGGTGCTCTCTCTCGTCTCTGGTCTGGCGGGGGCGGAGGACGCTCCGGCCAGCTGTCGTCGGTGGAGGGTGGATGCGACGGTTATTCCGGGTTGGGCGGGGTATATATAGGGTGAGGAGAAGGGGCGGGAGACGGCGCCGAAACCAAGAACCGTTGCGTTCTTGGTCTCGCGGGCCCCCAACCACCGCCGGCGGCCCTGTTTGCCCCGCCGGCTGGCCCTGCTACAAACCGGAAGCCCAATCAATGTGGCATGTCCGCTTCCGCAGCAGCCCGATCAATCGATCAATGTGAATGTAAGGATGATCCCCAGATTCTGGCTTCACTCCGACCCCTCTCAGTGCAGAGAATCACCTTCTTCCGGTTTTCTCTGCCCGCCCCGCCCCGGCGAGGCCGAGGTCCCTGCGCCTCGATTTGGTCGCCGGCGAGACCGAGCTCCTGCGCGCCATCTAGCTCCCTGCTCGATTTCGTCTTCGTGCCCACGGACGGCGAGGTCACCGTGCGGCCGCCATTCCGTGCTCTGCAGTGCTCCCATGCCTAAGGATGCCCGTATCCGCCGCTCCAGCTCGCTGCCGCTGTGCCGTCCGGCAATACTGCAGCGCACACTCTGTTCGTCTCCGCTCAGTTTCATGGCGCGCAGTGGCCGCCGGCAGAGCGCGGAAGGTGCTTGATCAAATGTGACAGATGAGGATTAACATGCTCACCAGTGGACTCTTCTACGGCAACCTAACGCTGCGGGTTTTACTTGCCATGTCAGCACTGATGAGAGCCACCCCCCTCTCAGATTTTTGTGTCAAAAAGCCATCAACAAAGTGTTTTGCGTTCTCGGCAACAAGAAAAATATGGCGGATAGTACAAATCTTTTTTTTAGGGTGCAGATACTATCATCCGTATGATTTTAGTCTAAAACCGTCCGATGAAACTGCAGCCGTACAATTAGCCATCTCCCATGGGTAGCACCGACGGCGTCCAGCGGCGCTTCATTGCAACCTCGCCAGAGCTCCAGCGACCCCCATGGTGCTTCACTGCAGCTCCAGCGACGCATGGCGGTGCTTCATTGCAACCTCGTCGGAGCTCCAATGACCCCCACGATGCTTCACTGCAGCTCCCGTGGTGTTTCATTGCACCTCGTCGGCGCTCCGTTGCAACTCTGCCGGAGCACCACGCAGCCCGGGGTGGCAACAAGGGTGTTGTTAAAAAAAACGGCGAGCCACCGCGTTGCTCTCTTGAAGCATGGGCGGAGCGTCGTCGACCCCATGTTGCAGCACCGCCACGACCCCTGGTTCCGGCCGGCTGCACACTCATCTGTAGCATCGACGCCCGCGGCCCTACCTCGCCGGCAGCTGCATCTCGCACAAGTGCGTGTCCGCTCTTGCAACGGATTTGAGGGGGCGGATTTGCTGTCTACGGTTGTAGATGCTCTTAGTGTTTTATGGTTTCCCGCACTACTTGACGGAATTATGGTGGCTTTTTGCAATTTATTTTATTTGAATTTGAATGAGCCCATTGGTTCATGCTTTGCTAGCTCATGTTTGGGCAATTTCAGATCCCCCCCAAGCAATTCCAGAGCCGTAGACCTCGTAATCTAGGGCTGGGGGTTGCCGCCTGCCGTTGTGGCCTAGCCACAACGTCGCCGTCTTCTCCTCTCTCCACGAGCATGTCTCCACGAGATCTCCATTGACTCCTAATGAGTAGCTAGTGAAGGTAGACGTGATTATTTCGGATCCCTTGCCCCGATGGCTAGGGTTTTCTTCTCCACCCCAATCGAAGTGGTTGAAGACGTTCTCTTTGTCCCTCCGTCGATTTCCACAATGGTAGCTTTTTCTCTTCCTCACCGTCGACCTGTAGTCCTCAGATGGGCCGATGGGCCCTAGTTCTCTTTGAGATGGACTCTGGTAGTATACACAACGAATCAAGGCTACGTCCACCGAAGACTTGACGTATAATCCAAGACATCTCCTACCGCCTCCATGTGATCCCCTGGATACCGACTATGTAACCCTAGATGCCCTACCTAGCGTATATATAAGCCAAAGGGTCACAATTACATTCACCTAGCCCTAGGGTTAGAAAACAACTTACGATCTCGAGGTGGATCAACTTTGTACTCGATACATCATCATCAATATAAACAAGAGCAAGATGTACGGTTTTACCTCCATCAACAGGGCCCGAACCTAGGTAAACATTGTCCCTTGTCCTTGTTACCATCGATCCGAGATCCACAGCTCGGGACCCCCTACCCCGAGGTCTGCCGGTTTTTACATCAAAACTGGTGCTTTCATTGAGAGTTCCGCTGTGAAGATCAACAAAGGATCGATGGGTTTGTCGGTCAACGATTCCAATCTCCAAGGTACGATTCCCATGCTCGAACCGCCATCGCGGAGACGCATTTTCTCCTTCACGAGCAAGAAGGGATCCACGACCTCTTTTCTACCCTGACCAAACTCTCCGTAGAGGGTGAAGGGCCGAGGTACTTCCTGGAAACTGATTCTGACAGCAGCCGGCCAGGAATAGTTGACGAGTCTGATCTTTAAATCAGCTCGACCGATCCGGCGGCGGCGTGCCCTTCACAGGCTGAAAACGTCAAGGCATCAAGCCCAAGGTCCACAAAGACCGAAATCCCTCTCCCACACACCTCCCACATCGAGTATCCACTGGTATGCGTCGGTGGTATACAAACGGTTTTAACCCCTTTCCACAACGGCATTTGGAACCGTCGCCAAGTGAGTGTGGGCGATAGGGGGTCCTTCGCACACGACCCAGAAACCGTGGGGGATAGGGACCCTACAGTACTCCTACTCGTTTCTACTCGCATTGCCATCATAGTCGGTATTCTATGGTCCTATGTTTATGATGCGCGGCCCATCACAAACGGTTCACTATTATAGAACGTGTATGATGCGTGGCCCATGACAAACGGTTCACTGTTAAGAAGATTAGCTAATCGTCGTACGAGTGTCGGACAGGATTACGAAACGTCGGACCGTCGTAACATCGTCGTACACGACAACTATCGCACATGCTATTCTGTGGTGCAACGTTTACGATGCATACTTCATCGGAAATAGTTCATGGTTGCGAATCGTGTACGATAAGGCAACTAACCCAAACGTTTAGTTTGCCCGCCCGTTTGTGGTATTGTCTGACATCGCACACGCTTTGCAAACGGCAATTGTGTGCATGCTTGCACACATTTCCTCTCTGTGAACCGTCTCAGATTATGGTGTATATCGCAAACGTTTGTGTTTTACCAACCATGTGTGCTGTAACAACCTGGAGAGCGTAATTTCACCGTAATTTAATTGCTTCTGTTTCAAATTATACCAGATTTGAATTTGAATTTGAATGTATGCTATAGCTTTATTCATATCCATCAGGTTCAAACAACCAATGCACTATTCGATTCATAGGTACATATGTTCAAGAATTACATAAGAACCAAATAAAGAATGATGAACCACAGTTGTATACTTGTACTATTAAAGACGGTAAAGAAAGAGGCGAAATATATTCTGGTTGCTGAACAAGGTGAAGCAGAATGCCCATATTGTGCCCTCCTCCATGCAGAAGGCACACACGGCTCTAGTTCAACCCCTTGTGATGGCCAACCGCCCATCCTTCACGGTCTTCATGAAAACATCTAGATAATCATCATGTTCTGGTAGAAATACTTTAACCTTTGCATGCCCACCAATCATGTAGTTTGAGAGGTAATCTTGAGTAAACTGCTTGGGCAACCACTGCAGAGGTAAAAGATCCAAACATTGTCATCTAACACAACTCATTATGGGCAGTAAAAAGATATAGAGTTCTTACTTACCATCCTGCCGTTCACTGTTGTCTTGGATAAATTGTAAACAAATAGTTTAATGGCCATCTTTGGACCCATTATACTAACAATCTTTATCATCTCCCTCACTTGATGCTGGTTCATCGATATCTCATTGCCCATACGCAAAAAGGGTCGAAGCATGGATCTTTACCAATGCCATATGTACCTAAAAGCACCAAGTTAATATTAGAAGCTAAACAGCAATTGCACAATGATGTAGTACAACACTCTTTTATAATATGTCTATATTGTTGGAAATATGCCCTAGAGGCAATAATAAAATGGTTATTATTATATTTCTTTGTTCATGATAATTGTCTATTATTCATGCTATAACTGTGTTATCCGGAAATCGTAATACACGTGTGAATACATAGACCACAACATGTCCCTAGTAAGCCTCTAGTTCACTAGCTCGTTGATCAACAGATAGTCATGGTTTCCTGACTATGGGCATTGGATGTCATTGATAACGGGATCACATCATTAGGAGGATGATGTGATGGATAAGACCCAATCCTAAGCATAGCTCAAAGATCGTGTAGTTTGTTTAGCTAGAGCTTTTCCAAATGTCAAGTATCATTTCCTTAGACCATGAGATTGTGCAACTCCCGGATACCGTAGGAGTGCTTTGGGTGTGCCAAACATCACAACGTAACTGGGTGCCTATAAAGGTGCACTACGGGTATCTACGAAAGTGTCTGTTGGGTTGGCACGAATCGAGACTGGGATTTGTCACTCCATATGACGGAGAGGTATCTCTAGGCCCACTCGGTAATGCATCATCATAATGAGCTCAACGTGACCAAGTGTCTGGTCACGGGATCATGCATTACGGTACGAGTAAAGTGACTTGCCGGTAATGAGATTAAACGAGGTATTGGGATATCGACGATCGAGTCTCGGGTAAGTAACGTACCGATTGACAAAGGGAATTGTATACGAGATTGATTGAATCCTCGACATCGTGGTTCATCCGATGAGATCATCGAGGGGCATGTGGGAGCCAACATGGGTATCCAGATCCCGCCATTGGTTATTGACCGGAGAGGCGTCTCGGTCATGTCTGCATGTCTCCCGAACCCGTAGGGTCTACACACTTAAGGCTCGGTGACGCTAGGGTTGTAGAGATATTAGTATGCAGTAACCCGAAAGTTGTTCGGAGTCCCGGATGAGATCCCGGACATCACGAGGAGTTCCGGAATGGTCCGGAGGTGAAGAATTATATATAGGAAGTCAGGTTTCGGTCGTCGGGAAAGTTTCAGGGGTCACCGGTATTGTACCGGGACCACCGGAAGGGTCCCGGGGGTCCACCGGGTGAGGTCACCTATCCCGGAGGGCCCCATGGGCTGAAGTGGGAGGGGAACCAGACCCAGATGGGCTGGTGCGCCCCCCTTGCCCCCCCTGTGCCTAGGGTTGGAAACCCTAGGGGTGGGGGTGCCTCCACCTGGCTTGGGGGGCAAGTTTCCCCCCTGGCCGCCGCCGCCTCTTGAAGATTGCATCTCCTAGGGCTGGCGCCCCCCCTAGGGGGCCTATATAAAGAGGGGGGGGGGGAGGGAGTGAAGGAAATATGCCCTAGAGGCAATAATAAAGTTATTATTTATTTCCTTATTTCATGATAAATGTTTATTATTCATGCTAGAATTGTATTAACCGGAAACATAATACATGTGTGAATACATAGACAAACATAGTGTCACTAGTATGCCTCTACTTGACTAGCTCGTTAATCAAAGATGGTTAAGTTTCCTAACCATAGACATGAGTTGTCATTTGATTAACGGGATCACATCATTAGAAGAATGATGTGATTGACTTGACCCATTCTGTTGGCTTAGCACTTGATCGTTTAGTATGTTGCTATTGCTTTCTTCATGACTTATACAAAGTTCCTACAACTATGAGATTATGCAACTCCTGTTTACCGGAGGAACACTTTGTGGGCTACCAAACGTCACAACGTAACTGAGTGATTATAAAGGATCTCTACAGGTGTCTCCAAAGGTAGATGTTGAGTTGGCGTATTTCGAGATTAGGTTTTGTCACTCCGATTGTCGGAGAGGTATCTCTGGTCCCTCTCGGTAATACACATCACTTAAGCCTTGCAAGCATTGCAACTAATGAGTCAGTTGCGGGATGATGTATTACGGAACGAGTAAAGAGACTTGCCGATAACGATATTGAACTAGGTATTGAGATACCGATGATCGAATCTCGGGCAAGTAACATATCGATGACAAAGGGAACAACGTATGTTGTTATGCGGTCTGACCGATAAAGATCTTCGTAGAATATGTGGGAGCCAATATCAGCATCCAGGTTCCGCTATTGGTTATTGACCGGAGACGTGTCTCGGTCATGTCTACATAGTTCTCGAACCCGTAGGGTCCGCACGCTTAAGGTTTCGATGACAATTATATTATGAGTTTATGAGTTTTGATGTACCGAAGGAGTTCGGAGTCCCGGATGAGACCGGGGACATGACGAGGAGTCTCGAAATGGTCAAGACGTAAAGATCGATATATTGGACGACTATATTCGGAGTTCGGAAAGGTTCTGAGTGATTCGGGTATTTTTTGGAGTACTGGAGAGTTAGGGGAATTCGCCGGGGAGTATATGGGCCTTATTGGGCCATACGGGAATAGAGGAGAGAGACCAAAAGGAAGGAGGCCTGCGCGCCCCCTCTGGTCTGAATTGGACAAGGGGCGCAACCCCCTTTTCCTTCTTCCTCTCCCCCTCTTTCCCTTCTCCTACTCCAACAAGGAAGGTGGAGTAGGACTCCCCTTGGTGCGCCCCCTCCTAGGCCGGCCACCCCCTCTCCTCTTGCTCCTTTATATACGGGGGCAGGGGGGCACCCCAGGACACACAAGTTAATCTTCGTGATCGTTCCTTAGCCGTGGGCGATGCCCCCTCCATCATATTCCACCTCGGTCATATCGTTGCGGTGCTTAGGCGAAGCCCTACGTCGGTAGAACATCATCATCGTCACCACGCCGTCGTGCTGACGGAACTCATCCCCGACACCCTACTGGGTCAGAGTTCGGGGATCGTCATCGAGCTGAACGTGTGCTGAACTCGGAGGTGCCGTATGTTCGGTGCTTGGATCGGTCAGATCGTGAAGACGTACGACTACATCAACCATGTTGTCATAACGCTTCCGCTTTCGGTCTACGAGGGTACGTGGACACACTCTCCCCTCTCGTTGCTATGCATCACCATGATCTTGCGTGTGCGTAGGAATTTTTTTGAAATTACTACGTTCCCCAACAGTGGTATCAGAGCCCAGGTTTTATGCGTAGATGTCATATGCACGAGTAGAACACAAGTGAGTTGTGGGCGATACAAGTCATACTGCTTACCAGCATGTCATACTTTAGTTCGACGGTATTGTTCGATGAAGCGGCCCGGACCGACATTACGCGTACGCTTACGCGAGACTGGTTTTACCGCCGTGCTTCGCACGCAGGTGACTAGCGGGTGTTTGTTTCTCCAACTTTAGTTGAACCGAGTGTGGCTACGCCCGGTCCTTGCAAAGGTTAAAACAACACTAACTTGACGAACTATCATTGTGGTTTTGATGCGTAGGTAAGAACGGTTCTTAATCAGCCCGTAGCAGCCACGTAAAATTTGCAACAACAAAGTAGAGGACGTCTAACTTGTTTTTGCAGGGCATGTTGTGATGTGATATGGTCAAGACGTGATGCTATATTTTATTGTATGATATGATGATGTTTTGTAACCGAAGTTATCGGCAACTGGCAGGAGCCATATGGTTGTCGCTTTATTGTATGAAATGCAAATGCTCTGTAATTGCTTTACTTTATCACTAAGCGGTAGCGATAGTCGTAGAAGCAATAGATGGCGTAACGACAACGATGCTACGATGGAGATCAAGGTGTCGCGCCGGTGACGATGGTGATCACGACGGTGCTTCGGAGATGGAGATCACAAGCACAAGATGATGATGGCCATATCATATCACTTATATTGATTGCATGTGATGTTTATCCTTTATGCATCTTATCTTGCTTTGATTGACGGTAGCATTTTAAGATGATCTCTCACCAAGAATTGTTCTCCCTGAGTATGCACCGTTGCGAAAGTTCTTCGTGCTGAGACACCACGTGATGATCGGGTGTGATAGGCTCTACGTTCAAATACAACGGGTGCAAAACATTTGCACACGCGGAATACTCAGGTTAAACTTGACGAGCCTAGCATATACAGATACGGCCTCGGAACACGGAGACCGAAAAGTCGAGCGTGAATCATATAGTAGATATGATCAACATAGTGATGTTCACCATTGAAAACTACTCCATCTCACGTGATGATCGGACATGGTTTAGTTGATTTGGATCACGTGATCACTTAGATGACTAGAGAGATGTATGTCTAAGTGGGAATTCTTAAGTAATATGATTAATTGAACTTTAATTTATCATGAACTTAGTCCTGGTAGTATTTTGCAAATTATGTTGTAGATCAATAGCTTGCGTTGTTGCTTTCATATGTTTATTTTGATATGTTCCTAGAGAAAATTGTGTTGAAAGATGTTAGTAGCAATGATGCGGATTGGATCCGTGATCTGAGGTTTATCCTCATTGCTGCACAGAAGAATTATGTCCTTAATGCACCGCTAGGTGACAGACCTATTGCAGGAGCAGATACAAACGTTATGAATGTTTGCCTAGCTCAATGTGATGACTACTTGATAGTTTAGTGCACCATGCTTAACGACTTAGAATCGGGACTTCAAAGACGTTTTGAACGTCATGGACCATATGAGATGTTCTAGGAGTTGAAGTTATATTTCAAGAAAATACCCGAGTTGAGAGATATGAAGTCTCCAACAAGTTCTATGGCTAAAAGATGGAGGAGAATCGCTCAACTAGTGAGCATGTGCTCAGATTGTCTGGGTACTACAATCGCTTGAATCAAGTGGGAGTTAATCTTCCAGATAAGATAGTGATTGACAGAGTTCTCTAGTCACCATCACCAAGTTAGTAGAACTTTGTGATGAACTATAGTATGCAAGGGATGACGAAAAAAAATTCTCAAGCTCTTCGTGATGTTGAAATCGACGAAAGGTAGAAATCAAGAAAGAGCATCAAGTGTTGATGGTTGACAAGATCACTAGTATCAAAAAAAGGGCAAAGGGAAAGAAAGGGGAACTTCAAGTAGAATGGCAAGCAAGTTGTCACTCCCACGAAGAAGCCCAAAGCTGGAACAAAGCCTGAAACTGAGTGATTATACTGCAAAGGTAATGGTCACTAGAAGCGGAAATGCCTTGAATATTTGGTGGATAAGAAGGATGGCAAAGTGAACAAGGGTATATTTGATATACAGGTTATTGATGTGTACCTTACTAGTGTTTATAGTAGCCCCTGAGTATTTGATACTTGTTCGGTTGCTAAAACTTAGTGACTCGAAACAGGAGTTACAGAATAAACAGAGACTAGTTGAGGGTGAAGTGACGATGTGTATTGGAAGTGGTTCCAAGATTGATATGATCATCATCACAAACTCCCTATACTTTCGGGATTAGTGTTAAACCTAAATAAATGTTATTTGGCGTTTGCATTGAACATGAATATGATTTGATCATGTTCATTGCGATACGGTTATTCATTTAAAGTCAAAGAATAATTGTTGTTCTGTTTACATGAATAAAACCTTCGATGGTCATACACCCAATGAAAATAGTTTGTTGGATCTCGATCGTAGTGATACACATATTCATAATATTGATGCCAAAAGATACAAAGTTAATAATGATAGTGCAACCTATTTGTGGCACTGCCGTTTGGGTCATATCGGTGTAAAGCGCATGAAGAAACTCCATAAAGATGGATTTTCGGAATCACTTGGCTATGAATCATTTGATGCTTGCGAACCGTGCCTTTTGGGCAAGATGACTAAAACTCCGTTCTCTGGAACAATGGAACGAGCTACTAACTTATTGGAAATAATACATACCGATGTATCGATCCGATGAGTGTTAAGGCTTGCGGTGTGTATCGTTATTTTCTGACCTTCACAAGATGAATTGAGCAGATATGAGTATACCTACTTAATGAAGCACAAGTCTAAAACATTTGAAAAGTTCAAAGAATTTCAGAGTGAAGTGGAAAATCATCATAACAAGAAAATAAAGTTTCTACGATCTGATCGTGGAGAAGAATATTTGAGTTACGAGTTTGGTCTTCAATTAAAACAATGTGGAATAGTTTCACAAACTCATGCCACCTGGAACACCACAGCTTAATGGTGTGTCCAAACGTCATAACCGTACTTTATTGGATATAGTGCGATCTATGATGTCTTTTATCGATTTACCACTATCGTTGTGGGGTTATGCATTGGAGACAACTGCATTCACTTTAAATAAGGGCACCATCAAAATCCGTTGAGATGACGCCTTATGAATTGTGGTTTGGCAAGAAACCAAAGTTGTCGTTTCTTAAAGTTTGGGGCTGCGATGCTTATGTGAAAAAGTTTCAACCTGATAAGCTCGAACCCAAATCGGAGAAGTGCGTCTTCATAAAATACCCAAAGGTAATTATTGGGTACACCTTCTATCACAGATCCGAAGGCAAGTTATTCATTGCTAAGATGAATCCTTTCTAGAGAAGGAGTTTCTCTCGAAAGAAGTGAGTGGGAGGAAAGTAGAACTTGATGAGGTAATTGTACCTTCTCCTGAATTGGAAAGTGGTTCATCACAGAAATCAGTTCCAGTGATTCCTACACCAATTAGTGAGGAAGCTAATGATGATGATCATGAAACTTCAGATCAAGTTACTACAAAACCCCATAGGTCTTCCAGAGAAAGATCCGCACCAGAGTGGTATGGTAATCCTGTTCTGGAAGTCATGTTACCAGACCATGATGAACCTACAAACTATGAGGAAGCGATGATGAGCCCAGATTCCGCGAAATGGCTTGAGGCCATGAAATCTGAGATGGGATCCATGTATGAGAACAAAGTGTGGACTTTGGTGGAGTTGCCTGATGATCGGCAAGCCATATTGTATAAATGGATCTTCAAGAGGAAGAAAGATGCTGATAGTAATGTTACTATCTACAAAGCTCGACTTGTCGCAAAAAGATTTTCGACAAGTTCAAGGTGTTGACTACAATGAGATTTTCTCAACTGTAGCGATGCTTAAGTCTGTCCGAATCATGTTAGCAATTGCCACATTTTATTAAATCTGGCAAATGGATGTCAAAACTGCATTCCTTAATGGTTTTCTTAAAGAAGAGTTGTATATGATGCAACCAGAAGGTTTTGTCAATCCTAAAGGTGCTAACAAAGTGTGCATGCTCCAGCGGTCCATGTATGAACTGGGGCAAGCATCTCGGAGTTGGAATATACGCTTTGATGAGTTGATCAAATCATATGGTTTTATACAGACTTTTGGAAAGGCCTGTATTTACAAGAAAGTGAGTGGGAGCTCTGTAGCATTTCTGATATTATATGTGTAAGACATATTGTTGATCGGAAATGATGTAGAATTTTTCTGGAAAGCATAAAGGAGTGTGTGAAAAGAGTTTTTCAAAGAAAGACCTCGGTAAAGCTACTTACATATTGAGCATCAAGATATATTGAGATAGATCAAAACGCTTGATAAGATTTTCAATAAGTACATACCTTGACAAGATTTTGAAGTAGTTCAAAATGGAACAGTCAAAGAAAGAGTTCTTGCCTGTGTTGCAAAGGTATGGAATTGAGTAAGACTCAAATCTCGACCACAACAGAAAATAGAAAGAGAATGAAAGTCATTCCCTATGCATTCAGTCATAGGTTCTATAAAAGTATGCCATGCTATGGACCAGACCTATTGTATACTCTGCCCTGGTTTGGCAAGGGAGTACAATAGTGATCTAATAGTAGATCACTGGACAACGGTCAAGAATATCCTTAGTGAGGACTAAGGAGATGTTTCTCGATTATGGAGGTGATAAAAGAGCTCGTCGTAAAAGTTACATCGGTGCAAACTTTTACACTGATCCAGATGACTCTAAGTCGCAATCTGGATACATATTGAAAGTGGGAGCAATTAGGTAGAGTAGCTCCGTGCAGAGCATTGTAGACATAGAATATTTGCAAAATACATGCGACTCTGTATGTGACAGACCCGTTGACTAAGCTTCTCTCACGAGCAAAACATGATCATACCTTAGTACTCTTTGGGTGTTAATCAAATAGCAATGTGAACTAGATTGTTGACTCTAGTAAACCCTTTGGGTGTTGGTCACATGACGATGTGAACTATGAGTGTTAATCATATACAGATATGAATATTGGTGTTAAATCACATGATGATGTGAACTAGATTATTGACTCTAGTGCAAGTGGGAGACTGAAGGAAATATGCCCTAGAGGCAATAATAAAGTTATTATTTATTTCCTTATTTCATGATAAATATTTATTATTCATGCTAGAATTGTATTAACCGGAAACATAATACATGTGTGAATACATAGACAAACATAGTGTCACTAGTATGCCTCTACTTGACTAGCTCGTTAATCAAAGATGGTTAAGTTTCCTAACCATAGACATGAGTTGTCATTTGATTAACGGGATCACCTCATTAGAAGAATGATGTGATTGACTTGACCCATTCCATTAGCTTAGCACTTGATCGTTTAGTATGTTGCTATTGCTTTCTTCATGACTTATACAAAGTTCCTACAACTATGAGATTATGCAACTCCCGTTTACCGGAGGAACACTTTGTGGGCTACCAAACGTCACAACGTAACTGGGTGATTATAAAGGAGCTCTACAGGTGTCTCCAAAGGTAGATGTTGAGTTGGCGTATTTCGAGATTAGGTTTTGTCACTCCGATTGTCGGAGAGGTATCTCTGGGCCCTCTCGGTAATACACATCACTTAAGCCTTGCAAGCATTGCAACTAATGAGTTAGTTGCGGGATGATGTATTACGGAACGAGTAAAGAGACTTGCCGATAATGAGATTGAACTAGGTATTGAGATACCGACGATCGAATCTCGGGCAAGTAACATACCGATGACAAAGGGAACAACGTATGTTGTTATGCGATCTGACCGATAAAGATCTTCGTAGAATATGTGGGAGCCAATATGAGCATCCAGGTTCCGCTATTGGTTATTGACCGGACACGTGTCTCGGTCATGTCTACATAGTTCTCGAACCCGTAGGGTCCGCACGCTGAAGGTTTCGATGACAGTTATATTATGAGTTTATGAGTTTTGATGTACCGAAGGAGTTCGGAGTCTTGGATGAGATCGGGGACATGACGAGGAGACTCGAAATGGTCGAGACGTAAAGATCGATATATTGGACGACTATATTCGGAGTTCGGAAAGGTTCCGAGTGATTCGGGTATTTTTTGGAGTACCGGAGAGTTACGGGAATTCGCCGGGGAGTATATGGGCCTTATTGGGCCATACGGGAATAGAGGAGAGAGACCAAAAGGAAAGAGGCCTGCGCGCCCCCTCTGGTCCGAATTGGACAAGGGGCGCAGCCCCCTTTTCCTTCTTCCTCTCCCCCTCTTTCCCTTCTCCTACTCCAACAAGGAAGGAGGGAGTCCTACTCCCAGTGGGAGTAGGACTCCCCTTGGTGCGCCCCCTCCTAGGCTGGCTGCCCCCTCTCCCCTTGCTCCTTTATATACGGGGGCAGGGGGGCACCCCAGGACACACAAGTTGATCTTCGTGATCGTTCCTTAGCCGTGTGAGGTGCCCCCCTCCACCATATTCCACCTCGGTCATATCGTTGCGGTGCTTAGGCGAAGCCCTGCGTCGGTAGAACATAATCATCGTCACCACTCCGTCGTGCTGACGAAACTCATCCCCGACACCCTGCTGGATCGGAGTCCGGGGATCGTCATCGAGCTGAACGTGTGCTGAACTCGGAGGTGCCGTACGTTCGGTGCTTGGATCGGTCGGATCGTGAAGACGTACGACTACATCAACCGCGTTGTCATAACGCTTCCGCTTTCGGTCTACGAGGGTACGTGGACACACTCTCCCCTCTCGTTGCTATGCATCACCATGATCTTGCGTGTGCGTAGGAATTTTTTTGAAATTACTACGTTCCCCAACAGGGAGGGTAGCCGCACCCATGCTCTTGGCGCCTCCCTTCCCCCTTGCTACACCTCTCCCTCTCGTAGAAGCTCAGCGAAGCCCTGCCGAGATCGCTGCTGCATCCACCACCACGCCGTCGTGCTGCTGGATCTCTGTCAACCTCTCCTTCCCCCTTGCTGGATCAAGAAGGAGGAGACGTCTTCCTCAACCGTACGTGTGTTGAACGCGGAGGTGCAGTCCGTTCAGCACTAGGATCATCAGTGATTTGGATCACGACGAGTACGACTCCCTCAACCCCGTTCTCTTGAACGCTTCCGCTCGTGATCTACAAGGTTATGTAGATGCACTCCTTTCTCTTGTTGCTAGATGAACTCATAGATTGATCTTTGTGAAAGCGTAGGAATTTTTTTATTTTCTGCAACGTTCTCCAACAGTGGCATCATGAGCTAGGTCTATGCGTAGTTCTCTTTGCACGAGCAGAACACAATTTGTTGTGGGCGTAGATGTTGTCAAATTTCTTGCCACTACTAGTCTTATTTTGCTTCGGCGACATCGTGGGATGAAGCGGCCCGGACCGACCTTACACGTACGCTTACGTGAGACAGGTTCCACCAACTGACATGCACTAGTTGCATAAGGTGGCTAGCGGGTGTCTATCTCTCCCACTTTAGTTGGAGCGGATTCGACAAAAAGGGTCCTTATGAAGGGTAAATAGAAGTTGGCATATCACGTAGGTAAGAAAACGTTCTTGCTAGAATCCTATTGCAGCCACATAAAAACATGCATCAACAATTAGAGGATGTCTAACTTGTTTTTGCAGCATGTGTTTTGTGATGTGATATGGCCAAAAGTTGCGATGAATGATATATATGTGATGTATGAGATCATGTTCTTGTAATAGGAATCACGACTTGCATGTAGATGAGTATGACAATCGGCAGGAGCCATAGGAGTTGTCTTTATTTTTTTTGTATGACCTGCGTGTCATTGAGAAACGCCATGTAAATTACTTTACTTTATTGCTAAACGCGTTAGCCATAGTAGTAGAAGTAATAGTTGGCGAGCAACTTCATGGAGACACGATGATGGAGATCATGATGATGGAGATCATGGTGTCATGCCGGTGACGAAGATGATCATGGAGCCCCGAAGATGGAGATCAAAGGAGCTATATGATATTGGCCATATCATGTCACTATTTGATTGCATGTGATGTTTATCATGTTTTTCATCTTATTTGCTTAGAACGACGGTAGCTTAAATAAGATGATCCCTCGCATTAATTTCAAGAAAGTGTTCCCCCTAATTGTGCACCGTTGTGAAGGTTCGTTGTTTCGAAGCACCACGTGATGATTGGGTGTGATAGATCCTAACGTTCAAATACAACGGGTGTAAGCCAGATTTACACACGCAATACACTTAGGTTGACTTGACGAGCCTAGCATGTACAGACATGGCCTTGTAACACGGAGGATCGAAAGGTCGAGCATGAGTCGTATAGAAGATACGATCAACATGGAGATGTTCACCGATATCGACTAGTCCGTCTCACGTGATGATCGGACACGGCCTAGTTGACTCGGATCATGTTTCACTTAGATGACTAGAGGGATGCCTGTCTGAGTGGGAGTTCATTGAATAATTTGATTAGATGAACTTAATTATCATGAACTTAGTCTAAAATCTTTACAATATGTCTTGTAGATCAAATGGCCCACGTTACCGTCAACTTCAACGCGTTCTAGAGAAAACCAAGCTGAAAGATGATGGCAGCAACTATACGGACAGGGTCCGGAACATGAGGATCATCCTCATAGCTGCCAAGAAAGATTATGTCCTAGAAGCACCAATCCCAGAGAACCAAGATGTTATGAACGCTTGGCAGTCTCGTGCTGATGATTACTCCCTCGTTCAGTGCAGCATGCTTTACAGCTTAGAACCGGGGCTCCAAAAGCGTTTTGAGCAACACGGAGCATATGTGATGTTTGAAGAGCTGAAAATGGTTTTCCAAGCTCATGCCCGGGTCGAGAGATATGAAGTCTCCGACAAGTTCTTCAGATGTAAGATGGAGGAAAATAGTTCTGTCAGTGAGCACATACTCAAGATGTCTGGGTTGCACAACCGCTTGACTCAGCTAGGAGTTAATCTCCCGGATGATGCGGTCATTGACAGAATCCTTCAGTCGCTTCCACCGAGCTACAAAAGCTTTGTGATGAACTTCAATATGCAGGGGATGGAAAAGACCATTCCTGAGGTATATTCAATGCTGAAATCAGCGGAGGTAGAGTTCAAAAAGGAACATCAAGTGTTGATGGTGAATAAAACCACTAAGTTCAAGAAAGGCAAGGGTAAGAAGAACTTCAAGAAGGACGGCAAGGGAGTTGCCGCGCCCGGTAAGCCAGTTGCCGGGAAGAAGCCAAGGAATGGACCCAAGCCTAAGACTGAGTGCTTTTATTGCAAGGGAAGTGGTCACTGGAAGCGGAACTGCCCCAAGTACTTAGCGGACAAGAAGGCCGGCAACACCAAAGGTATATGTGATATACATGTAATTGATGTGTACCTTACCAGTACTCGTAGTAGCTCTTGGGTATTTGATACCGGCGCGGTTGCTCATATTTGTAACTCAAAGGAGGAGCTGCGGAATAAGCGGAGACTGGCGAAGGACGAGGTGACGATGCGCGTCGGGAATGGTTCCAAGGTCGATGTGATCGCCGTCGGCACGCTACCTCTACATTTACCTACGGGATTAGTTTTAAACCTCAATAATTGTTATTTAGTACCAGCTTTGAGCATGAACATTGTATCTGGATCTCGTTTAATACGAGATGGCTACTCATTTAAATCCGAGAATAATGGTTGTTCTATTTATATTAGAGATATGTTTTATGGTCATGCCCCGATGGTCAATGGTTTATTCTTAATGAATCTCGAACGTGATGTTACACATATTCATAGTGTGAATACCAAAAGATGTAAAGTTGATAACGATAGTCCCACATACTTGTGGCACTGCCGCCTTGGTCACATTGGTGTCAAGCGCATGAAGAAGCTCCATGCTAATGGACTTTTAGAGTCTCTCGACTATGAATCATTTGACACATGCGAACCATGCCTCATGGGCAAAATGACCAAGACTCTGTTCTCTGGAACAATGGAGCGAGCAACCAACTTATTGGAAATCATACATACTGATGTGTGCGGTCCAATGAGCGTTGAGGCTCGTGGAGGATATCGTTATGTTCTCACTCTCACTGACGAATTGAGTAGATATGGGTATGTCTACTTAATGAAACACAAGTCTGAGACCTTTGAAAAGTTCAAGGAATTTCAGAATGAGGTAGAGAATCAACGTGACCGAAAGATAAAGTTCTTACGATCAGATCGTGGAGGAGAATATTTAAGTCACGAATTTGGTACACACTTAAGGAAATGTGGAATCGTTTCACAACTCACGCCGCCTGGAACATCTCAGCATAACGGTGTGTCCGAACGTCGTAATCGCATTTTATTGGATATGGTCCGATCTATGATGTCTCTTACCGATTTACCGCTATCATTTTGGGGATACGCTCTAGAGACAGCTACGTTCACTTTAAATAGGGCACCGTCTAAATCCGTTGAGACGACACTGTATGAATTATGGTTTGGGAAGAAACCTAAGCTATCGTTTCTAAAAGTTTGGGGATGCGATGCTTATGTCAAGAAAGTTCAACCTGAAAAGCTTGAATCCAAGTCAGAAAAATGCGTCTTCATAGGATACCCTAAGGAAACCATTGGGTATACCTTCTACCTAAGATCCGAAGGAAAGATCTTTGTTGCCAAGAACGGGTCCTTTCTGGAGAAAGAGTTTCTCTCGGAAGAAGTAAGTGGGAGGAAGGTGGAACTTGATGAAGTACTACCTCTTGAACCGGTGAGTAGCGCAGCTCAGGAAGATGTTCCTGTGGTGCCAGCACCAACTGAAGAGGAAGTTAATGATGATGATCAAGGTACTTCAGATCAAGTTACTAATGAACTTTGTAGGTCCACGAGGACACGTTCCACACCAGAGTGGTATGGCAACCCTGTCTTGGAAATCATGTTGTTAGACAACGGTGAACCTTCGAACTATGAAGAAGCGATGGCGGGCCCAGATTCCAACAAATGGCTTGAAGCCATGCAACCCGAGATAGGATCCATGTATGAAAAGGAAGTATGGACTTTGACAGACTTGCCCGATGATCGGCGAGCGATAGAAAACAAATGGATCTTTAAGAAGAAGACGGACGCGGATGGTAATGTTACCATCTATAAAGCTCGACTTGTCGCTAAGGGTTATCGACAAGTTCAAGGGGTTGACTACGATGAGACATTCTCTCCCGTAGCGAAGCTAAAGTCTGTCTGAATCATGTTAGCAATTGCCGCATACTATGATTATGAGATATGGCAAATGGACGTCAAAACGGCATTCCTTAACGGCCATCTTAAGGAAGAACTGTATATGATGCAGCCGGAAGGTTTTGTCGACCCTGAGAATGCTAACAAGGTATGCAAACTCCAGCGATCCATTTATGGGCTGGTGCAAGCATCTCGGAGTTGGAACATTCGCTTTGATGAGATGATCAAAGCGTTTGGGTTTATGCAGACTTATGGAGAAGCCTGCGTTTACAAGAAAGTGAGTGGGAGCTCTATAGCATTTCTCATATTATATGTAGATGACACACTTTTGATGGGAAATGATATAGAACTTTTGGACAACATTAAGGCCTACTTGAATAAGTGTTTTTCAATGAAGGACCTTGGAGAAGCTTCTTACATATTAGGCATCAAGATCTATAGGGATAGATCGAGACGCCTCATAGGTCTTTCACAAAGCACATACCTTGATAAGATATTGAAGAAGTTCAATATGGATCAGTCCAAGAAAGGGTTCTTGCTTGTATTGCAAGGTGTGAGATTCAGCTTGGCTCAATGCCCGACCACGGCAGAAGATAAAGAAGAGATGAGTGTCATCCCCTATGCCTCAGCCATAGGGTCTATTATGTATGCCATGCTGTGTACCAGACCTGATGTAAACCTTGCGGTAAGTTTGGTAGGAAGGTACCAAAGTAATCCTGGCAAGGAACACTGGACAACGGTCAAGAACATCCTAAAGTACCTGAAAAGGACTAAGGATATGTTTCTCGTTTATGGAGGTAACGAAGAGCTCATCGTAAAGGGTTACGTCGACGCTAGCTTCAACACAGATCTGGATGACTCTAAGTCACAAACCAGATACGTGTATATATTGAATGGTGGGGCAGTAAGCTGGTGCAGTTGCAAGCAAAGCTTCGTGGCGGGATCTACATGTGAAGCAGAGTACATGGCAGCCTCGGAGGCAGCACATGAAGCAATCTGGGTGAAGGAGTTCATCACCGACCTAGGAGTCATACCCAATGTGTCGGGGCCGATCACACTCTTCTGTGACAACACTGGAGCTATTGCACTTGCCAAGGAGCCCAGGTTTCACAAGAAGACCAAGCACATCAAGCGTCGCTTCAACTCCATACGTGAAAATGTTCAAGATGGAGACATAGATATTTGTAAAATACATACGGACCTGAATGTAGCAAATCCGTTGATTAAACCTCTCCCTAGGGCAAAACATGATCAACACCAGAACGCTATGGGTGTTCGATTCATCACAATGTAACAAGAATATTGACTCTAGTGCAAGTGGGAGACTGTTGGAAATATGCCCTAGAGGCAATAATAAAATGGTTATTATTATATTTCTTTGTTCATGATAATTGTCTGTTATTCATGCTATAACTGTGTTATCCGGAAATCGTAATACACGTGTGAATACATAGACCACAACATGTCCCTAGTAAGCCTCTAGTTCACTAGCTCGTTGATCAGCAGATAGTCATGGTTTCCTGACTATGGGCATTGGATGTCATTGATAACGGGATCACATCATTAGGAGAATGATGTGATGGACAAGACCCAATCCTAAGCATAGCTCAAAGATCGTGTAGTTCGTTTAGCTAGAGCTTTTCCAAATGTCAAGTATCATTTCCTTAGACCATGAGATTGTGCAACTCCCGGATGCCGTAGGAGTGCTTTAGGTGTGCCAAACGTCACAACGTAACTGGGTGACTATAAAGGTGCACTACGGGTATCTCCGAAAGTGTCTGTTGGGTTGGCACGAATCGAGACTGGGATTTGTCACTCCGTATAACAGAGAGGTATCTCTGGGCCCACTCGATAATGCATCATCATAATGAGATCAATGTGACCAAGTGTCTGTTCACGGGATCATGCATTACGGTACGAGTAAAGTGACTTGCCGGTAACGAGATTAAATGAGGTATTGGGATACCGACGATCGAGTCTCGGGCAAGTAACGTACTGACTGACAAAGGGAATTGTATACGGGATTGATTGAATCCTCGACATCATGGTTCATCCGATGAGATCATCGAGGAGCTTGTGGGAGCCAACATGGGTATCCAGATCCCGCTGTTGGTTATTGACCGGAGAGGCGTCTCGGTCATGTCTGCATGTCTCCCGAACCCGTAGGGTCTACACACTTAAGGTTTGGTGACGCTAGGGTTGTAGAGATATTAGTATGCAGTAACCCGAAAGTTGTTCGGAGTACTGGATGAGATCCCGGACGTCACGAGGAGTTCTGGAATGGTCCGGAGGTGAAGAATTATATATAGGAAGTCAGGTTTCGGCCATCGGGAAAGTTTCGAGGGTCATCGGTATTGTACCGGGACCACCGGAAGGGTCCCGGGGGTCCACCGGGTGGGGCCACCTATCCTGGAGGGCCCCATGGTCTGAAGTGGGAGGGGAACTAGCCCCAGATGGGATGGTGCGCCCCCCTTGGCCCCCCTGCGCCTAGGGTTGGAAACCCTAGGGGTGGGGGCGCCTCCACCTGGCTTAGGGGGCAAGTTTCCCCCCTGGCCGCTGCCCCCCTTGGAGATTGCATCTCCTAGGGCCGGCGTCCCCCCTAGGGGACCTATATAAAGAGGGGGGAGGGAGGGCAGCCACACCCATGCTCTTGGCGCCTCCCTCCGCCCTTGCTACACCTCTCCCTGTCGTAGAAGCTCGGCGAAGCCCTGAAGAGATCGCTGCTGCATCCACCACCACGCTGTCGTGCTGCTGATTCTCCATCAACCTCTCCTTCCCCCTTGCTTGATCAAGAAGGAGGAGACGTCTTCCTCAACCGTACGTGTGTTGAACGTGGAGGTGCTGTCCGTTCAGCACTAGGATCATTGGTGATTTGGATCACGACGAGTACGACTCCCTCAACTCCGTTCTCTTGAACGCTTTCGCTCGCGATCTACAAGGGTATGTAGATGCACTCCTTTCTCTCGTTGCTAGATGAACTCATAGATTGATCTTGGTGAAAGCGTAGGAATTTTTTTATTTTCTGCAACGTTCTCCAACATATATACATCTGTATGTGGTAGTCCATTTGAAATCTCTAAAAAGACAAATATTTAGGAACGGAGGGAGTATCTTATAACATCCAATATACTCACATATTAGATGAATTAACATCTTATATTATGGGCCGGAAGGAGTTTAGCGCATTCTTACAAATTATTGGCTGATTAAGTGCTGCTGTATCCATGGGTTACAGTTAGTTTGAGCTAGTTAGAGCTTAAATAGCCCTAAAGTATATCTAAACATGAGGGCTAGTTTGAGCTAGTTGCATCTATAACCCACCCAAAAAAACTATCCACCCAAGAGGTGCTAATTCGAGCTAGTTCTCCTAGTGCATTTATTGTCAATCTAACCCCGCCATCCAAACAACTCTTTGGATGGAGTTAGTTCAGGGTTAGTCATGAGCTAGACACTAACTCTAACCTCTAGCTAAGTTGAGTATCCAAACAGGGCTATGTTGTTTTTGTTGTTGCTGCTGCTCTTCTACGTATATCTAGACATCATTAGAACATTAATGTAACACTCCTCCTTGTTGCTATGTAGCCTAGGATTGCATATTTAGACATTAAGTAGAGTGCATGTTGCTATGTGGCCTCAGATATATTACATACGGCCCTAGTTAACCTAACGATAAATGGGTTGCAGATATATTCAGTTAAAAGTCTGATTCACCGATTAGTCCCTTATCAGCCGCCGGCCTATATGGTACCAGCTACCGACATCCTGAACGGTGAGCAGATATAAGCCATGGGATGAAACTAACCTCGATGGAAAACAACAGTCATTCCCAAAATTGTCCTGTGTAGGTACATCGAGAAGCATGTTAAGCACAACAGGCTAAACATGAACCAAAATTATCCATGGCAGACAAAATAATCTTCAAAAGATAGCTTCAGTGTGCAGGTTTAATCACGCTAGTAAAGAAAAACAAGTGGAAAGGTGTGCTAACTGCAACATGCCTAACATTAGCAACAAGCAAACATAGTAATTCAAACTGGTATTGTGCCGGTCTAAGTACACTTCTTATTGTTAAATAAAAATGGAAAGGCGTGTCTACAAGATGCAGCAACCAAATGTAGTCATTCATAGTGGTATTGTTGAAACTGGTACTGATGAAATTGAACTGCACAGTTCATACTTGCACATATAGAACATCACTTTGTGAATAACTGGAATAAACAAGGCATACAACGAACAACCAAAGATAGCATTTTAAACTGAACATATGCTAACTACAAACAACTGAACAATCAAAAAACTTTAAAAGAGGCATATGCTAGCTATAACAGGCTTAACAACAAGCAAATATATGCATTCCTATCGGTATGTTTAAAACTGGATTGATGAAATGTACTGCACAGTAAATAATTGCACATATAGAGCATCACATTGTGAACAACTGAAATAAACAAGGCATACCGCAAACAACCAGATATAGCAATTAAAACTGGACATATTCTCACTACACTACAAAAGGGACTCGACAAAACAAATCATGGGTTTCCCCCTGTGAAGAGGACGGCAAAAAAAAATCATGGGTTTCCTCAATTGTCACAGATGGGCTCGTTCCCGTGGGAAGAGCACGGACCCTGGATGCGCTCCACATTGTCACAGATGGGCTCCTTCCCCTTGGAAGAGCACGGCTATAGGGTGCCCTCCCTGATGTCGCAGACGGGCGCTTTCCCCTTGGAAGAGCAGATGGGCTCTTTTCCCTTGGAAGAGTCGGAGAGGGTGCCCTCCTCGTGGTCGCCGTCGATGAGGTCTTACTTGGAAGCTATGGATCCCAAGCCAGCGTCGCAGAACGTGTCCTTCAGAAATGACAAAAGGGGCTCGATGGCGATGTAGAATGGCAAATTGTTGATAGCGAGCCAGAGAAGATTAGCGGCGGGGCCATGGATGAGATCGACGGCGGTTGAACTCGAAGGGTTGGGGGTGGGCCATTTAACCAGTGACATAGCCCGCCTCAGGACGTCGCTGTCGATGACCTCCATGTCATAGCTAGCGACCGAGACATGCCCGCATACTCTAGCCCGCTGCTTGAGTGCCTGCCGCCAGTAATCGTCGTCAGCTTCCTCAGCGACGTCGGGCAAAGAGACCGCTATACACCTCTTTTGTGCCAGTCGCTCCTCGAGCTCCACGGGAAGTGTAACCGGGCTTAGGCTGCATTACTCTGGAGTGGGGGATGGGGATCTGTGGGAAAGCGGGCGTTTGGCAGGCGTCATCTAAGAAACTCAAGGCGGCCTGAGTATGGAGATCGGTGGGTAAGCTGCACGGGCAAACTGGTAGATGTTGACAATGGAGGCCTTGCGGCGGCGGGGACCTTGCTAGGGTTTCGAGCGAGGGAGGGGGCGTGTGTGTGAGCGGACACCCGAGAAGGTTTTGGTGTGTCCCTCTGTGTGTGTGTTCTCCGTGTGTGTGTGGAGGGGGGGGGGTGTTTGAGGAAATGACGCGGGTACTGAAAATTTTACTATGCGGGAGTCAAACGCGGGAGTGAAATGCCGGGCTATTGAAAATTTTGATGATAGTGCATCGCACACGGTCCAGAGATAACAACAGTGTGTTATGAAACAAAAAACCTCGAGGCGCGCAGATATTTTCTAGGGATGCAGGTGGGATTGGGAACAAGAAACATCGCACATGGTCCGGAGATAACAACTGTGTGTTATGAAACAGAAAAACCCTCGAGGCGGGTAGATATTTTCTAGGGATGCAGGCGGGATTGGGAACAAGAAACATCACAGACGGTCCGGAGATAACAACCGTGTGTTATGAAACAGAAAAACCTCGAGGCGGGCAGATATTTTTGAGAGGGGGGCCTCGTGGAGCCCAATGTACTGTGCGGATGTGTGCGTGACACCAGCGTGGCACACATTTAGGTTGATTGAACCGTATCTGTTGCGTCATCCGACTTGTCTAATGTTCCTAAATTTGGCGAAAAATGACGCGGGAGAGGGTCAAACACGAACACACTTGCATGTGGACCAAATTTATGTATCAAAAGGGTGGTTTGATTTTCAAATGCCAAATGCGACTTTGATGTGGCACCTCTCTCGCAAAGCGCACGGTATTGCTTGCCCCACCCCCTTGTGTCGGCACGAAGGGAATCCTAAGCTATGAATGCATGCCCCCTCCCTCCCAACCGAGGTTCACCTAGCAAAGTGCGAAGTAGCTAGCAGCCCCCTCCTCCCTCGTGTCGGCACGAAGGGAATCCTAATCTATGAATGCATGCCCCCCCAATCGAGGTTCACCTAGAAAAGTTCAAAGTAGCTAGCAGCCCCCCTCCTCCCTCGTGTCGGCACAAAGGG
>LT934120.1:465062540-465086821 GCA_900231445.1 Triticum turgidum subsp. durum | reverse complement strand
GGGAATCCTAAGCTATGAATGCATGCCCCCCCAACCGAGGTTCACCTAGCAAAGTGCAAAGTAGCTAGAAGCCCCCATCTTGTCACCACGAAGGGAATCCTAAGCTATGAATGGATGCCCCCCAACCGAGGTTCACCTAGCAAAGTGCGAAGTAGCAACCCCCCCACACACTTTCAGTCGGTGGGCCAGAGAGGCAAATCTCACCAAGATGGATTGTAAAACAAACTAAGAGTAATCCACCTTGGTCGTACAACCTCTCTCTTGTTGTTGGTAAAAGTGATGGCCGTCCATGCGACCCCAGAAATGGGCTAGCTCGCCAATAATCACGCAAGTAGCTAGTCTCCGAAGACAACCAGTGCATGCGTGTGTCCCAAACATATGTATGGAGAGGTGTGTTCTTGAGTAACAATGGAACAACTTTGATGTGGCACCGTGATTTCGAACTAGAAATCCCCACACTGAGTGAGGGTTAGGTTGACGATGCATATGGATGTTACACCACACTTCAAGCCAACGACAGGGATTCATGAATGCATGCGTGCATAGTATATGTGCTCAAACTTAAGGTTTGAATCTCACCATGACCTATACTACGATAACACGAACCAAATGAAGAATCCCCATGGTAACCTATCTTGTTGTTGGTCAAGGTGATCATGGTTGTCCACAAGGGCCCATGAATATATTGGCTTGTCGCCGATAACCACATGAGGGAGTGTACCATTCAAAGGCAACCACTACATGCATATGTATGGAGGTGATGCGTGCATGCATGTTTGAATACCATTTCACAACTTTGATGTGGTGCGTGCGTCAAAAATCGTACATAGAGCAAGATCGGTTCATGATGTGTTGTTGTACTAGCCACTTCGACTCGATGGGAGGGATTCATGCGTACACATGCATGTGTGTGTGCTCTAACTATATCATGCATGTCACCCCAGAGCAAAAATAATAATCCCCTCCTAAGTCAAATTAACCTCTCTTGTTGTCATGCAAAAAGTAGTGATGGACCAAGCGCACCCATAGATGGAAAGCACCGATATCGCTGATAACCGCTTAACTGGGTGCGAGAGGACAACCATGTCATGCCCAATATGCGACCCTATCCTAAAGGAACTCGGAGGTCCCACCAAGGATAGAAGCGCATATTGGAGACACTTTTGCAAGGTGGATATCATTACATCGTACCATTACATAATAGTTGGAATACATACAAGAAGCATACAATGCCACATGAATACAACAAACTCATACATAGAGCAACATTCGACTACGGACGAAACATAAACAGAAACTCAAACGACATCCATCCTGCTAGCCCAGGCTGCTGACCAAGAACCTAACCCCTGAACAAAGAAGAAGCAGGAGAAGAACTCCAAGACAAGCATACATCGCTCTCACGTGATACGTCTCCAACGTATCTATAATTTTTGATTGTTCCATGCTATTATATTACCCGTTTGGATGTTTATGGGCTTTACTAAGCACTTTTATATTATTTTTGGGACTAACCTATTAACCGGACGCCCAGCCCAAATTGCTATTTTTTGCCTATTTCAGTGTTTCGCAGAAAAGGAATATCAAACGGAGTCCAAACGGAATGAAACCTTCGGGAGAGTTATTTTTGGAACAAACGCAATACAGAAGACTTGGAGTGGATGTCAAGAAGCAAACAAGGCGGCCACGAGGCGGGGAGGCGCGCCCTAGGAGGGTGGGCGCACCCCCCACCCTCGTGGGCCCCTCATGGCTCCCCTAACTGACTTCCTTCGCCTATATATATCACCATACCCTGAAAACAGCCAGGAGCACCACGAAACCCTATTTCTACCACCGCAACCTTCTGTACCCATGAGATCCCATCTTGGGGCCTTTTCTAGCGCTTTGCCGGAGGGGCAATCAATCACGGAGGGCTTCTACATCAACACCATAGCCTCTCCGATGAGTTGTGAGTAGTTTACCACAGGCCTTCGGGTCCATAGTTATTAGCTAGATGGCTTCTTCTCTCTCTTTGATTCTCAATACAATGTTCTCCTCGATCTTCTTGGACATCAATTCGATGTAACTCTTTTTGCGGTGTGTTTATCGAGATCCGATGAATTGTGGGTTTATGATCAAGATTATCTATGAGAAATATTTGAATCTGCTCTGAATTCTTTTATGTATGATATGTTATCTTTGCAAGTCTCTTCGAATTATCAGTTTGGTTTGGACTACTAGATTGATCTTTCTTGCAATGGGAGAAGTGCTTAGCTTTGGGTTCAATCTTGCGGTGTCCTTTCCGAGTGACAGCAGGGGCAGCAAGGCACGCATTGTATTGTTTTCATCGAGGATAAAAAGATGGGGTTTATATCATATTGCATGAGTTTATCCCTCTACATAATGTCATCTTGCCTAATGCGTTACTCTATTCTTATGAACTTAATACTCTAGATGCATGCAGGATAGCGGTCGATGTGTGGAGTAATAGTAGTAGATGCAGAATCGTTTCGATCTACTTGTCGCGGACGTGATGCCTATATACATGATCATGCCTAGATATTCTCATAACTATGCACTTTTCTATCAATTGCTCGACAGTAATTTGTTCACCCACCATAATACTTAAGCTATCCTGAGAGAAGCCACTAGTGAAACCTATGCCCCCCGGGTCTATTCTCCATCATATAAGTTTTCGATCTACTTTATTTTGCAATCTTTACTTTCCAATCTATATCATAAAAATACCAAAAATATTTATCTTATTATTATCTCTATCAGATCTCACTTTTGCAAGTGGCCGTGAAGGGATTGACAACCCCTTTATCGCGTTGGTTGTGAGGTTCTTTTTTGTTTGTGTAGTTACGAGGGACTTGCGTGTAGCCTCCTGCTACTTCTTGAGCTTGCGTTGGCTTTCCTTGAAGAGGAAAGGGTGATGAAGCAATAGTAGCCTAAGTATTTCCCTCAGTTTTTGAGAACCAAGGTATCAATCCAGTAGGAGGCTCCTCAAAAGTCCCACGCACCTACACAAACAAACAAATAACTCGCAACCAACGCAATAAAGGGGTTGCCAATCCCTTCACGACCACTTGTGAAAGTGAGATCTGATAGAGATAGTATGATAAGATAAATATATTTTTGGTTTTTTATAATATAGATTGGAAAATTAAAGATGCAAATAAAAGTAGATTTAAAGCTTACATGATAAAATATAGACTCGGGGGCCATAGGTTTCACTAGTGGCTTCTCTCAAGATAACATAAGTATTACGGTGGGTGAACAAATTACTGTCGAGCAATTGATAGAAAAGCGAATAATTATGAGATTATCTAGGCATGATCATGTATATAGGCATCACGTCCGTGACAAGTAGACCGAATCCTGCCTGCATCTACTACTATTACTCCACACATCGACCGCTATCCATCATGCATCTAGAGTATTAAGTTCA
Source organism: Triticum turgidum subsp. durum (assembly GCA_900231445.1). Lineage (NCBI taxonomy): Eukaryota > Viridiplantae > Streptophyta > Magnoliopsida > Poales > Poaceae > Triticum > Triticum turgidum. The sequence goes on along the minus strand of LT934120.1, from coordinate 465,083,391 downwards.
TAAAGAACAAAGTAACGCATTAAGAAAGATGACATGATGTAGAGGGATAAACTCATGCAATATGATATAAACCCCATCTTTTTACCCTCGATGGCAACAATACAATACGTGCCTTGATGCCCCTACTGTCACTGGGAAAGGACACCGCAAGATTGAACCCAAAGCTAAGCACTTATCCCATTGCAAGAAAGATCAATCTAGTAGGCCAAACCAAACTGATAATTCGAAGAGACTTGCAAAGATAGCTTAATCACACATAAAAGAATTCAGAGGAGATTCAAATATTTATCATAGATAAACTTGATCATAAACCCACAATTCACCGAATCTCGACAAAAACGCCGTAAAAAGAGTTACATCGAATAGATCTCAAAGAAGATCAAGGAGAGCATGGTATTGAGATTCAAAGAGAGAGAATAAGCCATCTAGCTAATAACTATGGACCCGAAGGTCTATGGTAAACTACTCACAACTCATCGGAGAGGCTATGGTGTTGATGTAGAAGCCCTCCATGGTTGATTCCCCCTCCGGCACAGCGCCGGCGAAGGCTCCAAGATGGGATCTCGCGGATACAGAAGGTTATGGTGGTGGAAATAGTTTTTCGTGGTCTCCTCTGATGTTCTCGGGGTACGTAGGTATATATAGGAGGAAGAAGTAGGTCGGTGGACGCTCGAGGGGCCCACGAGATAGGGGGGCGCACCCAGTAGGGGGGGGGGGGCGCCCTCCACCCTCGTGGCCTCCTCGATTGCTTCTTGAGTTGCACTCCAAGTCCTTTGGATCACGTTTGTTCCAAAAAGATCGCTCCCGAAGGTTTCATTCTGTTTGGACTCCGTTTGGTATTCCTTTTCTTCGAAACACTGAAATAGAAAAAAAACAACAATATGGGCTGGGCCTCCGGTTAGTAGGTTAGTCCCAAAAATGATATAAAAGTGTAAAGTAAAGCCCATAAACATCCAAAACGGGTAATATAATAGCATGGAACAATCAAAAATTATAGATACGTTGGAGACGTATCAAGCATCCCCAAGCTTAATTCCTGCTCGTGGAATGCTACCTAGCATAATTCTCAATGTAATTTTCTTTATTGTGGCATGATTGTTTAGATCCAAATGATTCAAGATAAAAGCTTATAAAACATAAAAATAGTAATACTTCAAAGCATACTAACAAATAATCATGTCCTATCAAAATAGCATAGCCAAAGAAAGCTTATCCCTACAAAATCATATAGTTAGGCCATGCTTCATTTTCATTACACAAAATACTCCCATCATGTACAACCCCGATGATGAGCCGAGCCATGGACATGGTTAGGCCATGGTTCATACTTTCTAACGCGCTTCAACATTTTCAACTCTTACGCAATACATGAGCGCAAGCCATGGACATAGCACTATGGTGGTATATGGTGGTGGTTGTGAGGACAAAAAGGGAGAAGATAGTCTCACATCGACTAGTCTTATCAACGGGCTATGGAGATGCCCATCAATAGATATCAATGTGAGTGAGTAGGGATTGCCATGCAACAGATGCACTAGAGCTATAAATGTATGAAAGCTCAACAAAAGAAACTAAGTGGGTGTGCATCCAACTCGCTTGCTCACAAAGACCTAGGGCATTTTGAGGAAGCCCATCATTGGAATATACAAGACAAGTACTATAATGAAAAATTCCCACTAGTATATGAAAGTGACAACACAAGAGACTCTCTATCACGAAGATCATGGTGCTATTTTGCAGCACAAGTGTGGAAAAGATATAGTAGCATTGTCCCTTCTCTCTTTTTCTCTCATTATTTTATTTTATTTTTGGCCTTTCTCTTTTTTTTGGCCTTTATTTTTTTATTTGGTGGGCTCTTTGGCCTCTTTTTTTAAAGTTCGAAGTCTCATCCCGACTTTTGGGGGAATCATAGTCTTCATCATCCTTTCCTCACTTGGGACAATGCTCTAATAATGAAGATCATCACACTTTTATTAATTTACAACTCGAGAATTACAACTCAACACTTAGAACAAAATATGACTCTATATGAATGCCTCTGGCGGTATACCGGGATGCAATGAATCAAGAGTGACATGTATGAAAATATATGAAGGTGGCCTTGCCACAAATACGATGTCAACTACATGATCATGCAAAGAGCAATATGACAATGATGGAGCGTGTCATAATAACGGAACGGTGGAAAGTTGCACGGCAATATATCTCGGAATGGCTATGGAAATGCCATAATAGGTAGGTATGGTGGCTGTTTTGAGGAAGGTAAATAATGGGTTCATGATACCGGCGAAAGTTGCACGACACAATAGAGGCTAGCAAAGTGGAAGGGTGAGTGTGCGTATATCCATGGAATCACATTAGTCATAAAGAACTCATATACTTATTGCAAAAGTCTACTTAGCCCTCGAAGAAAAGTACTACTATACATGCCCCTAGAGGGATAGATTGGTAGGAAAAGACCATCACTCATCCCCGACTGCCACTCATAAGGAAGACACTCAAAAGAGCACCTCATGCAACAAATTTGTCACACAACTTTTACCATACGTGCATGCTACGGGACTTGCCAACTTCAACACAAGTATTTCTCAATTTCATAATTACCCACTAGCATGACTCTAACATTACCACCTTTATATCTCAAAACAATTATCAAGCATCAAATTGATCCTAGTGTTTTATGCACTTTCTATGATAGTTTTTATTATACCCAACTTGGATGCTCATCATTCTAGGACCAAATTCATAACCATAGAAAATACCATGCTGTTCTAAAAGACTCTCAAAATAATATAAGTGAAGCATGAGAGATCAATAATTTCTTCAAAATTAAGCCACCGCTGTGCTCTAAAAGATATAAGTGAAGCACTAGACCAAAAACTATCTAGCTCAAAAGATATAAGTGAAGCACATAGCGTATTCTAATAAATTCTAATCAAGTGGGCTTCTCCCAAAAGGTGTGTACATCAAGGATGATTGTGGAAAACTAAAAAGCAAATACTAATATCATACAAGACGCTCCAAGCAAAACACATATCATGTGGCGAATAAAAATATAGCTCCAAGTAAAGTTACCGATAAACGAAGATGAAAGAGGGGATGCCTTCCGAGGGCATCCCCAAGCTTAGGATTTTGTCTTATTATTGAATATCTTGGGGTGCCTTGGGCATCCCAAAGCTTAGGCTCTTGCCACTCCTTATTCCATAGTCCATCAAATCTTTACCCAAAACTTGAAAACTTCACAACACAAAACTCAACAGGAAATCTCATAAGCTCCGTTAGTGAAATAAACAAAAACCACCACATAAGGTACTGTAATGAACTCATTATTTATTTCTATTGGTGTGAAACCTACTTTATTTCAAGTTCTCTATGGTTCATACCACTTAATACTAGCCATAGATGCATCAAAATAAGCAAACAACACACGAAAAATAGAATCTGTCAAAAACAGAACAGTCTGTAGCAATCTGTAACTCTAGAATACTTATGGAACTTTAAAAATCCTACCAAAATAGGAAGTCATGGGAAATTTTCTATTGATCTACAGCAAAAAGAATCAATGCAAAATCACGTCTCTGTGAATTACTAAAATTATTTTCGTGCACGCAAAGTTTCTGTTTTTCAGCAGAATCAAATTAACTATCACCATAGGTTGTCCTATAGGTTCTACTTGGCACAAACACTAATTAAAACATAAAAACACATCTAAACAGAAGGTAGATGCACAATTTATTACTAAACATAAACATAAACAAAAAAACACAAATAAAATTGGGTTGCCTCCCAACTAGCGCTATCATTTAACGCCCCTGGCTAGGCATAAAAGCGAGGATAGATCTAAGTTGTGCCATCTTTGGCACTCAATTCATAAGTAGCTCGCATGATAGATTCATAAGGTAATTTAACTTTCTTTCTTTGAAAGTATTCCATGCCTTTCCTTAATGGAAATTGGAATCTAATATTCCCTTCCTTCATAGCAATAATCGCACCAACCGTTCTAAGGAAAGGTCTACCAAGAAAAATAGGGCAAGAAAGATTGCAATCTATATCAAGAACGATAAAATCTACGGGCACCAAATTCCTATTTGCAATAATTAGAACATCATTGATCCTTCCCATTGGCTTTTTAATGGTGGAATCCGCAAGGTGCAAATTTAAAGAGCAATCGTCAAGATCATGGAAACCTAGAATATCACATAAAGTTTTCGGAATCGTGGAAACACTAGCACCCAAATCACATAAAGCATAACACTCATGATCTTTAATTTTAATCTTTCTAGTAGGTTCCCACTCATCATAAAGTTTTCTAGGTATAGAAACTTCCAAATTAAGTTTTTCATCATAAGATTGCATCAAGGCATCAACAATATGTTTAGTAAAAGATTTATTTTGACTATAAGCATGAGGAGAATTCACAACGGATTGCAACAAGGAAATACAATCTTCTAAAGAGCAATTATCATAATTAAATTCCTTGAAATCCAAGATAGTGGGTTCAATGCTATTTAAAGTCTTGACCTCTCCAATCCCGCTTTTACCAAATTTAGCATCAAGATCTAGAAACTCCGAATCATTGGGATGCCTTTTAACTAAAGTTGACTCATCTCCAGTCCCATCATTATTCATATTGCAAAACAAAGATCTAATAGGGTACACATCAATAACTTTAAGATCTTCATCATTATTTTCATGGTTCTTAGCACGCAATCTTTCTTAGCACGCAATCTAGCGGTTCTTTCCTTGCACTCATCAATGGAAATTCTCTTAGCTTTGAGAGACTCATTGATATCATGCTTAGGAGGAGTAGATCTAAGTTTCAAAGAATCAACATCAAGCGAGAGTCTATCAACGTTCCTAGCCAAATCATCAACTTTGAGCAATTTTTCTTCAAGCAAGGCATTAAAATTCTTTTGAGAAATCATAAACTCTTTCACGCTATTCTCAAAATCAGAGGGCATCTTATTAAAATTACCATAAGAATTTTTGTAGGAATTTCCATAATTATTAGAGGAATTACTAGGGAACGGTCTAGGATTAAAGTTTCCTCTATAAGCATTGTTTCCAAAACTATTCCTACCAACAAAATTCACATACATAGATTCATTATTATTCTCAATCAAAGTAGACAAAGGCATATCATTGGGATCAATAGGAGCACTCTTAGTAGCAAACAATTTCATATGTTCATCCATCTTTCCGCTCAAAACATTAATTTCTTCTATAGCATGCACTTTTTTACTAGTAGATCTTTCGGTGTGCCATTGAGAATAATTAGCCATAATATTATCAAGGAGTTTTGTAGCTTCTCCTAAGGTGATTTCCATAAACGTGCCTCCCGCGGACGAATCTAAAAGATTTCTAGAACCAAAATTCAATCTGGCATAAATTTTTTGTATGATCATCCATAAATTCAAACCATGAGTAGGGAAATTGCGAATCATCAATTTCATTCTTTCCCAAGATTGGGAAACATGCTCATGATCAAGTTGTCTAAAATTCATAATAGCGTTCCTAAGAGAGATGATCTTAGCGGGATGAAAATACTTAGAGATAAAAGCATCTTTGCACTTATTCCATGAATTAATACTATTCTCAGGCAAAGACGAAAACCAAACTTTAGCACGATCTCTAAGTGAAAACGGAAATAACTTCAATTTAACAATATCATTATCCGAGTCTTTCTTCTTTTGCATCTCACACAAATCAACCAAGTTGTTTAGATGGGTAGCGTCGTCTTCACTAGGAAGGCCGGAGAATTGATCTTTCATAACAAGATTCAGCAAAGCAGTATTGATTTCACAAGACTCAACATCATTAAGAGGAGCAATAGGAGTACTAAGGAAATCATTATTATTGGTATTGGAGAAATCACACAATTTGGTATTATCTCGCGCCATAGCGACAAGTAATCCAACACACAAGCAAACAAAAAGGCAAGCGAAAGAGAGATGAGATTGGGAAAGAGAGGGCGAATAAAACGAAAAGGGTGAAGTGGGGGAGAGGAAAACGAGAGACAAATGGCAAATAATGTAAATGCGAGGGAGATGAGTTTGTGATGGGTACTTGGTATGTCTTGACTTGAGCGAAGACCTCCCCGGCAACGGCGCCAGAAATCCTTCTTGCTAGTTCTTGAGCTTGCGTTGGTTTTCCTTGAAGAGGAAAGGGTGATGCAACAATACTAGTGTAAGTATTTCCCTCAGTTTTTGAGAACCAAGGTATCAATCCAGTAGGAGGCTCCTCAAAAGTCCCACGCACCTACACAAACAAACAAAGAACTCGCAACCAACGCAATAAATGGGTTGTCAATCCCTTCACGGCCACTTGCGAAAGTGAGATATGATAGAGATAGTATGATAAGATAATTATATTTTTGGTATTTTATAATATAGATTGGAAAAGTAAATATGCAAATAAAAGTATATTGAAAGCTTATATGATAAAAGAGAGACCCCGGGGCCATAGGTTTCACTAGTGGCTTCTCTCAAGATAGCATAAGTATTACGGTGGGTGAACAAATTACTGTCGAGCAATTGATAGAAAAGCGAATAATTATGAGATTATCTAGGCATGATCATGTATATAGGTGAGCGAGTCCTGGACTAGGGGGTGTCCGGATAGCCGAACTATCATCATCGGCCGGACTCCAAGACTATGAAGATACAAGATTGAAGACTTCGTCCCGTGTCCGGATGGGACTTTCCTTGGCGTGGAAGGTAAGCTTAGCGATACGAATATGTAGATCTCCTACCATTGTAACCGACTCTATGTAACCCTAGCCCTCTCCGGTGTCTATATAAACCGGATGGCTTTAGTCCGTAGGACGAACAACAATCATACCATAGGCTAGCTTCTAGGGTTTAGCCTCCTTGATCTTGTGGTAGATCTACTCTTGTAATACCCACATCATCAATATCAATCAAGCAGGACGTAGGGTTTTACCTCCATCAAGAGGGCCCGAACCTGGGTAAAACATCGTGTCCCTTGTCTCCTGTTACCATCCGCCTAGACGCACAATTCGGGACCCCGTACCAGAGATCCGCCGGTTTTGACACCGACATTGTTGCTTTCATTGAGAGTTCCTCTGTGCCGTCGCAATCAGGAGGGATGCCTTTCCCCATCTTTAAAGACGGCGCCGTCGTCAAGGGAGCTTTGGCCCCCGGCCAAACTATCCGGCTAGGCAGTTTTCTTATGACCGCCTGTTCGGCCGCCGCTCCGACAATGACCTCTCGAGTCATCAAAAGCGATCTTCACGTCAACTCGAAATTCGCCGAGCAGCTAGATCCGATGGAGCTCTCCTCCGTAAATGAGCTCTTGGATCACATCGCCACCCTGGGAGTCACCACGGACTATGATCAGATTGGGCTTAAAACCGATCTGAGAGAAATTAACTCTCCCTAGGCTACCCACCACGTTGTCGTGGTAGAGGAACAAAGCGGCGACTCTTCCTCTATGTTAAAGACCAGTTATGTCCGGATTCCCGATCCCTTTATGCCGGATTCCCGCGGAGGGACGGATGTCAATCAAGTACTGAACTTAAAGTCAGGCATCAGACCAGATTTGTTGGATAACATCCAGCAATCCAGGCTTCCAACTCCGAAAACTTCTCGGCCTTTGAGCCTCAGATCGGGCGGGGTTACGAATTTAATTCCGCCCGCCCACCCAAACATAAGCGATCTATCTCAAATACGACAAGAGCCTGATGAAACAGTACATCACTACTGGGCCAGATTCCTCCTGGTCATGGACAGGATAAAAGACTGCCGTGAGGAAAGCGCAATCTCAATTTTTTGCAACAATTGCACGGACAAGGGAATCATGAACGCCATAAGTCATCGCGAAGTTACACGCTTCGCCGATCTGGCGACCATAGTACAAAAATACTGTGCGATGGAGAGTGCCTGGAAAACCGAAACCAGTTTTTGGGACAATCCGGCCCTGAATACAACCCTAGTTCGAAATACAAGGGTGCGTCATACTCAAGCACCTGGGTTAAAAACCAAAAAGCAAAAACCCCCTAAAGGGCACGGAACCGTACTGGAGGGATGGCTCAACAGACCCTGTAAAATCCATAGTACGGAGGGCGCCACTCCAACACATAGCCTTCGAGCATGTTGGATACTACGGCAGGTGGCCAAAAGTGGCGAAGGCTTTCTAGCCCCGGGCAACCAGCCCAACAGTACCAGTACGATATTAACAGTCTTCGAGACTTTCGCATCAAATAACATGCGGAAACGAACAATCCGTAGCCTCGCCGAAGTCTACCAAGTAGCAACAACAAATCCATGGAGCGACACGGCTATCACCTTCAATGCCAGCGACGAACCTAAATTCCGAACAGCTCGAGCACCAGCCGCATTGGTCCTCAGTCCGATAGTGGACACCTTTCATCTTACCAAGGTACTCATGGATGGTGGCAGCGGATTAAACCTCATCTAGGAGGAAACCCTCCAAAAAATGGAAATTGACTGGAGCCGCATTGAGCGAAGCAGCACAACCTCCAGAGGAATAATCCCTAGTCGAGAAGTACGCTGCACAGGAAAAATCACACTAAACGTAGTGTTCGGCTCGCTGGACAATTACAGGTCCCAAGAGGTCACATTCCAAGTGGCCCCATTCGGCAGCGGATATCACGCCTTGTTAGGGCGAGAGGCATTCACAATCTTCCAAGCTATACCCCATTACGGGTACATGAAGCTCAAAATGCCCGGGCCCAACGGAATAATCACTCTTGTCAGTGATCCAGATATAGCACTCTGCGCTGAAAATAAGACAGCCGCACTGGCCCTGGAGGCATTATCCGAAGCCCTAGCGGCAGAGGAACTCACTGCGCTGCGCTCCATGGTGGATAGGGACGATGTGATACTCGATAAGAGGTCTAAGTCCACCTCTTTTAAACTAGCAGACGAAATAGTCAAATTCCAGGTCCATCCAACGGACCCTACAAAGACGGCCTCCATTGGGGCACAATTAAATCCTGATATAGAAGCCGCACTACGAGAATTCCTTCGGGAAAATTGGGACATTTTTGCGTGGCACCCTTCAGACATGCCAGGAATCCCACGCAGGCTCGCAGAACACAGCCTAAATATCCTAAAAGGATTCAAGCCAGTCAAACAGGCTCTTCGGTGATTTTCCGAACCCAAAAGATAGGCAATGGGAGAGGAGCTAGCCAAACTCTTAGAAGCCGGATTCATCAGAGATATAAAACATCCGGACTGGCTAGCCAACCTGGTAATGGTACCAAAAAAGGACAAATCCTGGCACCTTTGTGTCAATTTCAAAGACCTTAACAAGGCCTGTCCAAAGGACCCTTTCCCTCTGTCAGGACCCCGACTCAATGCCACATCGATCTAGCATGTAACACCTCATATCACTTTGCGGCCTCACGCACGGTATTCCCACGGGTGTCGCCTTACCTTTGCCCGGGACCGTTTGCGCCTTTTGGCACACGTATATGACAGTGTCGCTAGCATCCATATGATAAGGAGCCCGGGCTGACATGGCTAGTCGTAAACCCAAAGTGGCACAGACTTACAGGGATAGGCATCCATGACCCAGCATCGAACGTGTCGGTCATCAGCGAGTGAATCCAGGCTGTAGCACTGGGCTAGCAGGACTCCGGTGAACCGGGCTGTAGCGGGCTAACAGGACTCTGGTATTCATCGCGTGACATTTCCCCGAAGGGACAGACACAGGAATGAAGAAGGACACATGCCGGCCAGCCTAAGTGTCCCGGAGCAGTAGCAAGCTACCATGGCTCGGTGGAAACACTAGGAGACATTTCCCGGTAAGAGAGGCTACCAAGGATAAACAACTAGGTTGTCAGATCCCACACATACCAAGCATTTCAATAACATACACACAATATGCTCGATATGTGCAAATACAACATGGCATCACAACATGACTCTACAACTCAAGTATTTTAATCAATAGGCTCCGAGGAGCGAGATATTACAAACATGGGTCTCACGACCCAACAATCAGAGCATACAAGTCAAAGCACAAGCGGAAGCTATCATGTCTGAGTACAGACATCTATAAATGAAAAAGGCTGAGAAGCCTGACTATCTACCAGATCCTGCCGAGGCACAAGATCGTAGCTGAGGTAACAAGCTAAACGTCGAAGTCCACGTGGAACTACTAGTGAGACTGAAGTCTCTCTGCAAAAACATAAAATAGGCAAACGTGAGTACAAATGTACCCAGCAAGACTTACATCAGAACTATCTACATATGCATCATTATCAACAAAGGGATGGTGGGGTTTAACTGCAGCAAGCCAGCTTTGACTCGGTGGCTAACCTGAACTACGACTGCAAGTAACTCTTTTGAGGTGGCGCACACGAGTCCACATATTCACCATATCAATACACCACTATGGATCCGCTCCCGTCTCCCTACGAGAACGCCATCCATAGCACTCACGCTTATCTTGCGTATTTTAGGGTATCCACTTTCACTTGTCTATGAACTGATATAAGCAACCCAGAAGTCCTTTACCACGGACACGGCTATTCGAATAGATGATGTTAACCCTGCAGGGGTGTACTTCTTCATACATGTTTCCACCACTTAGCGTCTGCACACGACATGTGCTCGGCAGACTTCAAGCGAAAGCCGACGTGGGTGTAGACCACGACCTACCTAAACACTCAAGTCTCTAGTCCAGGTTTATCGCCTATTCGGGTTCCATCCATGAGGAGATCCGGCCGGAGTTTCGCTCACAGCCCCAAACGATGTGAACAGGGTTCCGTGACACCAAACGGGCACCCGGTATACCCGGCCACGTGCCTACCGCATCACAGCCCACCCCTACGGTCAGCGCTGTCCACGGCCTCCAGCATACTACAAACACCAGAAACTACTTGCAACTCCTGGACAGAGGACTAGGGTGAATAAGAAGTCGAGCGGGGTCATATTTCAGGGCCCAATGTATGGTAGTAGCTGAATCATGGATCACAAACATAGAACTCAGTTCCTGAGGACGGCTGCAATGAGACAACCCACCATGTACTCCTACATGGCCTCTCACCGCTACCTTTACCAAAACGTGTTCACACACTTAGCTCACACACAGTAGGACATGTTCACACGCCTCTGATTCATCCCCGATGAATCAGACCTGACTCAACTCTAAGCAGTAGCAGGCATGACAAACAAGCATGAATGAGTAGGCACATCAGGGCTCAAACAACTCCTACTCATGCTAGTGGGTTTCATCTATTTACTGTGGCAATGACAGGTCATGCAAAGGATAAAGGGGTTCAGCTACCGCAGCAAGTAACAAATATGTCGTTGTTGTCCTAATGCAGTAAAAGAGAGCAGGAGCGAGAGAGTAGGATTGTATCGGAATGAACAAAGGGGTTATGCTTGCCTGGCACTTTTGAAGATAACATTGAGTCTTCATCAGTGTCAACGATCACATCATCGGTATCACGTCTATCGAGAGGGGACAATACCGGCAACACAAAAGGGAACACAATCAATGCAATGCACAATATGATGCATGATCATGACATGGCAAAATGAATGTGTTTTGGGCTAATGCAACTAGCAACAGATTAAATGAAGTTGGTTTGAATACAAAATTCAAATTCAAACTCCATATGTGATTATTCAAATGCCATTTAATTGATTTGTGCTGAACAGCAGCTATAAGTTGTTCTAACATGCATGGAAATGGTACAGATGGATTCCTTGAATTTTTCTGATAATTTTTCATATATAATTTATTAAATTTGGAGTTACGGTTAATTTTCTATGATTTATTGAAGTTTAGGGCATTTTCTGAAATTTCTGAATAATAATAAATCCAGAAAAGAATTACTACGTCAGCATGACTTCACAGTGACGTCAGCAAGTCAACGGCGTTGTCCAGGTCAAATCTGACCTGTGGGCCCCATATGTCAGTGTCACAGGAGTTAATCCCGGTCAAACCCAGCGCTGACTGGGGTTTGACCAGGGGTGGGGCCTACTGTCAGTGGGTCAGTGGCTTAACTAAAAGTAGTTATTAACTTAACCAAAGTTAGCAGGGGCCGGGCCCACCTGTCATGGACCTAGGGGAGGTCAAACCCCTGGTCAGCCGAGGCTAACACGCCGGCGGCTCGTCGCCGGTGAAGCCCGAGACGGCGGAGGGGGTCGGAATTCCTCCTCCGGCGACCAAATGGCCGGCGGAGGGCAGCTACGCGTAGCTGGGAGTCGTCCGCATCCATTTGTGCAAACGGCAGGGGCTGAGGTGGCTCGAGCTCACCGGAACGGGGTCCGCGGCGGCGACCGGAGTTCGGGCCAGCGCGGGCACGGGGCTACGCTTAGCGAGCGAGCGAGCTGAGAGGCTGGGCGGGCTCCTGGGAGATCCACGAGCTCGAGGTCGTGCTCGGACGCGAGTTTGGTGACCTGCAACGACGGCGGCGACATCGCCGGCGGAGCCGAGCTCGTGGCTCCGGTGGAAAGGCGGCTAGGGTACGGGAACGAGCGCGAGGAGGAGGGGAAATGGAAGAGTAGCTCACAGGGGTTGCAACGGTGGCCTCGGGGAGCTCGGGGAGGCACCGGAGCCGACGAATCGACGGAGGGGAGCTTCGGTGGCCGGCGACGGAACGGCGATGGTGACGGCGTTGTAGGGCTTCCGGAGGGGCCGTGGGTCGGTGGGGAGGAAGGAGAGGGTCGAGGCGGAGCTCGCAAGCACAGCGAGGGGTCGAGGGGGAGACGGTGGGTGCGGTGGTGCTCGTCGGTGGCGGCGGGCGCATTCGGTGAGCGAGAGGGAGAGGCGAACAGGGGGGAAAGAGGGGCACGGGGAGAGGGGAGCGGTGCAGGGGGTGCGTGGCGTCGTCCGGGGAGGCCAGGGAGGAAGCAGGAGGTGGCTAGGGGGAGGGGAAGCAGGAGGTGGCCGGGGCAGCGTCGGCGAGCGCCACGCCTCGCCTCTGCTCGTCCTCCTGGCAGAGGAGGAAGAGGACAAAGGAGGAGGAGGTGGGCTAGGCCGGCTGGGGGAACTGGGCCGGCTCTGGTAAGCAGGTAAGTGGCCCAGGTGGGCTGCAGGTAATGTTTCTCTCCTCTCTTTTATTTCTATTCTGTTTTATATTTTTCTATTTCTGCAATTTGTTTTAGGATTTGTTTTAAAATATCAAATCATTTTATAAAATCCTGGAAACAATTATGGGTACTTTCTGAATTATTTCAGTGACCCTTATCAATTTCCAACATTTATTTGAGCATTTAAATTATTTATAGTATTTAAATGCCCAAAGTCAAATACAATATGATTTAATTCAAAAATCCAAAAATGACCTAAGAATATAATCATCATTTTTGGCAGAGGTTTCCACCTTAACCAGAAATCATGAACTTTTCTTAGGAACCTTTTGGGTTTATTGAAAAGATTTTAATTCACCCTAGTTGAGTTGATTTAATGCTAGGGTTTTGAACATCCCCATTTCAAATTTAGGCAAAATTTAAACATGATGCAAACATGAAGATAGCCTAGAGCACTACCAGCAGCTAGGGATGTGACAACTCACCCCCACTAAACAAGAATCTCGTCTCGAGATTCAAGCGTAGGGTAGGGTGAAAAGGGGAACGCAAACTAGCACAATTTTCACGATCCAGGGTGCACTTCAAATGAACGTTGATTTGAACACCATTATTGTCTTGTCGTCTTGCTCTGAGAACTCCAGCTATCATGACAACGAGGGGAAAGGAAAGACCCTAAAAGAATTGTTCTTCTCGAAGGTCGAACAACTCAGGATTAACCCACGGAATGAGACATAGCAACATTTCTCGAGCTGAGAGACGAAGCACGCACCCATAGGAATGGAGTGAAGCATATGACGAAGGTTCACTAGGTAGACAACAATTTCATACCTAAGAAGGTGGTAAACGATTGTCAACGTAGCGAGGAGTTGAGTTGCCATGATACCATAACGATACACCTTAGGGAAGGTGACTCGTAGAGATATCCCCTTAAGTGGCAAAAAGAATTACTTCTGATTCAGAGATCATTGAAACTCTTTAAACCAGCCTAAGGCAATTCACAACGATCATTTGGAGGGGGTCGGTAGAATGGCATACTCGGACTTGGATGATGTGGATTACCTTGTTGAAGACAACGTAATGGATGAATTTGCTTATCACCGGAAATGGAAGAGACCCATGGTAGAATGGCACATTGGCGGTGCAAGCTGGGAACAAAATGCAAATGCTGGGAATGATTCTGGTATCTGGGGAAGAACCCAACAAAGAGAGTGAATTTACTGTTTGAAAAGGTCATAGCATTTGCCGAGGAAACTGAGAGCAAACCCAGTTAGTGCTGATGATAACACGTAACTCTTGTGCGTGCTCTCAAGAACTTGAGCATTTCCATATTCATCAAGGTTTTACCAACATCCGTGTCAAGGGTCCGGCAACACAACTTGCTACCATGATGAATGATGATGGAGGATGTAGATGCAAAGAAAGATAACACCTTCTCAGATTTCATCTTAGCGAGGCCAAGGAAACAAAATCTGGATGATCGACCGAGAGACATTTAGCACTCCGCTTCTAATGTTCTCCTTGATGTGCTAGTATAACCCATTCATAGATATGGTTTGATATCTAAAACATCAAGTAAAAGGTCGGACTTCGGGAACACAAAAATCCATAGGGGAAACTAGGGAGTAAATCCTACGAAATCCCTATGGGGGGGGTGGCCAACTTCCTCAACAAGATACTATAGTAATAGGTCTACCGGATGGGTGTGTTGGCCACGACATCCACCTTACCGGTTATCGAGAGACCAATATTATAGTTCTTAGGGAAATGTTCCAACCATCATATCTGCCTGAGATTCAGATCTGGTTGGTGTCAGGATATTCCAGACTCATCGAGTCTAGGAAGAAAAACGGAAGTTTGCAACACAAATCGACGAGATGACGTTGCGGGATTCTCGGGAGATGAACTACGATAGCAAGCTCCAAAACATGAGCTGGTTCTGCTACAAACATGTGAACACGTTGTCCCAGACAAGCATGCCCACCTGGTAGTCTTACAATAAAACACTACCAAGTTCTGGTTGGGAACCATCAGCGAGGATATCAAAGTTCTTTCATAAGTCCGGATTAGCTCTTATGAAGGAACTCCTTCTCCTTGAACAAATCAATCAGTGGCTTGGTGTGCTAGGGATACATATAGATTGAAGGTTGCAAGTCTTCAAACCACAGCATTCTTCGCACGTGTGCATGACTGATTTGGAATGATTCCAAAGAAAGCAACATTGACTTTCTCGAATCCATGGCGGCAACTTGCATCAGATGCACATGAATTAAAGGAAGTCACTACCTTCATCCAAACATATGCTTCATGAGCTAGCATGAACAAATGCTTTCAAAAGTTTCCAACACTAGCTTAATGTTCAGCAAAATTATGGAGAAGACAAGGATGTTGTCAATGGGCTCAACAACAATTCATCTAGGTTTCCTTTTAAAAGGAATTCCATAGTTAAGTGAACACGGTGATAGCATTGGTCAGACCCAAAGGATATAATGGTGTATGCTCGAGGGATCAACCACGAATAAGACAACATTACGAGCATCGTTGGTACTGATTTGATTTGACGATAGCCCACACTCAAATCAAAGGATTGATAAGACAATAGGTCCAGCAACTGATCACAAGGACCAATCGATGAAGATATCATCTTTCTTCAACACACACTACACAAGAATATCCCTTTGGAACGAACTAAGTCAGACAAGCTTTTATCTTCCAACTCTCCAAGTTGTTGTCTAGCTTAACCAACTAGCTCAGGGATATCTAACACCGATTCTTGGAGAGAAGGTGGTTCACAAGAAACCAACTTGATCACGAACTCAACATAGCGGTCAGGTGACAACCCGGTAACACCTCCAAGAAGATATTTGGAAAGTCACGAACCACCGGTATGTTACTAAGCTCGAGAACAATCTTGCTTTTGAGGGCAAGAAGATATGATCAAATGAGTGAGGACTTGACAAGATCCTAACTCATCAATCGAAGGGTGCACCGAAATAAGGACTAGGTAGCACGATCAGTCTTAGAAGGATGATTCGAAAACCAACATACTAAGAATGAAATTATTACCCTTTAACTACCAAGCAACAGAGTTGCTAGCAGTATTGATTTCACACATCACAATTCATTTGTCGGTATTCCGGTTGCATCAACACGAGGGCCGAGGAATGAACAGTGATGGCAAGAAGTGTCACTGTACCAAGAGTTCATGGGATGGTGTGCAATTCCTATAACAATCTCGATATAAAATATGTAATACTCCAAGGTAGAGCAGAACCAAAAGCTGGATTGGCATTTGATCTGCGGAATACAACTACTTTGACCCAATCCTAGATATGGAAGAGGTACTGGAGTTTGTTTCTCCTAGTCATTCCGGAATAGAATGGCTTGACAGACCACAAGAGTCATAGGCATCGATGAACGAACGCACGCATACTCTTGACTATCAATTGATAGACGAGGGTCAGAATGCAACTAAAGAGAACAACTCAAAGGAACATATAACTTTCTGAGTTGTGGATGCATAGATTAGTATGTCGAACCAAGTTCAACATATTTCTTCCGGATAACCCATGCAGAAAGGTAGAACTGGCAGAGTCACGATTTATGAATGGAGAACTCCTCAAGAGTACTCTAATTGTGATTTTTTTTTGATCCAATAAACATCTGCCATAAGTAGTTCATGGTATTTGGAAGAAGAAGATACCACGGACTTCAAGGACTATCGCAAAGGTTACTAATATCCTAAAGGCACTAGCAATTACTATCAACATGAAGTAGGTAGAGTGAATCTCGGGTTCAGAACCCAGGAGTAGAATACCTACTACTAAGTGGCATCACGGGATGCTTTCGAGAATGATGGCCAGAATCATCACACTGGGAACACAAAACGTTGCTAGGTTACTAGGTGACTCCCTAAATACCTAGGGTCATAATAGTAACTCCAACATAAATGTCAAGGCAATAATTACCTCAACACACCGATTAGTGTGGTTAATCTGGCCCATGGGAACATCGGAAACAGAAGGAAGGGATTTGCAAATGCATCGGACTATTTAGAAACCTGGGATGACTCGGACAGCATAACGGCTATAATTGCTCAAAAAGATTTGAGACAATCACAAAAATGGTGGCATAACCACCTAGAAGCACAATATCAAGGTTCCGAGATCAACAATTAACATACGGAAGTAGTAGGAACTGAACTGAGACTTAAATCCAACGATCTTATAAGTCTACGGATTAGTAACACGTGATCCTGATAGAAGGAAGAGATAGCCTAGTTCTTAATCCCCGCAGGAAAGATAAGATGACTTAGTTCAGAAGGCATAAGGTATAAGGAGTAAAAAGAGCCTTACGTTCCATCCCACAATCAATTCCCTTATATAACTAAAGAATTTCTAGACTCAACTTCGACCAGTTTGGCTTGGTAATCCTACAGGCAGTCAAGCTCTGATACCAACGCTGTCAGGACCCCGACTCAATGCCACATCGATCTAGCATGTAACACCTCATATCACTTTGCGGCCTCACGCACGGTATTCCCACGGGTGTCGCCTTACCTTTGCCCGGGACCGTTTGTGCCTTTTGGCACACGTATATGACAGTGTCGCTAGCATCCATATGATAAGGAGCCCGGGCTGACATGGCTAGTCGTAAACCCAAAGTGGCACAGACTTACAGGGACAGGCATCCATGACCCAGCATCGAACGTGTCGGTCATCAGCGAGTGAATCCAGGCTGTAGCACTGGGCTAGCAGGACTCCGGTGAACCGGGCTGTAGCGGGCTAACAGGACTCCGGTATTCATTGCGTGACATTTCCCCGAAGGGACAGACACAGGAACGAAGAAGGACACATGCCGGCCAGCCTAAGTGTTCCGGAGCAGTAGCAAGCTACCATGGCTCGGTGGAAACACTAGGAGACATTTCCCCGTAAGAGAGGCTACTAAAGATAAACAACTAGATGGTCAGATCCCACACATACCAAGCATTTCAATAACATACACACAATATGCTCGATATGTGCAAATACAACATGGCATCACAACATGACTCTATAACTCAAGTATTTAATCAATAGGCTCCGAGGAGCGAGATATTACAAACAGGGGTCTCATGACCCAACATTCAGAGCATACATATCAAAGCACAAGCGGAAGCTATCATGTCTGAGTACAGACATCTATAAATGAAAAAGGCTGAGAAGCCTGACTATCTACCAAATCCTGCCGAGGCACAAGACCATAGCTGAGGTAACAAGCTAAACGTCGAAGTCCACGTGGAACTACTAGTGAGACCGAAGTCTCTCTGCAAAAACATAAAATAGGCAAACGTGAGTACAAATGTACCCAGCAAGACTTACATCAGAACTAACTACATATGCATCATTATCAACAAGGGGATGGTGGGGTTTAACTGCAGCAAGCCAGCTTTGACTCGGTGGCTATCCTAAACTACGACTGCAAGCAACTCTTTTGAGGTGGCGCACACGAGTCCACATATTCACCATATCAATACACCACTATGGATCCGCTCCCGTCTCCCTACGAGAACGCCATCCATAGCACTCACGCTTATCTTGCGTATTTTAGAGTATCCACTTTCACTTGTCTATGAACTGATATAAGCAACCCAAAAGTCCTTTACCGCGGACACGGCTATTCGAATAGATGATATTAACCCTGCAGGGGTGTACTTCTTCATACATGTTTCCACCACTTAGCGTCTGCACACGACATGTGCTCGGCAGACTTCAAGCGAAAGCCGACGTGGGTGTAGACCACGACCTGCCTAAACACTCAAGTCTCTAGTCCAGGTTTATCGCCTATTCGGGTTCCATCCATGAGGAGATCCGGCCGGAGTTTCGCTCACAGCCCCAAACGATGTGAACAGGGTTCCGTGACACCAAACGGGCGCCCGGTATACCCGGCCACGTGCCTACCGCATCACAGCCCACCCCTACGGTCAGCGCTGTCCACGGCCTCCAGCATACTACAAACACCAGAAACTACTTGCAACTCCTGGACAGAGGACAAGGGTGAATAAGAAGTCGAGCGGGGTCATATTTCAGGGCCCAATGTATGGTAGTAGCTGAATCATGGATCACAAACACAGAACTCAGTTCCTGAGGACGGCTTCAATGAGACAACCCACCATGTACTCCTACATGGCCTCTCACCGCTACCTTTACCAAATCGTGTTCACACACTTAGCTCACACACAGTAGGACATGTTCACACGCCTCTGATTCATCCCCGATGAATCAGACCTGACTCAACTCTAAGCAGTAGCAGGCATGACAAACAAGCATGAATGAGTAGGCACAACAGGGCTCAAACAATTCCTACTCATACTAGTGGGTTTCATCTATTTACTGTGGAATGACAGGTCATGCAAAGAATAAAGGGGTTCAGCTACCGCAGCAAGTAACAGATGAATCGTTGTTGTCCTAATGCAGTAAAAGAGAGCAGGAGCGAGAGAGTAGGATTGTATCGGAATGAACAAGGGGGTTTTGCTTGCCTGGCACTTCTGAAGATAACATTGAGTCTTCATCAGTGTCAACGATCACATCATCGGTATCACGTCTATCGAGAGGGGACAAATACCGGCAACACAGAAAAACACGATCAATGCAATGCACAATATGATGCATGCTATGACATGGCAATATGAATGTGTTTTGGGCTAATGCGACTAGCAACAGATTAAATGAAGTTGGTTTGAATCCAAGATTCAAATTCAAACTCCATATGGGGTTATTTAAATGTCATTCACTTCATTTGTCCTAAACAGTAGTGATAAGTTGTTCTAACATGCATGAAAATGGTACAGATGGATTCCTTGAATTTTTCTGATAATTTTTCATATATAAATTATTTAATTTGGAGTTACGGTTAAATTTTCTATGATTTTTAGAAGTTTTAGGCATTTTCTGAAATTTCTGAATAATAATAAATCCAGAAAAGACTTACTGCGTCAGCATGACTTCACAGTGACGTCAGCAAGTCAACGGCGTTGTCCAGGTCAAATCTGACCTGTGGGCCCCATATGTCAGTGTCACAGGAGTTAATCCCGGTCAAACCCAGCGCTGACTGGGGTTTGACCAGGGGTGGGGCCTACTGTCAGTGGGTCAGTGGCTTAACTAAAAGTAGTTATTAACTTAACCAAAGTTAGCAGGGGCCGGGCCCACCTGTCATGGACCTAGGGGAGGTCAAACCCCTGGTCAGCCGAGGCTAACACGCCGGCGGCTCGTCGCCGGTGAAGCCCGAGACGGCGGAGGGGGTCGGAATTCCTCCTCCGGCGACCAAATGGCCGGCGGAGGGAAGCTACGCGTAGCTGGGAGTCGTCCGCATCCATTTGTGCAAACGGCAGGGGCTGAGGTGGCTCGAGCTCACCGGAACGGGGTCCGCGGCGGCGACCGGAGTTCGGGCCAGTGCGGGCACGGGGCTACGCTTAGCGAGCGAGCGAGCTGAGAGGCTGGGCGGGCTCCTGGGAGATCCACGAGCTCGAGGTCGTGCTCGGACGCGAGTTTGGTGACCTGCAACGACGGCGGCGACATCGCCGGCGGAGCCGAGCTCGCGGCTCCGGTGGAAAGGCGGCTAGGGTACGGGAACGAGCGCGAGGAGGAGGGGAAATGGAAGAGTAGCTCACAGGGGTTGCAACGGTGGCCTCGGGGAGCTCGGGGAGGCACCGGAGCCGACGAATCGACGGAGGGGAGCTTCGGTGGCCGGCGACGGAACGGCGATGGTGACGGCGTTGTAGGGCTTCCGGAGGGGCCGTGGGTCGGTGGGGAGGAAGGAGAGGGTCGAGGCGGAGCTCGCAAGCA
>LT934120.1:465040241-465062077 GCA_900231445.1 Triticum turgidum subsp. durum | reverse complement strand
CAAGCACAGCGAGGGGTCGAGGGGGAGACGGTGGGTGCGGTGGTGCTCGTCGGTGGCGGCGGGCGCATTCGGTGAGCGAGAGGGAGAGGCGAACAGGGGGGAAAGAGGGGCACGGGGAGAGGGGAGCGGTGCAGGGGGTGCGTGGCGTCGTCCGGGGAGGCCAGGGAGGAAGCAGGAGGTGGCTAGGGGGGGGGAAGCAGGAGGTGGCCGGGGCAGCGTCGGCGAGCGCCACGCCTCGCCCCTGCTCGTCCTCCTGGCAGAGGAGGAAGAGGACAAAGGAGGAGGAGGTGGGCTGGGCCGGCTGGGGGAACTGGGCCGTCTCTGGTAAGCAGGTAAGTGGCCCAGGTGGGCTGCAGGTAATGTTTCTCTCCTCTCTTTTATTTCTATTCTGTTTTATATTTTTCTATTTCTGCAATTTGTTTTAGGATTTGTTTTAAAATATCAAATCATTTTATAAAATCCTGGAAACAATTATGGGTACTTTCTGAATTATTTCAGTGACCCTTATCAATTTCCAACATTTATTTGAGCATTTAAATTATTTATAGTATTTAAATGCCCAAAGTCAAATACAATATGATTTAATTCAAAAATCCAAAAATGACCTAAGAATATAATCATCATTTTTGGCAGAGGTTTCCACCTTAACCAGAAATCATGAACTTTTCTTAGGAACCTTTTGGGTTTATTGAAAAGATTTTAATTCACCCTAGTTGAGTTGATTTAATGCTAGGGTTTTGAACATCCCCATTTCAAATTTAGGCAAAATTTAAACATGATGCAAACATGAAGATAGCCTAGAGCACTACCAGCAGCTAGGGATGTGACACCCTCTCCCTCGCATCGACCAAATCATCGACGCCACCGCAGGGCATGATTCATTGTGCTTCCTCGTCGCATACTCCGGATACCATCAAATCAAGATGGCAGAAAAAGTCCAGGCCGCAATGGCATTCATTACTCCGTACGGACCATTCTGCTTCAACAAATGCCCTTCGGACTCAAAAACACCGGCGCAACATATCAGCGCATGATTCAGACATGTCTGGCCACCCAGATAGGCAAAACAGTGGAGGCGTACGTAGACGATGTGGTCGTTAAGACCAAACACGTCGAAACTCTAATAGACGATTTGAGGCTTACATTCGACCACCTCTGAGCATACGACATTAAGCTCAACCCGGAAAAATGTGTTTTCGGCGTACCAGCCGGAAAGCTCTTGGGCTTCTTTGTATCCGGTAGAGGAATTGAAGCAAACCCAGCCAAGATCCGGGCTCTGTCACAATTGGATATCCCAAAAGACCTCAAACAAATAAAAAAATTGACGGGATGCGTGGCGGCTCTAAGCCACTTCATCTCCGTTTTGGGAGAAAAGGCGCTGCCCCTCTATCGCCTCCTCCGGCGCACCGAACACTTTGAATGGACGGATGCTGCCACGGCCGGACTCGAAGAAATTAAGGCCATATTGGCAACAAATCCGGTCCTGGCCGCGCCCAACTTGGGCGAACCTATGTTATTATATATCGCGGCAACACATCAAGTTGTCAGCGCCGTACTCGTCGTCGAACGAGAAACAGAAGGGCAAAAATTCCCTCTTCAAAAACCAGTGTACTACGTATCCACTGTCTTAACTCCATGCAAGTCTCGGTACCCACATTATCAAAAGATAGCGTATGCGGTGTTCATGGCATCCCGGAAGCTGCGACACTACTTTCAAGAGTACCTCTCAACGATATTATAAATAATCGCGACGCGACGGGCAGGATTGCAAAATGGGCCATTGAGCTCTTACCATTTGACATAACCTACAAACCACGGCGAGCTATAAAGTCGCAAGTTCTGGCTGACTTCATCGCCGAATGGACCGAAGCTGAACTCCCTAAAGAGTACGGCGCATACTCCAATTGGATCATGCATTTCGACGGCTCCAAAATGTTGGCTGGCTTGGGGACTGGCGTCGTCTTGACGTCCCCAATCGGAGACACAGTCCAATACGTACTTCAAATAATGTACACGGACTCCAACAATGCAGCCAAATACGAGGCCCTTCTACATGGCCTCCGGATGGCAATCTCCATGGGTATTCAACGCCTAGAGGTGCGCGGGGATTCAAACCTCGCAATATCCCAAGTAAATGGAGACTTTGACACCAAGGATCCGAAAATGGCAGCCTACCGTAACGCCGTCCTAAAAATGTTAGCCCGGTTCGAAGGACTCGAATTCCACCATGTAGCCTGGGATAATAACCAGGCAGCAGACGTGTTGGCACACATCGACACAAAACGCGACGCCGTCCCTCCAAACATCTTCCTGGAATGGCGTTTTAAGCCATCCGTATTATGGGAAGAGGAGTCCGGAAATAACCACCCGGAACCAACTGCACCACCCAACACAGAACATTTTGACACAATCGGTGGCTCAGCCAATGAAATAACACCTTGAGCCCATGAAATAATGGCAGTAATTGCCCCGTGGACGGAACCATTCCTAGCCTACTTAATCAGGCAGGAACTTCCCGAATACCAAAATGAGGCCCGCTGCATAGTTCAGCGATCTAAAGCCTACAAGGTCCATGAGGGAGAACTTTATAAGAAAAGCACAACCGGAGTCCTTCAAAGGTGTATCTCCGAAGAGGAAGGGCAAAATCTCCTGGCTGAAATTCATGCCGGACTCGGCGGGCACCACGCTGCAGCCCGGGCCCTTGTAGGCAAGGCCTTCCGTACAAGATTTTATTGGCCGATAGCCCGGGCAGATGCTCAGGACTTAGTCCAACGATGCGTTGGTTGCTAGCTCTTTGCTAATCAAAGCCACATGCCACCCACCGCCCTCAAAACTATACCCATCACTTGGCCGTTCGCGGTCTTGGGGCTTGAAATGGTTGGACCCCTTAAAGGGGGAACCCACAAGCACAAATACTTATTGGTCATGGTGGACAAATTCACCAAATGGATAGAGGCCAAGCCGGTTAAAATGGCAGAATCCGGACCTGTGATAGACTTCATATCCGGGGTAGTACACCGTTTTGGCGCTCCCCACAGCATCATCACTGATAACAGCACGAATTTCACGGCCGACGAGGTTAAAATTTGGTGCAAAAACATGGGCATCAAGCTCGACTACGCTTCAGTCTACCACCCTCAAACTAATGGTCAAGTGGAACGAGCAAATGGTCTAATCATGAGCGGCATTAAACCCAGATTAGTGCGGTCCCTCACGGAATCTAACACGCACTGGGTAGAGGAGCTCGACTCCGTACTCTGGGGGCTGCGGACCACGCCAAACCGCACTACCGGATTCACACCATTTTTTATGGTATACGGCGCCGAGGCAGTTTTGCCCTGCGATATAATTCATGACTCACCTCGCGTGCGCATGTATGAAGAAAGAGAAGCCGAGTTGGATCGGTAGGACAGTTTGGACGCCTTAGAGGAGGAGCGCGATGTGGCAAAATTCCGTTCCGCATTCTATCAGCAGCAGGCTCGAATATATCAAAGCAGAGAAGTACGGGCCAAAACTTACAATGTTGGCGAGCTAGTTCTACGCCTGCCGGACAAGAAAAAGGACAAACTTAAGCCCACATGGGAAGGCCCCTTCATCATCGACCAAGTCCTTACCGGCGGTGCATACCGTCTACGCAACGCATCTAACAACCGACTCGAGCCAAACCCATGGAACGCAGCCCGTCTCCGAAGATTCTACGCCTAGCACCGGACTCAGAGTTCGTCTCCTTCCTCCGTCCACCTTTCATATTTTTTCGCTGTCTTTGTTTTCCCTCCTTTTTCCTCCCTCTTTCAGTACAAGCCTCTTGAGGGCTGATCTGCGCTTTGTTTGCACTCAATCGATGTGCTACTCACACTCGTTATACCTGGGGGCTTCTTTAACAAAAGCTTATTTATATGGGCTTTATGCCCAACAGATGTGTCATACTTCCGCATGTACCTTTTACTCACCATTATATGCATCGATATGACATAAGTTTATGCCAATCCGGGTTGCCTGGCTCCTGTGCTTACCCCTACGTTCCCGTTTGTTCGGCTAGGAGGTAAAGGGAGCACCTCTGCGATTGTTACTGCCGGGTCAGCCGGATGTGTACCTCAGACTGGGTGAAGCCGAAGGCTAGCGTTCTTAAGGGAATATTCGGTCGGTGACCTGAAAGATGATTTATTACTCATTTATTTATCTGCCCCCAGATGCTTTTTCTGCTCTTTTCGCAGTCCGGTCATACACTTTAGGGCATGCCTCCCAGGGAAAGGAACCCCTAACGGAACTATTCTCCCTGGAAGATGTTTCTTACTAACCATGTAATATAACATAGCTAGTTGGGCACTTGTCTGATAAAGCACTTATGACCCCTACGCCTTGTCTCCATGCATGCCCCGGTTTTTTTGTAACCGTAAGGGTATTCGGACACACTCCGGACTGTTGGGTCCCGAGGTTGAAGCGAAAAGGTCCGCAAAGACAAACGATCTACAATCCGGCTAGAAGGCATTTTACATGTCATTTTAAAATTACATCGTCAAACTGACTGATTGTACTCCTCTTCAATCCCATCTAACAGGCTGTCTAATTTACAGTCCTGTTGGAAATATTTCGCAGCCAACTCTACTTGGCCGTACATCAGGCTCACAGGGATCTCCTTCCCATCGGGCCCCGCAGGTCCGACCTCGGCCATGTGGTTTGGATCAGCCTTCGGGTACCGCGTCTTCACCATGGCCCAGGCCTCCCTGGCGCCTTGACGGCAGGCTGATATCTTCCACAGACGGAGACGCCGCCGTACTCCCTGAAGCTTCTCAGCAAGACCTCCAAGACCCTCGGGTAGGGAGACGGAAGGCCATAAGGCCAGAACGATGCCGCTCATCGCCTGCCGAACACGTTCGTGCAGTTGCAATAGCTCGAGAAGAGGGTCTCCCGTGGAACCAGGGATCTCCTCCGCCGGACGACCCGTGAGAACACCTACATACACATTTCTATCAATCGACTTCCTCGCCGAACTCTTCTTTTCAAAAGAGTTTGCTGAAGCACTTACTATAAATGCTGCGACGAAGTCGCCGATTCTCCTTTACGGAGTTAGACAGCTGGACCCGAACATCTTTTAGTTCTTTGCCCAGCTGGGTGTTGGCATCTTGGAGTTTGTTCCTCTCCTGCTGCACCCTCATAATCACCTTCTCGCCGGCCTTCGGCTAGCGCAGCAGATGTTGCTTGTCCGGATCTAGTCCGGCACCCTCTGCAATATTATTGTCAGACTATACACACGCCGCACTTCATAAACTATTTCTCTTTTCAAAATATGAATTACCAGAGGGGGTCTCTATGGCTCCCCTGGCAGCGGCTAGTGCGGCCTCAAGTTGGGCCTTGCATTCTTGAAACTCCTGGGACAGGTGGGTATTCTTCTCTGTAAGATCCTGCATAACAAATGATCCTTAAATCAGTTAGTTTAACTATTTTAAGTCTCGGGGGATACTGGCATATATAACTATTAAAATTCCTCACCCGTATGTCTTTTACATACTGCTTCGTGGCTCTGGTTAAACCATCTTGAGCGGCACGGAGGTGCGCGTCTCCCGCATTAAAGGCATTCAACGCCTCTGGGAGAAACACGCGTCACAAAGAACTGTTCGACGACGCCTGTGATTCATGGCGCTCTCCACCTCAGACCTGGTGGCGGACAACCTGTCGGCATCCTTCGTTGGAGGAGCATCCGGCTCGCGCCTTGCGCTCGCCTCCCTCTCCGGACCAGGCGTTGGAGCTTGGCTGGCGGAGGCTTGGTTGGCAACCTCTCCGGACTCAGTCCGGCGAGCGCTCTTTCTCCTGGAAGAATCACGAGCATTGATATACCTCCCAGGAGTCTTTCCCTTAAAGGACAATGGTGCGCCATACCTTTGCGGCGATGTTTCGATTCGCGCCGCACTCCTCTTCCGCCTGCTGGGCCGCACTGACCTTGGTTGGTCGGTCGCCGCGGGCTCGGCTTCCCGCCGTAAAGGCACCTCCTGCGAAGCACCGTTGGTACACGGTGGTCAGAAATAAGCATTAAAAAGGTAACGGTGTCAGGACTTCGGTCGTACTCACCTGGGAAGCCGGGGATAAACCGGGGTAGTCAGTCGTAATGGTGACTAGAGCATTGTCTATGCTGAGCTGGTGGAACACCCCGTCAATCAGTTCCACCGTTATGTCCGGATCCTCTCCGGAGGCCGGATCAAGGGATCTTCCCGGATCCTCGGGTTGTGGAGTTGGGCTTTCTATGCCCGCCACATCCCGGCGCAGTTCCTGCATCGAAATCATAAAGTAAGACACTTACCTTTGAAAGCACAGATCAGATATATAAACGTCCGCTTACCCAGCTCCGAGGGTTATTCATGGAGAATCCATTCAGTGGACTCGTGTGGAGGAAGTCCTTCTTCTCCCCCTTGTACAAGCCGGAAAAGATCTTCACCAGATCGGTGGCCGATCCCGGCCCCTTGCGGCCATGACGGGTGGCGTCATTCTCCCCGTTGAAATCCCACATGGGGCGGCCCCTATATTGGAGCGGCTGCACCCCTCGCATAATGGATGTGGCCATGACTCCAATCATGGTTAATCCGGAATGGGCCAGTAACCGTATCCGGCCCATCAGATAGTGGACGCTCCTGTCGTCTTCCCGTTGAGGGCTCCACGGGCGCCAACTCGGGCATTTCTTCAGAGGAGTGTTGCTAAACTCCGGGAGGCCGATCCGAACTGGATCCGGCAGCGGGGCGTCTTCAATATAGAACCACTCTGAAGGCCAGTCTTCGGACGCCTTCTTCGGGGTTCCGGATAGATATCCGGTCCCGGCGATGCGCCATATTTCGGATCCGCCCACTTGATATATCGACCCCTCGTGAGAATGGGGTACGAGGCAAAACAGTCTCTTCCACAGCGCAAAATGGGGCTCGATGCCCAAGAACAGCTCGCAAACAGCTACAAAGCCCGCTATGTGCAAAATGGAGGCAGGTGTGAGGTGGTGAAGTTGGAGTCCGTAGAACTCCAGGAGCCCCTGGAGAAACGGATGTATGGGAAATCTGAGTCCCCTTATTAAGTAGGGGATGAAGCATACCCGCTCTCCTTTGGAGGGATTGGGGACGCTCTCCGCCTGCTTCCCACCCTTGTAGGTGGCCAGTCCAGCTCGAACCGGAAACATAAAGGCTGGGGGAAGGTATCCCTCTGTTTGGAGCGTCACTAACTCGCTATGCGGGACTGAGCATCTCCTCCAATCTCCTGGCTGAGGACTGGGAGCGCGAGAAGAGGAGCCGCGTCGACTATCCATGTTGGAATGGATTCTTGTCAGATGCGCTTCAATGAATACTTGCGGAAGGAGGATGGTGTGATTCAGATCTGGATCCACGCCTCTCTTATAGGCGGCTTATTCGCGCAGCTAGGGGGGTAAAACGTAAAAATACCCTGGCTTTTCGCATTCATACAACACGTGGAAGAGGGCCATTATTGGACGTGGAAGCCAAGGAGCGCAACATTTATGAAGAAACCGAACACTATTCGGCTAACACATGGAACATGGAGGAGAACCCTCCTTGCAAACGCCGAAGACAACATACGCGCCGGACTTGTCGTCATTGAAGTCTGGTTCAGGGGCTACTGAGGGAGTCCTGGACTAGGGGGTGTCCGGATAGCCGAACTATCATCATCGGCCGGACTCCAAGACTATGAAGATACAAGATTGAAGACTTCGTCCCGTGTCCGGATGGGACTTTCCTTGGCGTGGAAGGCAAGCTTGGTGATACGAATATGTAGATCTCCTACCATTGTAACCGACTCTATGTAACCCTAGCCCTCTCCGGTGTCTATATAAACCGGATGGCTTTAGTCCGTAGCACGAACAACAATCATACCATAGGCTAGCTTCCAGGGTTTAGCCTCCTTGATCTCGTGGTAGATCTACTCTTGTAATACCCACATCATCAATATCAATCAAGCAGGACGTAGGGTTTTACCTCCATCAAGAGGGCCCGAACCTGGGTAAAACATCGTTTCCCTTGTCTCCTGTTACAATCTGCCTAGACGCACAGTTCGGGACCCCCTACCCGAGATCCGCCGGTTTTGACACGGACAATAGGCATCACGTCCGTAACAAGTAGACCGACTCCTGCCTGCATCTACTACTATTACTCCACACATCGACCGCTATCCAGCATGCATCTAGAGTATTAAGTTCATAAAGAACAGAGTAACGCACTAAGAAAGATGACATGATGTAGAGGGATAAACTCATGAAATATGATATAAACCCCATCTTTTTATCCTCAATAGCAACAATACAATACGTGCCTTGCTGCCTCTGCTGTCACTGGGAAAGGACACCGCAAGATTGAACCCAAAGCTAAGCACTTCTCCCATTGCAAGAAAGATCAATCTAGTAGGCCAAACCAAACTGATAATTCGAAGAGACTTACAAAGGTAACTTAATCACACATAAAAGAATTCAGAGGAGATTCAAATATTTCTCTTAGATAAACTTGATCATAAACCCACAATTCATCGGATCTCGACAAACACACCGCAAAAAGAGTTACATCGAATAGATCTCCAAGAAGATAAGGAGAACATGGTATTGAGATTCAAATAGAGAGAAGAAGCCATCTAGATAATAACTATGGACCCGAAGGTCTGTGGTAAACTACTCACAACTCATCGGAGAGGCTATGGTGTTGATGTAGAAGCCCTCCGTGGTTGATTCCCCCTCCGGTGGAGCGTCGGCGAAGGCTCCAAGATGGGATCTCGCGGATACAGAAGGTTACGGTGGTGGAAATAGTTTTTCGTGGTCGCTCTGATGTTCTCGGGGTACGTAGGTATATATAGGAGGAAGAAGTAGGTCGGTGGACGCCCAAGGGGCCCATGAGATAGGGGGGCGCGCCCAGTAGGGGGGGGGGCCCTCCACCCTCGTGGCCTCCTCGATTGCTTCTTGACTTGCACTTCAAGTCCTCTGGATCACATTTGATCCAAAAAGATCGCTCCCGAAGGTTTCATTCCGTTTGGACTCCGTTTGGTATTCCTTTTCTTTGAAACACTGAAATAGGCAAAAAAAACAACAATACGGGCTGGGCCTCCGGTTAGTAGGTTAGTCCCAAAAATGATATAGAAGTGTGAAGTAAAGCCCATAAACATCCAAAACGGGTAATAGAATAGCATGGAACAATCAAAAACTATAGATACGTTGGATCCGTATCACCTCCTACTGGATTGATACCTTGGTTCTCAAAACTGAGGGAAATACTTACGCTACTTTGCTGCATCACCCTTTCCTCTTCAAGGGAAAACCAAAGCAGTGCTCAAGAGGTAGAAAGAAGGATTTCTGGCGCCGTTGCCGGGGAGATCTACACACAAGTCAAGACATACCAAGTACCCATCACAAACGCTTCTCCCTCGCATTACATTATTTGCCATTTGCCTCTCGTTTTCCTCTCCCCCACTTCACCTTTGCCTTTTCTTCACCCTTCTTCCGTTCGATCTTATGTTTGCTTGTGTCTCCATGTGCCTTCTACGTGCTTGCATCTTTGCTTGCTAAAAACCTGTTGATATGGATCCAGTTAAAGTGTTCTACTTGGATCATCTTCGATCCTTATGCGCTCGTGCTGAAACCACAACTAGCCTAGTTGATGGGAAATCTTTAGATGAGAATGCTCATTTTGTGCGTCACCGTTCGTCTGAAAAAGGGAGACTCTTATGGGATCAAATAAACAGATTGCTGTGTTATGCTTGGAATCTTTGTGAAATTTATGATTTTACTTGTTGCTCTAAGAACCCTAAAAAACACCTTCCCTACCTATGTGAGTTTAATGATAATGACATCTTATCTTCTTATGTAAAGGGTGTTTATAGTTACTATGATATCAAACACATTGAAGAATTTGTTGCTTTTAAGGGTGCTTATGAAGTTGCTTCTTTGATTGAAATGTATGATATTACTCTCTACGAATCTGAAAATTCTGACATACTTAAATATTGCTATGAAAACTATACTCATAATGTCTATGTCAAAGAATTTATTGAGAGAATGACCGTTGCTTTGGAAGAAAATAATGATATGCATGAATTATAGATAATGATGATTCCGATGATTTGATTGAAATATCCCTTGATGAACATGATGCTTGCTATTCTTGTGGCCATTATGCCAATATTTATGAAGATGAATTTGCCATAGTTCCTTATGTTAAACATGAGCTCGTTGCTATTGCACCTATACTTGGTAGTTCCTTCGATAAAAAGCATGATTGCAATGATTTTAATATAAATTCTCTTGATGTCAATTGTGCTAATAATATGCAAATCCCTAAGCTTGGGGATGCTAGTTTTGCTATGTCTACTACTTGTTGCAATGATAATGATTGGGGTGATTCTTCTTATGATCTTGAAAATTTATTTAAGCTCCATGATGAATATGAGATTGATAATAGTGTTTGCAATAATATTGAAAGTGGGTTTGAAGAGTGTCAACTTTAGATCCCACATATTTGGAGAATGTTCAATCTTATGGTATTTTTGATAAAAGTGTGTTTGGAGAGGTCATGACTTTAGTTAATGATAATCCCACTATTTTGGAAGAGTGTCAACTTCGCATGCATGTGGATCATGTTGAGAATATGTTATGTGATAGCTATTTTGTTGAATTTTCCTATGATCCTACATGTAATTATTTTCAGAGAGGAAAATATGGTTGTAGAAATTTTTATCTTACTAAATTACCTCTCGTCATGTTGAGATTGCTATCGTCTCTTTCTTCTTCCTTGCATATGCTATTTTTAGCTTGCTATGATAATTTGTTTGTTTATAAAATGCCTATGCATAGGAAGTATGTTAGACTTAGATGTGTTTGTCACATGTTTTATGATGCTCTCTTTGTGCTTCAATTCTTGTCTTTCTTGTGAGCATCATTGAAATCTCAATGCCTAGCTAGGGGCGTTAAACGATAGCGCTTGTTGGGAGGCAACCCAATTTTTTTCTTTACTTTTTGCTCCTGTTTAGTATTAAATAATTTATCTATCCTATGGTTAGATGTGGTTTTATGTTTTAATTAGTGTTTGTGCCAAGTAGAACCTATAGGATAACCTATGGTGAAAGTTAAATTGATCTTGCTGAAAAACAGAAACTTTTGCGCGCATGAGAATAATTTTAATAAATCAAAGAAACGTGATTTTTAGTTGATTCTTTTTGCAGAAGATCAATGTACAAATTGTATAGGAATTACTATTTTGGTAGGATTGTTAGAGTTCCAGAAGTATTCGAAAGTTACAGATTGCTACAGACTGTTCTGTTTTTGACAGATTCTGTTTTTCGTGTGTTGTTTGCTTATTTTGATGAATCTATGGCTAGTATCGGGGGGTATGAACCATAGAGAAGTTGGAATACAGTAGGTTAACACCAATATAAATAAAGAATGAGTTCATTACAGTACCTTAAAGTGGTTGTTTGCTTTCTTGCACTAACGGAGCTTATGAGATTCTTTGTTGAGTTTTGTGTTGTGAAGTTTTCAAGTTTTGGGTAAAGATTTGATGGATTATGGAATAAGGAGTGGCAAGAGCCTAAGCTTGGGGATGACCAAGCCACCCCAAGGTAAAATTCAAGGACAACCAAAAGCCTAAGCTCGATGATGCCCTGGAAGGCATCCCCTCTTTCGTCTTCGTCTATCGGTAACTTTACTTGGAGCTATATTTTTATTCACCACATGATATGTGTTTTGCTTGGAGCGTCTTGTATGATTTGAGTCTTTGATTTTCAGTTTACCACAACCATACTTGCTGTATACACCTTTTGGAAGAGACACACATGAATCAGAATTTATTAGAATACTCTATGTGCTTCACTTATATCTTTTGAGCTAGACAAGTTTGCTCTACTGCTTCACTTATATCTTTTTGGAACACGGAGGTGGTTTTATTTTATAGAAATTATTGATCTCTCATTCTTCACTTATATTATTTTGAGAGTCTTTTAGAACAGCATGGTATTTTCTATGTTATAAAATTAGTCCTAATATGATGGGCATCCAAGTTGGGTATAATAAAAACTATCATATAAAGTGCATTGAATACTATGAGAAGTTTGATACTTGATGATTGTTTTGAGATATGAGGATGGTAATATTAGAGTTATGCTAGTTGGTTGGTTGTGTATTTGAGGAATACTTGTGTTAAAAGTTTGTGATTCGCGTAGCATGCACGTATGGTGAACCATTATGTGATGAAGTTGGAGCATGATTTATTTATCGATTGTCTTCCTTATGTGTGGAGGTCGGGATCGCGCGATGGTTAACTCCTACCAACCCTTCCCCTAGGAGCATGCGTGTAGTACTTTGTTTTGATAACTTGTAGATTTTTGCAATAAGTATATGAGTTCTTCATGACTAATGTTGAGTCCATGGATTATACGCACTCTCAACCTTCCACCATTGCTAGCCTCTCTTGTGCCGTGCAACTTTCGCCGGTACCATACACCCACCATATACCTTCATCAAAACAGCCACCATACCTACCTATTTTGGCATTTCCATAGCCATTCCGAGATATATTGCCATGAAACTTTCCATCGTTCCGTTTATTTATGACACGCATCATCATTGTCATATTGCTTTTGCATGATCATGTAGTTGACATCGTATTTGTGGCCAAGCCACCATTCATAATTCTTTCATACATGTCACTCTTGATTCATTGCATATCCCGGTACACCGCCGGAGGCATTCACATAGTCATATTTTGTTCTAAGTATTGAGTTGTAATTCTTGAGTTGTAAGTAAATAAAAGTGTGATGATCTTCTTTCTTAGAGCATTGTCCCAAGTGAGGAAAGGATGATGGAGACTATGATTCCCCCACAAGTCGGGAGAGACTCCGGGCTTTATGAAAAATAAAAGAGGCCAAAGAAGCCCAAATAAAAAAAGAGGTCAAAGAAGCCCACCAAAAAAAGAAAAAAATGAGAGAAAAAGAGAGAAGGGACAATGTTACTACCCTTTTTCCACATTTGTGCTTCGATGTAGCACCATGATATTCATGATAGAGAGTCTCTTATGTTGTCACTTTCATATACTATTGGGAATTTTTCATTATAGAAATTGGCTTGTACTCCTTCCATTCCTTTATATAAGGTGTATTTGTTTTTTTGATAAAATTTCATAATGTAAGGTGCATTTCTTCCAATTCCTCATATTTCCCTTGTTAGCCCTCCAGAAAAAGGAAAGTATATTCTCTTGATTGCCTATATCTCTCCTTGTAGCAAAAGAAGGAAATTACTTTTTTATCAATTGCATGTATTTGTTACTTTCCTTGACTAAACGATTTACTTGCCACTAATAAAAATAAATTGTCAAGGGTAATTTCGTCCTAACTAGTCTATAATTATGTGCCTTGATCACTGTGCCGAAAATAATACACCTTACATAAAGGACAAAGGGAATATATTCCAATGATGGGATTCCTCAAATTGCCCTAGGTCTTGATGAGCAAGCAAGTTGGATGCACACCCACTTAGTTTCTTTTGATGAGCTTTCATACACTTATAGCTCTAGTGCATCCGTTGCATGGCAGTCCCTACTCACTCACATTGATATCTATGAGTGGGCATCTCCATAGCCCGTTGATATGCCTAGTTGATGTGAGACTATCTTCTCCTTTTTGTCTTCTCCACAACCACCATCCTATTCCACATATAGTGCTATGTCCATGGCTCACGCTCATGTATTGCGTAAAGATTGAAAAACTTTGAGAATACTAAAGTATGAAACAATTGCTTGGCTAAAACCGGGGTGTGCATGATTTAAATATTTTGTGTGATGAAGATAGAGCATAGCCAGACTATATGATTATGTAGGGATAACTTTCTTTGGCCATGTTATTTTGAGAAGACATGATTACTTTGTTAGTATGCTTGAAGTATCATTACTCTTATGTCAATATTAAACTTTTATCATGAATCATTTGGATCTGAACATTCATGCCACAATGAAGAAAATTACATTGAGAAATATGCTAGGTAGCATTCCACATCAAAAATTCTGTTTTTATCATTTACCTACTCGAGGACGAGCAGGAATTAAGCTTGGGGATGCTTGATACGTCTCCAACGTATCTATAATTTTTGATTGTTCCATGCTATTATATTACCTGTTTTGGATGTTTATGGGCTTCAGTAAGCACTTTTACATTATTTTTGGGACTAACCTATTAATGGGAGGCCCAACCCAAATTGCTGCGTTTTTGCCTATTTCAGTGTTTGCAGAAAAGGAATATCAAATGGAGTCCAAACGGAATGGAACCTTCAGGAGAGTTATTTTTGGAACAAACACAATCCAGAAGACTTGGAGTGGACATCAAGAAGAAAACGAGATGGCCACGAGGCAGGGAGGTGCACCCTAGGGGGGTGGGCGCACCCCCCACCCTCGTGGGCCCCTCGTGGCTCCCCTAACCGACTTCCTTCGCCTATATATATATATCACCATACCCTGAAAACAACCAGGAGCACCACGAAACCCTATTTCCACCATCGCAACCTTCTGTACCCGTCAGATCCCATCTTGGAGCCTTTTCCGGCGCTCCGCCGGAGGGGGAATCGATCACGGAGGGCTTCTACATCAACACCATAGCCTCTCCGATGAGTTGTGAGTAGTTTACCATAGACCATCGGGTCCATAGTTATTAGCTAGATGGCATGTTCTCTCTCTTTGATTCTCAATACAAAGTTCTCCTCGATCTTCTTGGAGATCTATTCGATGTAACTCTTTTTGCGGTGTGTTTGTTGAGATATGATGAATTGAGGGTTTATGATCAAGATTATCAATGAGAAATATTTGAATCTCCTCTGAATTCTTTTATGTATGATTTGTTATCTTTGCAAGTCTCTTCGAATTATCAGTTTGGTTTGGACTAATAGATTGATCTTTCTTGCAATGGGAGAAGTGCTCAGCTTTGGGTGCAATCTTGCGGTGTCCTTTCCGAGTGACAGAAGGGGCAGCAAGGCACATATTTTATTGTTGCCATAGAGGATAAAAAGATGGGGTTTATAACATATTGCTTGAGTTTATCACTCTACATTATGTCATCTTGCCTAATGTGTTACTCTGTTCTTATGAACTTAATACTCTAGATGCATGATGGATAGAGGTCGATGTGTGGAGTAATAGTAGTAGATGCAGAATCGTTTCGATCTACTTGTCGCGGACGTGATGCCTATATACATGATCATGCCTAGATATTCTCATAACTATGCACTTTTCTATCAATTGATCAACAGTAATTTGTTCACCCACCGTAATACTTACGCTATCTTGAGAGAAGCCACAAGTGAAACCTATGTCTATTCTCAATCATATAAGTTTCCGATCTACTTTATTTTGCAATCTTTACTTTCCAATCTATATCATAAAAATACCAAAAATATTTATCTTATTATTATCTCTATCAGATCTCACTTTCGCAAGTGGCCGTGAAGGGATTGACAACCCCTTTATCGCGTTGGTTGCGAGGTTCTTGTTTGTTTGTGTAGGTACGAGGGACTTGCGTGTAGCCTCCTACTGGATTGATACCTTGGTTCTCAAAACTTAGGGAAATACTTATCCTACTTTGCTGCATCACCATTTCTTCTTCAAGGGAAAACAAACGTAGTGCTCAAGAGGTAGCATCGCGCCTTGATCATCGCATTACCTGTACCTACAACTGTTGTTGTAGTAATCTATGAGCCACGAGGACTCAACAATCCCATTACCATGGGTATCAAGACTAGCAAAGCTTAATGGATATGGAATGGATAGGTGGTGAGGTTGCAGCAAGCGACTAAGCAATGTATGGTGGCTAACTTACGAGTACAAGAATAACATGAGAAGCTACGCAACGGTCGCGAACTAGTAATGATCAAGAAGTGATCTTGAACTACTTAAGTTCAAACATAACACCATCGTGTTCTCTTCTTGACCCACTCAAAAAGAAACCATCACGGTTACACACGCAGTTGGGTATTTTAATTCGAATCTGGTGTGAAGTTCTCTACAACCGGATATTAAAAAATTCCCATCTACCACATAACCGCGGGCACGGCTCTCGAAAGTTTATACCCTGTAGGGGTGTCCCAACTTCGCCCATTATAAGCTCACGATCCGCGGAGACAATCCTCCATCGCGGGACATCCAATCAGACTCGGGGTCCCGGTGCACAAGACATTTCGACAATGGTAAAACAAAACAAGCAAGACCTCCCGACGTGCCGAGACCCTGATAGTAGCCGTGCGTATCTCGTCTCAGGCCACGATCGGATTGTCCAAACTTCCGGTAGGCCAATCGCAGAGGAGCACTGGCCCAGGGGTTGATTAATAATACTAGGGGGTCGACAAAAATCCCCTATTTAAGTTTAAGTGGGTATTAGGCAAATGGAAAACCAATGTTGGGCCTTGCTGGAAGAGTTTTATTCAAAGCGAACTGTCAAGAGGGTCCCATATCCCTCACCGTGTTAGGGACGCAAAATCAAGGAACATAACACCGGTATGACGGAAACTAGGGTGACAAGAGTGAAACAAGACACCAGGCATAAGGCCGAGCCTTCCACCCTTTACCAAGTATATAGATGCATTAATTAAATAAGAGATATTGTGATATCCCACATAATCATGTTCCAACATGGAGCAATCTTCAACTTCACCTTCAACTAACAACGCTATAAGAGGGGCTGAACAAAGCGGTAACATAGCCAAACAACGGTTTGCTAGGAAGGGTGAAAAAGGTTAGAGGCTGACATGGCAATTTGGGAGGCTTGATAAACAAGTGGTAGGAAGCGCGACATTGCGATGGCGTCGAGAGAACTAGCATAGCAATGATTGTAGTGAGATCCAAGGTAGCGGTCATTTTGCCTGAAATCCCTCTAGGAAGAAGAATGAGTCCGTGAAGAAGACAAACGGGCAAAGACGAACCAAGCGTAGATGAACGAATCCTCACGATCCCAACGAAACAAGAGCTATCGAGAAGAAGCACAACCGGAAAGAAGCAAACAACATGGTAAACACACAACACATAAACATGGCACGATGATCAACCAAGTATGATGCATGACAAGGCTATATGATGCTACTCATGGCAAGAGATGATGCATACAAGAACAACACATCAAAGCAAGTTTAAATGAGGCCGTAAATAACATATAACAAATCCAGTAAGTCCCCATATGCAAATTTCGAAATTGTTCCAGAACTGAATATATATTATGTTCAAGTTGTTAAACAACAGGTTAAAATGCACCATGATGATCTACACGAAATTCTGGTCAAGTTACATATAAAGTTCATTTAATTCGGAGCTACGACCTACAAGATATGAGCAAAACAAGTTAAACATGGCATTGATGCAAAATGCGTTCAAACATCAAGCAAACACACCCAGAACAAGGATTCAACATGACATGATGAAACTACATACAATTCTAAGCAAGTTTCATATAGAGCGTGCTCAAAACGGAGCAACGGTGCATCACATACGCTCCGAACAAGTTATAACAACAATATGTGCAAAACAGCAACTAGGCACTTTGCAATCATCAAAACAACATGCTACAGGAAACATATGAACACAAGCTTGACATGCACTTAATGCAAAGATAACATACTTAAAATATCATTAAGGTTTATTAGGTTCATAGGCATCAATATTAAACCAATATGATCAATGCAAAAAGCAACTTTATAACACAGGGGCATGTACATGAGCAGAGTTAATATAATGGCATGTTGGAGGCATAAAACAAATATGATACAAAAACTAAACCTGGCAACCAAGCGCATGGAATCAAAGTACACATAACAAAGAGCAAATAACATCATGGCATCGTATGCATATGGCTCATGGATTAGTGGGAACCAACATGACAAGCTTGAATGTTGAAATAGTTTCAGCACGTGTAAAACAGCAACATCATGATAGCATGTTTGCAAGCATGGAACAGAGGTGTCGTGGAATTAACACGTCAGATGTCCTTAGTGTGAGGACTTAGTCGCGAGGCCAACACATCTATTTGGTAGCTTGAGAGGGGTTGAGCGGAATCGAGGGACGCAACACAAGACAAGGGTTTAGACAGCTTCGGGCCCCGGGAAACATCATCCGCTAACAACCCTACATGTTGTTTGAGGCTAGATCTCATTATCATCACGAGGGAGTCGCCGTAAACCGGCTCTCCTCTAGTTGTGTCTAGCCCTAGAGGTTGTTTCTTGCCTGTCCCTCTTTGGGGAGCCCTGCCCCTCCTTATATAAGTTGAAGGGGCGGGTTACATGTAGAGTCCACCTCGGACTAAGACTTAAACTATTTTGACTTCCTTTCCTGGGCTTCTTAATGTCTTCCGGTTCAATATTGTCTCCGGTTTAACATTGTCTGCCGGTTTAACATTGTCTGCCAGTTTAACATGGTCTGCCGGGTTATGATTGTATTAACACCTGCCGATGCTACCATCTGTCTTAACTCTGCCGGTTTAACGCTCGCCAGTTTACCATCTGTCTTAACTGTCTGTCGGTTTAACACCGACCCGGTTTACCAAGTCCCAGCCGGATTATGACTCCGATCGGTTCATACCGCGGGGTATATCACAACATTAGCCCCCAGTTTAATTTGGATTTATCCATGTTAAACTGATCCTGATCATCCTTAAGTCCTTGTCACTTCCTTCTTCTAGAAAATCCGGTTTAATAGGCTAGCTTCATAATAAATTTGCTGACATTGGTTTCTCATAGAAAATATATTGTGAAGAATAACTCCTTTGATTCAGCTCCCAATGCTTAAAAACAATATTGGTCCTTGAAATACTCATCAGATCTTCAACCGGTTTAAGGATGTAGAACTTGCCGGTTTATTATTGCCAAGATCACCGGTTTATAAATATTGATGGCACCGGGTCATACTTGTAGTTAACATCCAGCTTGAAAATATACCTCTTATATGCCTATCACTTGTAGCCCCCAAGTCTTAAGAAGGTAGCATAGCAACAACTTAAGACTTGCTTCAATATAAATATCAAAATCTTGAAGAAGTCCAGGTTGTTCATCTCAATCACTAGTCAGAATTGAGTATTCCACATATGTAGCCCCCAAGTGCCGGGTTGTCATGCTTGCATCAACCTGGGACTTGTAATTGCCTGATGCTCATAAAAACTTGAACCAGTGTAGCCCCCAAGGGCCGGGTCATTTTGCAATAATGAGCAGGGACTTTGTAAATATAATCTTGTAAACTTTGAACAGCAACGTGTAGCCCCCAAGGGCCGGCTCAATAAGATAATATTGAGCTGGGACGTTGATATATACTTCAATGAAAATAACATCATATGATGTAACCCCCATCATGGGGCTTGAACTCACGCCCACAAGGTTTAAGAGCCTTGTGCTTTTACCAACTAAGTAGTGGACCCTTCAATGTAATGGATAAAAAGCTTTGTACCTTAAATTGTTGACAGAAGCAATTGGTAGCCCCCAAGGGCCGGCTCATTACGATGTCATGAGTCGGGTCTTCAATAAGGTGAGAAAAAAATCACTTTGCATTAACCCCCAAGTGTCATGGTGCATGCTTGCAGCGACATGAGACTTGTGTATTTGATGTAATTTCAACTGAAATAATGTAGCCCCCAAGTGCCGGGTCGTAAGCCTGCAGCAACTCGGGACTATTCCTTCAGTTGTAGAATAAATCATATCTATTGATAATATGATAGCCATTGTGCTAAAGCGACTTTGAAAACCTTAATCATAATACTGGTTATTGATAACCATAATAAAAATCCAGCCATGTTGGCTATTTGAATAATATACCCAATGATTTATAAGCACATAATTCCAATGGCGCAATCCAAATATATACTGGCGACTTATAGTCCAAAGCCAGGCCAGGTCAATAAACACCGGATTATAAGTGATTATGTACTGACAACTTGATCAAAAAGAGATAAAACTTTGCAAAAAGCAAAAGCAAATAAAACTTGTAGTCGACGCTTTTCGAGGGCTGCCAGGCCCAAATTCGAGGCTTTTCGTGGGCTGCCAGGCCGCTGAGTTAAACCATTTAACAAAGCCTTTTAAGATGGGCCTCCAACTAACCAATCGTCGTTTTAACTTTGACAAGTTCAGGGTCTCTATGAGAGTAACTTGTCAAACGTTCGGCGGGTCATGCCAGGATAACCTGGATAGGAGTGGCTTACTTGATGAAGGCAGGTTAACCCGGGGTTTTAGGTGAATACACCAGGCTTCCAAGCCGTGGGTCGATACCCAATTACAAGGGTCCTTTCAAACTCTTTGTTACTTTACACAAAGAGCCCCCAAGTAACTTTGTGAGCTGTGCTTAATGGGTGCCTATGTTTGAGCTGTGCATAGCAACAAGACTCTCTTTGGCCCCTTGGGTGTGAAGCTCCCAAGCTTTGTTGTGGAGTGATAGCCGGATTAATGGACAGGACTCCGCTTTGTCAGCTGAAGCCCCCATGTGCTATATTTTTGAGCTATGCTCGCCGGGTGCCTATGTTTGAGTTGTGCTGTGCAACAAACTCTCTTTGGCTCCTTTTGACTTTTCTAAGAACTCGAACTTTGCAAGAGATATTTCTTCTTGAACCGGATGTTAACCTGGATATTTGAGAGCTTCAGTGAGACTGACTTCCTTTGAACCGGATTTTGAACCGGAATCCTTTCTGATGACTTGGAACTTCTTCATTGAACCGGGATTTTGTCATATACTTTTTGAGCCGGAAATTCTCTGACAGCCTTTAAATTTTCATCAATATAAAAGTAGCCTCCGGGACCGGGTTATCTTTCCCTTCAACATCCTGGGGCACTTGAATTTGCTGAAACTGGCAATACTTGCTGAATCATATCATCGTAGCCCCCGAGTCTTAAGATGACTCAGGGAGTTGTCTTGAGATTCTCTGTACTTGACCATAGCAAAAAGATATATGTCATTGGTGTTGATAAATCTGAATCCACAGAGCGTGTTATAAATGATCCCGTATGAATCGTGTCAGCAACTCGGCCAATGGTTCCTTCCAACTGGTTGTTTGAAGTTCACCAAACTGTAATGGCGATGAATTGTATGCATGTTCATCGAGCCATCTAGCGCAGATGGAGGCTGAATGAAAATTTGCCTCCCATTTGTTGGAAGAAAAACCGGGCTACCCAAGCTGTGACTTTCTCATACTTAATGAACAGCTCATGCAGACAGGTGCGGCCCGGTATGTTAATGTAAACCAGGCCACAGGGACGGCGGCTTGCGCACGCTCATTCACCGGGTGGTATGATACGGATGAAACACCGGTGCAGAATGCTGCTAGAGCGTGCTCCGTGCCCGCAATATACCGCCTCCTTTGTAATGAACAATTGTCCTGCGTCAAAAAATATCACACGCCAAAGTAATTGTTTACACAAAAATTAGTGTGCAATGAAAACAAACCGGACGGTATCACCTGATGTTTTTTATTCGGTGAGTCCATAGAGCTTTTTTCTTATCTCTGCTCCGAGCACAATGACAGGGCTGGTTCAACCCGGCGGGTCAACGAGATGCGTCTGCAGCAGCGGCGAGGCGCGGTCTTGGCCGGTTTAGGCGCAAGAGCTGGGATCAGAGCGGGTTTGGCCGGGGGCCGGTCAACTTGGTGGAGCCGGCGCTCACGCGGCCGCGGGAGCTGGAGAGGCGCGCGGCTCGCAGCGGGTATAGAGAAGGGCGAGGCCGAGCCGGCGGGCGCGACCATAGAGGGGCGCGAGGAGGAGAAGCTCGGACGCGGTCCGGCGGAGAGCGGAGTGAGCGCCGCTGGAGGAGCGCGACCAGGCACCCACGCGAGGGGAGGCGAGGCTCGGCCGTGCCATGGAGGCGACCAAGGCAGGGCGAGGC
>LT934120.1:464981555-465039992 GCA_900231445.1 Triticum turgidum subsp. durum | reverse complement strand
GCATGGTTGGCGAGTCGAGGGAGGCACGTCGATTTGAGGCTGGAGGCGAGGCCGCACCCATGGCGGGTTGAAAAGGAGGCCCGCAACGAGGCGGCTCCAGGGGAGAAGGCGCGGCCGCTCGGTGACTTAGCAGGGCCAGGGCGGACGGCAACTCACGGCAGTGGCGGACGGGGTAAAGCGGCCTGGCGCATGGTTGACACGGGGATCCGGTCGTTTGACCATAGTGGCCGGCTGCGAGATCATGGCGGTTCATGTGCAGCAAGGCGGATCAGTCAAGCGGAGGTGAATCAGCTCAACTCTGGCACTGGCGGCAACTCGGTGGTGGCGGTTTGAAACAGAGGCAGCACGAGGGCAGGTTGCTCGTCCTGATGGCGAATTGAAACAGTAGGGCACCGCGGTAGTCTTGGAACAACGCAGGTGCGGACACGGCCTGGCGGCAACTTGGCACAGGAATGGATGGCACGATGCGGTGACGCGAGGCCGCAACAGCGGGGGTGGCTCAGATGCCAGCGTAGGCGCTTGGCGGGGGCGCACGGTGATTGCCCCAACCGGCGAGTCAGCAGGGCGGTTTGAGGCGCGCGGCAAGTCAGCACCCGGTGGTTTTAACGGAAGCAGGAGGCTGAGCCACCCGACAAGTTTAGCAATGGAGTTCCTCGCGAGGCGGACAGGCAAGCCTTGATGCGGTCAATTTCAGAGCAAGGCAGAGCCGGCCATGGCGGAACAGCAGCACGCGGGTTATGGCGAGGCGAGCTGGCAGTCCGGAGCAATTGGAACTATGGCCACCTGCGGGCGGCGGTGTGAGGCAGAGTAATGAGGGCGGCAACACAGCAGCCGGCGCAGCAGAAGCGGGTCCGCGAATGTCAAGGAAACCCCCGGTGAGGAGAAGCCCCGCGGCAAGCCTGCTCGGGATGCAGCGATAAAGCGAGGCAGAGGCAGTCCGCGGTAGTAGAGG
Source organism: Triticum turgidum subsp. durum (assembly GCA_900231445.1). Taxonomy (NCBI): domain Eukaryota; kingdom Viridiplantae; phylum Streptophyta; class Magnoliopsida; order Poales; family Poaceae; genus Triticum; species Triticum turgidum. The sequence continues at coordinate 465,039,040 of LT934120.1, read as the reverse complement.
CGAGCTGAGGCGGCGGCGGGTATGCATGCCCGCAGCAAGGTGGCTCGTCCTTGGCAGCTAGTTGAAGCAGCATCTTGGATGATTCAGGTGTGAGATCTCACGGGGTGAGGGCGGCTCGACGTGCGCAGCGCCGAAAAACGCAAGAACCAGCCGATGCACTGGAGACGGTGAGTGCGTGGGAGAGCGACCGGTTGAGATGAAGGCGGCTCAGGGCCGGGGCGCGTGGGCATTGGAGTCCGGCGTGTAGAAGCGCGACGACTGGTGGCTCAAGGTGGAACGGCTTGATTCGTCCGTGAGGAAGGCGACGGTGGTGTGGCGAGACAGCAAACTCGGAGTGCAGTCCGGCTCGTAGGTGCCTGTGGAGATGAAGCCAGCGCAAAGCTACGACAGTGGATGCGACAACGGGACCTGCGGCTCAGCGCAGAACCGGGCGAAGGGCGGCCTGAAATCAATGGCAATTTGTGGCGGCAAGGCCGGCTTAACCCGGCGGTGAGACTCGGGGCGGCTTGGCGCGCCGAAGGCGAAAGCACCCGGCAGTTCAGATCGAAAACTGAGGCGGCCGGCGACTCGAGGTGGGCGCGGCTGGAGCGGTGATTGGCAGCGACTTGAGATCGGACGAGGTACCTTAGCCGAAGCCAGTGCCGCGGAAGCCGGTTCAAGGACTTAGTAGCGACTCGCCAGCAAAGGTCGCGGCCGGTTCGAGCGGAGGCAGGCCAACGATGGGAAGTGTGGTTATGGCCACAGAGTCCGGGTCATAAGTGGCTCGGCGGTTTCACCCCCCCTTTTTTTAACTGGATTCGTAACCTTTCCTTCATCTACACTACTATTAAAAGAGCAAAGTAAATTCTTGTAACTCCACACAACAAACTGTACACAGGATAACCAAAGCCCTCCGATGAAATCAACTTAAGTAGATCCTACCGTTGATATTACGCTAATGATCTTCTACACTACTATTAAAAGAGCAAACGTAAATTCTTCTAACTCCACACAACAAACTGTACACAGGATAACCAAAGCCCTCCGATGAAATCAACTTAAGTAGATCCTACCGTTGATATTACGCTAATGATCTGCCACGCAAATCAACGTCCCGGATTGGATGTTCTGCCGAGCAGACGCTCCATGGTCTGTCAATTTCCATCCCCGATCCGCGCCCGCAGCTCCGGATTTTCGGATTGATTCCACCGGAATCGTGGCTCCTCGACCCATTTTTATTTGGCCCCACATCGGAAAGAACGGATCCGCAGCAACCTTGCCCACCATGGAGGTGGTGATAGCGGCGGCGGAAGAGAGCGTGCATGCCAATGGGGCTACGAAGACGGTGGTCGTGGCCGAGGACGGGCGATATCACCAGGGCGACAACAATTACGGCGGCGGCAACAACCTTGGCGGCCTGCAGTGAGCGTAGCAACTACGGCGGCCGCGGCGGCCGAGGAGGAGGAGGAGGAGGCCAGAGTCAGCCGCCCCCGACATGCACCAGGCCGCACTGCCGCAGGGCCTCCCCTCTTCGAGCGCTACCACGCAGAGGCAACACAGCTCGGGAAGAAGTTCCAGGCGATGGACATCAGTTGTGCCGCTGTAGATCCAATCGACCGACGATGGAGCAGTTATTGGCGTTCCTCCGCGCGGCACCAGGTGCGTCACTCCTCCTCCACAATCCTCTCCCCGCCTCGCGGTCCCTACCAGAAGCCTTGCAAGCCGCAGCCTCCCAGATCCTCCTCTCAACGCATCTCCGCTTGCCCTGCGACGTTGCCGGCTTCACGATCTCCACCATGATGGGAGTCACAAGCTCAAGGGAGTGCATCGAGGCCATGGCGATGTTGCTCCCTTCCTACCGTCCTCACCGTGTTCCGCCACTTGCGGCAGGAATCCATGGCGCAGGCGGAGAAGCCTCCTGCCGAGGAGTGATCCCTCCGTCATAAGACGAGGTTATTCAGTTACACTTACACACCCGCAGCTTAAAATTTGTTGCTTTCTATTTTTGCAGATTTTGAATTCAGTGTGGTAGAGAACACCCACAAAATCATCACAAGGATTCATGAACCTACTTTCGAATGGAAGAAATGTGATGTTCAATTGCCATTAACCCGATCGATCTCTTGCATGGTAAATCTCCAATGGTCTGAATCTGGTTCCTCTGCGGACTATTATGATGTTTACAGAGTTGGATTTTGTGCAGGGGAAGGGGAGACCGAGGAGGAAATGGCGACCAAGAGGTGCGCAGGCACCCTGGGTGACAAGGGCCTCAGGGGGGAGAAGGTGTTCCTTAGTGCCGATCTGAACGTTCTGCTGGACGACGGCCTGAACATCACTAGTGACAACCGCATCCGCGCCTCCATGCCGTCCATCAAGTTCCTCATGGGGAAGGGCGCCAAGGTTGTCCTGGCCAACCATCTGGTGAGCGCACGCTTCTGCCATTCAGTCAGCCTCCCGTGTGGCGCACGACTGTAGCTGCTTGATGTCGTGAGCAACACCACCGGATGGCCCAGCCACCCCTTCATCGCAGACCTCGCTGGTATATTCCTTTGGGATCCCTATTCCTTTCTTGCTGTTCTGACAAAGGAAATTTCAAATCTTGTGTGTTTTTATTTGATACGCCCTGTGCCGAACTGCCGAAAACTTAATTCTAAGTGCCGCGACTGAAATTCCTGTTAAGTTCATATGTTGCAATTCTGAAACTGGATTTTGTGTATGTATTTATTCTAATGTCCGTCGGATCAACTGTGCTAATTTACTTCTCATGTTGAACTGACGTGTGATACTGGGTTTTGTGTACTTTCAATGGTCTTGCAATTTTCGTTAGGATTTGGTGCGTAAGCATTTTCACATGATTTCTAACAATCCAGTTCATCTTTTCGTTGCAGAAGACTAACCAACTAGACGCAGATCCATTTCATTCTACTAAGTGTCCCAGGCTGTGTATGCTAGCCTCCTCCGCTACATTTGCAGGCCGCCGAGTCCAACTCCTCTGCGGTGCAGATCACCCGCCCACCGCGCTGCGCAACTCACGATGCAGGCGGCCCTCCTCCACGGTGAGGTGTTCTTCATGCTCATCGATATTAATTTAATTTAGAGTCTGTTTTGGTGTGTTTGGAGTGTGGATGGTAAGATGATGTGCTCAAATAGAATTAGAAGAGCAGGCATATCCATATGGTGGTACTTTTTTCATAATAAATGGTGGTGGTGCTAATTAACTATTGGCTCTTAGTTTGATTCAGAGTCTAGGTGCACTGCTAGAAACTTACTTTAGCAATTTCGCAAAGAAAAATCGACTTTTTGTTCAGCTGTTTGAACTTACTTTTCATATATGCTGATCACGGTTTAATTTCAAAATGAAAAGAGAATCCAATCCATACTGTGCTATAGTACTTTTTGGTGTAAACTAATTCAAGAGTACTACTTGAAATCTGATGGGGAATACTGATGATGCGTCATTTTGGACTAATCTTCTTAACTGAGACCAAATTTAAATGCCCTAGAGGCCGTAACACTAGGATGACTTACTCCTTTCAGCATCTAACATTTATTACCAAAAAAAAAAAACTGAGAAAACTCCAGTTATGGTGATCATGTAGGCATGAGCCCCTGTGTTCTGGACAACTAAGGTTACATGCAAAATTACCTGATCATGTAGCAATTCGGATTTAGACGCATGCATTTAGATTGGGTGGTGAAGCGAGCCCACCATTTTATTTCTCTGAAAGAACTATACAATGATCTTTGGCTATTGCTTTCAGTATTACAGTGACAACCTTTCTATGGTATTTTGTTGGACAACTTTTTGTGTAATGTCTGGCACCTCAATATACGTTAAATAAGTGCAAGCTTGGGTATATATTTTTCTCTCTCTCATGTTGTATTCATTTTATTTGCTCTGCTACTTTGGGTAAATAGAATCACGCACAAGCTCCAGTTAGTTCCTTATTTTGTCTGTTTCAGACTTAGGATTGTAGGAAAAAGTGTGAACTATGAATTCATACCAGAACTGGATTGGCCATGGCACGTCTTCAACGACGAGTCATGACGTCGACAACAATATTGAAGATTTCCCGTTTCCTTTATTTTCAAGCATCTCTCAAAAGTATAATATATGCAGGTTCATCATTCATGCGAGGGATATGAAAGATGAAACAGAAGTAAAAGGTGTTTATGCCTATGGGCTATGGAGCATCATAATGTTGGAGGAGTGTCGTGCCGATTTTATAAATCCAGTAGCATCCTACTACTCGCAGTTTCCGTGGTTCAATCAAATCAATAGTACAATTTTCAAATGATAAATTTGTTATGGTTAGATATAATTTTTGAAGTTTCGAGGTTTTGTGAGATGAGATGATGGCTCATATATGTCATTTTGGCAAAAGTCCCACTACGGTCATATCTTGTAGTTCAATTAGATAATGCAGTTTTCAAATGATACGTGATATGGTGATATGCTTTTATTTATGTATTTCCTATATTCCTCACCACCGGCATTTGTGCATGAATTGGCTACATGTGTGCAAAGCTAACTAAATAAGAATGAGATGAATTACATGTCTGCAAAACTAACCAAATATGAATGAGATGAATTTCTGGGCCGCAATTTGTGCCAGAGCTTACTAGGAAAGAAACGCTCTATGGCAAAATCACCACTCTCCTATTATTTTTATTTTCATCGGTTTACGGACTTCATTCTTCACCAGAAGCCGCGGAAAATATTTATGAATAGCAACAAAACTAGCAATAACTATGTTTGTTTCTATGCCGCCCTGCTCCATGTAAGTCGACAAGTCTTTTAGAATATCAGTCGGATAACAAATATAATTTTTCACCATGTTAATTTTTTAAATTTAAATTAGACTTTATTCCTCAAATAATGCTCATATCGTTTACAAGGAGATGTTAATTAGCAATACTACATGCTAGAGTCCATTCCCTGGAAGTACTTAACTTCCTCTTTGCAGAATCCACATACTATGTATTAACGTACATGTTAAAAATATGCTTACACAAGAGATTTTTCTTCTTCTCACGGTTATACGTGCATTGCACGTGCACGCTTACTAGTCATGGATGGTCGTGGAACGATTAATATTCCAATCTTTCCTCGGGGCTCGAGCCTGTAACCCGGTAGCAGAAACCTTGCGGAACTCGGTGGATCAGACAGCAGAAATTTTTGCCAGGCTCGATGGAAACTAGTACAATTTGACAACACTAGCAGTAGCAGTTGATCTCGATCCAGCGACGTGCTGCCAGTCTTGACCTGGCAATCCGTGGGGCAGTCTTGACCCGACCGATTTTGCAGAACCATAACCCGCCCGGATCGAATCTGTTGGTTTGACTGTTTGTTGATGACGTAGATCTTTCTACTGCAGTCTTTTCCTTACCCTATGAAATTTCTCGAGACGTGGGACAGCCCCGGAAAATTGCAAGCTTCTCCACCCTAGGGAACATCCCTCCAAGAACTCAACACCACCAAGCGCAGGCCCCACGGTGGGCGCCAACTGTCATGGAATTAACACATCAGATGTCCTTAGTGTGAGGACTTAGTCGCGAGGCCAACACATCTATTTTGTAGCTTGAGAGGGGTTGAGCGGAATCGAGAGACGGAACACAAGACAAGGGTTTAGACAGCTTCGGGCCCCTGGAAACATCATCCGGTAACAACCCTACATGCTGTTTGAGGCTAGATCTCATTATCATCACGAGGGACTCACCGTAAACCGGCTCTCCTCTAGTTGTGTCTAGCCCTAGAGGTTGTTTCTTGCCTGTCCCTCTTTGGGGAGCCCTGCCCCTCCTTATATAAGTTGAAGGGGCGGGTTACATGTAGGGTCCATCTCGGACTAAGACTTAAATTATTTTGACTTCCTTTCCTGGGCTTCTTAATGCCTGCTGGTTTAATATTGTCTGCCGGTTTAACATTGTCTGCCGGTTTAACATTGTCTGCCGGTTTAACATGGTTTGCCAGGTTATGATTGTCTTAACACCCGCCGGTGCTACCATCTGTCTTAACTCTGCCGGTTTAACACTCACCAGTTTACCGTCTGTCTTAGCCATCTATCTTAACTGCCTGCCGGTTTAACACCGACCCGGTTTACCAAGTCCCAGCCGGATTATGACTCCAGCCGGGTCATACCGCGGGGTATATCCCCGACAAGAGGCATATGTTATCCAAAATTATCAACCATGGCATGCGGACAAAGAGCTCATAGCATAATTCAAAACATGTAATTGGCGCATCTCCAAAATAGGCATATATAAATTAATATCAAGCTCACAACATGGCATCATGAAGTTAAAAGAAATCTGGGACAACATAGAGGCATGTTCATGGCAATGAAAACATATGCTACATGACATATATGAGGCATAAAATGGCATGGAATGATAGAGAATAACAATAACATCAAAACATGTCAACTAATCATCTCCATATTAAGCATTGATTAATTGGTAGCATCAAGCAAACATGGAAACATGATATGACCGATTCAGCAATGACAGAACATTAACAGCACGTAGTCCAAGTCACAAGCTTGATGCACTCACTACGGTGCATATAAAAATGCATGGATTGCACCAATGTAAATAGGACATGATTAGGCTTCTAAAACATGTAGACATGATGCTCAAAATAAAATCATACAAAAAGATATAAAAATGACAAATAGGCAAGTTACATCAGTTTTCAGCAGCTAACATAAACATGCACATTTGCAATAGAGATTATTATGTCAAGATGCACCCTAAAATAAATGCAAAGCATGCCAACATGTAGAGCATGAAGAGCAGAACGTGTGCATATCAAGATCATCACCATAACATCAACAGGGACAAAGTTACACCACTCACAAAACACCCAAATGATGTTAACATGCAGCAGTTTACAACAGTTCATATCACTTGACAGTTTAGCAACGAAGATTAATGCATCAATATGAACAGTAACATGCATGCAAACTACCCCAGTATGAGGAGCATCTAGAGATGAACATTTTGACATATGATACAGGTAAAACGGAGCCACATGTACAAAGTTACAAGGTACACAAGATGCATGCATGATGTTGAAATCCTGCGGACTTAGGGAAATATCACCTCGCAGAATCGGGATGGAGTGGAACCGGGACAGAGGGATCCGGGGACGGGGAGGCTGTTTGGTTCGTCTCCCAGTGGATCTAGTCCCGATCCGACCGGATCCACCGGAGTGGAGCTCGAACTCCGGCAACGGCGGCGCGGGACAGGCGACGCGGGACCGATGAGGAGGTGGATGGCGGCGCGCGGGACGGCGATGAGGCGCGCTGTGCGACGAAGCAGGAGGATGCGGCAGCAGGGTTGGCACTGGGCGGCGCACTCTGGTGAGCGGCGGGGCCGGAGACGCGGCGCGGTGGCGGAGGAGCCGGAGGCGGGGCGGAGCAAGTCGCCGGTGGCATGCGGGCGGTGGCGGCACGGCGAACGGCGGCGAGGCGCGGGCTCCCAGGCGGCGGCGGAGTCGGGCCTTGTGGCCCAGATCAAGGGCCGGGCGGGCCAGCCTCGGGCCTGCAGGGCTGCGGCGGCAGGCGCGCGCGCCGGGAGGCGCGGGTGAGGCGGCCGGGCCACGTGTCAAGCACGGGTTGGCCGCAGGGGTGGCTGGCAGTGAGGTGGTGCACCGGGATTGGGTATGGGTGGCGGCGGAGGACGCGTCCGGGGGCGGGGTGGAGTTAGGCTAGGGTTTGATCCGCGAAAATGGAGGGGGAGGACGTTTATATAGGTAGAGGGAGCTAGGGGAGTGCAAATGAGGTGCAGTTTTCGCCCACATGATCGTGATCCAATGACGGAGAGCATGGAGGGGGTTTGGATGGGCTATTGGGCTGTTGGAGGGGTGTTGGCTGCAAAGAGAAAGGGGTCGGACGGTTAATGCGGTTAACCGTTGGGGCATCAAACGACCTCCAAATGGCACGAAATTTGACAGGCGGTCTACCGGTGATATACCAAGACCACTCGTCAACTCTCGGCCCATTCCAAGACCGTTTTTCCGCGGCTCATGAAACAAGATCTGGGAGGTACAGCAGCCGCGTGCGAGTATCTGTGCTCCAAACGGATAATGGAGATAACTAGGGGAACCCGAATGGATGCTTGTTTTGAAAAACATGCAGATGAAATGCACATGATGACATGTCAAAGTGCAACACGCAAGCGAATGACATGGCAACAATGGGGAATAACTGGAAGACACCTGACGCATTGGGCTCGGGGCGTTACAACTCTCCTCCACTAACAAGAGATCTCGTCCCGAGATCTTAGGAACAAGACGAAAGAGAAAGAGGAAGAGGTGAATCAAGAGTTCAAGAGAGAAGTGGAACAAGGTCGATAGCACTCGGTTAGAAAAAAGAATGGCGGGTATGACGAGAATCAAAAACTCAAGAAACAAGAAAGACTCTAAAACCACTCCGGTTAGAATAAGATAGGAAAGGAATAAGAACAAAAGAATTTGGGCAGCACTCCAACTGAAAATGGAAGGAATAGAACATGAACTTCACCAGATGGGATGACACTCGACGAGATGGACAATACAATGCCTCCAGAAGAATAGAGGAACAAAAAGAATGAATAAGAGAACAACAACTTCCACCACAAATGAATTCGATATCATCCTTAGAGGAAGGGTAGAACGGAGTTGTTGAGAAAATCAACAACAAAAGAATAAGCTTGTAGCGGACTTATGGAGAAAAACATTTCAAAAACTTGAGGTGAAGTTATGCCACAACCGAATGCTTGAATAGCTGAGAAGAACAAAGAAATGCAGAACTCCACTTCAAAAGAACACGAGTAATTAATTGCAGTTCGAGACGCAAGAAGAAAAGATACTTCAACTGCTCCAACAAGAATGTTGATGAACACTTGAAGAATGAAATAAAGCATGCAGAACCACCATGAAGAACTCCGGTAAACAAAAAGGTAAAGAAAAGGAGGTTGAAGAGAACAAGATAAAGCCTTGCGATGATTTAGATGGAGGTCCCAACGAAATGGCCGAGGTAATTTGAACTCCAGAAAAGAAAATATGAAAACACTTGGAACTATAATTTATTCATCAAGAACAAACTCCGAAGGAAGGGATTACTTGACGACGATGAAATAAGAATAAGAATTACGTTATGCTTATCCTCATCAAATTTAATTGATGACAACCGGATTTGGCATGCAACTTATTCCTCTTGAAAAGGATTGAGGAGTGACATAGTGCCAACTTGAGAAGGTCTTCAACGAGCCACCGGTAGGATTGGAAAGAAGGAATTAATTGATATGACGACAAAGGCAGAGGAATGATGAAGGAACCATCATAAGAATTAGAAAAATGACTGATGAAAGAGAATGAATCACTGGGAAGGATTAGAGGAAAAAATATGCTTGAGGGGATTTAGATGCAAAAGAACAAAGGCGAGCTGATTAAGGAATACTTGCTAGATTTAGAGAAACTCTTCTTCGATCTTCAAATGCTGAGGATGACAAAGGGAAACACCACTGAAATTGTTGAGATACTCCAGAAGAATGAAAAGCGAAGAGGTTGAGCCAATAATGAAAATAATTTGAAAGTGATTTGGAGAAGGCATGTGACTGATGGAATCCATTCTTACGTCACACTTTGAAAAGAATTTGAGAATAACTCCGAAATAATTAGAAGAGTCAGGTAAGATCCTGGGAAAAGACCTGTGGATTAGGGCCCACTGGAGAGAAAACACTATTGAAAAGGATTGTGGAATAGATGATTCACCGGAACGACTGAAGGACCTGAGTGAGGTGACAACCCCGAATTAATTGGAACACAGACAAATCTCCTGAAATGTCTTCCGCACTCCGGAACGATTAAACGGCAAGAGACGGACGAGCAAGGGGAACACTTGATCCAAGGAAAAGAATATGATCAACCCGAAAAACAGGAATTGAATCCACCAGAAAAGAAAAAACGATGAAGAATGTCGAATGAAACGAGAATTCACCAGTTAAAATAATTGAGGAAAGACTGAAGAGGCTCCGCACGAGTAGGATGGATACTCGATTACGGACTCCGGCTCCGAGAAGAAAAAGGGTGGGCGGGTGGGAAAAAGGAAACAACTGAGGATGGGGAAACAACTTCGATGAGAAAGAACGGAGGATTGATCTTGCAAAATACCAAGAGGGTCGAGTCAACTTGATGAGAAATGCACCAGATGACAAGAGCCGAGAACCAACGATCGGAAATCTAATCGCGTGATCCTAAAAAAAATTTGAAGGGGAAGAGGAGCAAGTCGAAACACATACATAAAGATTCCTCACCAGAGCGACGAAGGGGCTGAGGTGTAAAAAGAATTCCTACTCTCCGATATAACTAGACTCCAAAATAGTTTTCTTCTAGACTTGACAACGATCAACTATGATCAAGCAAGGGGGATCCTATGGTCGGTTGAGGCTCTGGTACCAACTTGTCACACCCAATATGCGACCCTATCCTAAAGGAACTCAGGTCCCACCAAGGATAGAAGCGCATATTGGAGACACTTTTGCAAGGTGGATATCATTACATCATACCATTACATAATAGTTGGGGATACATACAAGAGGCATACAATGCCACATGAATACAAAAAACTCATACATAGAGCAACATCCGACTACGGAAGAAACTCAAATAGAAACTCAAATGACATCCACCCTGCTAGCCCAGGCTGCCGACCAGGAGCCTAAACCCTGAACGAAGAAGAAGCAGAAGAAGAACTCCAAGACAAGCATACATTGCTCTCACGTCATCATCATCGCATTACCTGTACCTGCAACTGTTGTTGTAGTAATATGTGAGCCACGAGGTCTCAGCAATCCCATTACCACGGGTATCAAGACTAGCAAAGCTTAATGGGTATGGAATGCATAGGTGGTGAGGTTGCAGCAAGCGACTAAACAATGTATGGTGGCTAACTTACGAGTACAAGAATAAGATGAGAAGCTACGCAACGATCGCAAACTAGTAACGATCAAGAAGTGATCCTGAACTACTTACGTTCAAACATAACACCACCGTGTTCTCTTCTCGACCCACTCGAAAAGAAACCATCATGGTTACACACGTGGTTGGGTATTTTAATTCGAATATGGTGTCAAGTTCTCTACAACCGGATATTAACAAATTCTCATCTGCCACATAACCGCGGGCACGACTCTCAAAAGTTTATACCCTGCAGGGGTGTCCAAACTTAGCCTATTATAAGCTCACGATTCGTGGAGACAATCCTCCATTGCGGGACATCCGATTAGACTCGGGGTCCCGGTGCACAAGACATTTCAACAATGGTAAAACAAAACCAGCAAGACCTCCCGACGTGCCGGCACCCTGATAGTAACCACGTGTATCTCGTCTCAGGCCACGATCGGATTGTCCAACCTTCTGGTAGGCCAATCGCAGAGTTGCCCCTGGCAGCCACCGACAGTCGACAGGTTGGACCAACACTCAGAGGAGCACTGGGCCGGGGGTTGATTAAAAATACTAGGGGCCGGTGAAAAATCCCCTATTTAAGTTTAAGTTGTTATTGGGCAAATGGAAAACCAATGTTGGGCCTTGCTGGAAGAGTTTTATTCAAAGCAAACTGTCAAGAGGGTCCCATACCCCTCACCGTGTTAAGGACGCAAAATCAAGGAACATAACACCGGTATGACGGAAACTAGGGCGGCAAGAGTGGAATAAAACACCAGGCATAAGGCCGAGTCTTCCACCCTTTACCAAGTATATAGATGCATTAATTAAATAAGAGATATTGTGATATCCCACATAATCATGTTCCAACATGGAGCAATCTTCGACTTCACCTGCAACTAACAACACTATAAGATGGGCTGAACAAAGCAGTAACATAGCCAAATAACGGTTTGCTAGGAAGGGTGAAAAAGGTTAGAGGCTAACATGGCAATTTGGGAGGCTTGATAAACAAGTGGTAGGAAGCGCGACATGGCGATAGCGTTGAGACAACTAGCATATCAATGATAGTAGTGAGATCCAGGGTAGCGGTCATCTTGCCTGAAATCCCGCTAGGAAGAAAAATAAGTCCGTGAAGAAGACAAACGGGTGAAGATGAACCAAACGTAGACGAATGAATCCTCACGATCGTAACGTAACAGGAGCCATCGAGAAGAAGCACAACCGGAAACAAGCAAACAACATGGTAAACACACAACACATAAACATGGCATGATGCTCAACCAAGGATGATGCATGACAAGGCTATATGATGCTACTCATGTCAAGAGATGATTCATACAAGAACAACACACCAAAGCAAGTTTAAATGAGGCCGGGAACAACATATAACAAATCCAGTAAGTCCCCATATGCAAATTTCTAAATTGGTCTAGAACTGAATACACACTATGTTCAAGTTGTTAAATAGCAAGTTAAAATGCACCATGATGATCTACAGGAAAATCTGGTCAAGTTACATATAAAGTTCATTTAATTCGGAGCTAAGACCTAGAAGATATGAGCAAAACAAGTTAAACATGACATTGATGCAAAATGTATTCAAACATCCAGAAAATACACCCAAAACAAGGACTCAACATGACATGATGAAACTACATACAATTCTAAGCAAGTTTCATATATAGCATGCTCAAAACGGAGCAACGGTGCATCACATACACTCCAAACAAGTTATAACAACAATCTGTGCAAAACAGCAACTAGGCACTTTACAATCATCAAAACAACATGCTACAGGAAATATATGAACACAAGCTTGACATGCTCTTCATGTACAGATAACAGACTTCAAATATCATTAAGGTTCAGGTTCATAGGCATCAATATTAAACCAATATGATCAATGCAAAAAGCAACTTTATAACACAGAGACATATACATGAGCAGAGTTAATATGATGGCATGTTTATGAAACAAATGTGCTAAACCAACTAAACATGGAAACTAAGGGCATGTTATCAAATTAAACAAAACAGATAGCAAATAATATCATGGCATCATATGCATATGGATCATAGATTAGTGGGAACCAACATGACAAGATTGAATGTTGAAACAGTTTCAGCAAGTGTAAAACAACAACATCATGATAGCATGTTTGCAAGCAAGTAACAGAGGCATATGTCATCCAAAATTATCAAACATGGCATTTGAATAAATACCTCATAGCATAATTCAAAACATGTAATTGGAGCATCTCCAAAATAGGCATAGATAAATTAATATCGAGCTCACAACATGGCATCATGAAGTTAACAGAAAACTGGAACAACATATAGGCATGTTCATGGCAATGAAAAATATGCTACAGGACATATATGAGGCAAAAATGGCATGGTATGATTGAGCATAACAAGGACATCAAATCATGTCAACTAAACATCTCCAGATTATGCATGGATTAATTGGTAGCATCAAGCAAACATGGCAGCATGATATGACAGATTCAGCAATGGCAGAACATTAACAACAAGTAGCCCACTTTAGAAGCTTGATGCACTCACTAAAGTGAATATCAAAAAACATGGATTGCACCACTATAAATAGGGCATGATTATGCTCTTAAAACATGTAGACATGATGCTCAAAAGAAAATCAGGCCAAAAGATATAAAAAAGACAAATAGGCAAGTTACAACAATTTTTAGCAGTTAACAGAAATATGCACTTTTGCAATAGAGCTTATCAAGTCAAGATGCACTCTAACATGAATGCAAAGCACACCAACATGTAGAGCATGAAGAGCAGAACATGTGGATATCAAGATCATCACCATAGCACCAACAGGGACAAAGTTATACCACTCACAAGACATCCAAATGATGTTAACATGCAGCAGTTTACAACACTTTATATCACTTAGCAGTTTTGCAATGAAGATTAAGGCATCAATATGAACAATAAGATGCATGCAAACTACTCGAACATTAAGAGCATCCAGAGATGAACATTTTGACATATGATACACGTAAAACGGAGCCCCATGCACAAAGTTACAAGGTACACAAGATGCATGCATGATGTTGAAATCCTCGGGACGGGGAAATTTCACCTCGCGGAATCGGGATGGAGTGGAACCAGGACGGGGGGGTCCGGGGATGGGGAGGTTGTTTGGTCCTTCTCCCAGTGGATCTGGTCCTGATCCCACCGAATCCACCAGAGTGAAGCTCGAACTCCGGCGAGGCAGCGGCCTCCGGCGACAGCGGCGCGGGACGGGCGACGCGGGGCCGACGAGGAAGTGGATGGCGGCGCGCGGGACGGCGAGGAGGCACGCTGGGAGGCGAAGCAGGAGGATGTGGCGGTGGGGTTGGCGCGGGGCTGCGCGCTCCGGCGAGCGGTGGGGCCGGAGATGCGACGGTGGCGGGAGGAGCTGGAGGCGGGGCAGAGCAATTCGTCGGCGGCGTGCGGGCGGCAGGGCACGGGTCCCGAGTGGTGAGGAGCGCCAAGTGGCGGCGGGGTCGGGCCATGGGGCCCAGATCGAGGCCCAGGCGGGCCGGCCTCAGGCCCGCAGGGCTGCGGCGGCAGGCGCTCGGTGCGGGGGGGGCGCGGTTGAGGCGGCCGGGTGATACGTCTCCAACGTATCTATAATTTATGAAGCATTCGTGCTATTTTATTATCTGTTTTGAATGATTATGGGCTTTATTATACACTTTTATATCACTTTTGGGACTAACCTATTAACCGGAGGCCCAGCCCATATTGCTGTTTTATTGCCTGTTTCAGTATTTCGAAGAAAAGGAATATCAAACGGACTCCAAACGGAATGAAACCTTCGGCAGCGTGATTTTTTTTGGAAGAATATGATCCTAGAGACTTGGAGTTCACGTCAGAAGATACTCGAGGTAGCCACGAGATAGGAGGGTGCGCCCCCCTATCTCGTGGGCCCCTCGAGCACCTCCCAACCGACTACTTTCGCCTATATAAACCTATGTACCCTAAAACCATCGAATATCAAGATAGATCGGGAGTTCCGCTGCCGCAAGCCTCTATAGCCACCAAAAACCTCTCGGGAGCCCGTTCCGGCACCCTGCCGGAGGGGGAATCCATCATCGGTGGCCATCTTCATCATCCCGACACTCTCCATGATGAGGAGGGAGTAGTTCACCCTCGGGGCTGAGGGTATGTACCAGTAGCTATGTGTTTGATCTCTCTCTCTCTCTCCCGTGTTCTCTCTATGGTACGATCTTGATGTATCACGAGATTTGTTATTATAGTTGGATCTTATGATGTTTCTCCCCCTCTACTCTCTTGTGATGAATTGAGTTTCCCCTCTTGAAGTTATCTTGTCGGATTGAGTCTTTGATATGAGAACACTTGATGTATGTCTTGCCGTGTTTATCTGTGGTGACAATGGGATATCACGTGCCACTTGATGTATGTTTTGGTGACCAACTTGCGGGTTCTGCCCATGAACCTATGCATAGGGGTTGGCACATGTTTTCTTGACTCTCCAGTAGAAACTTTGGGGCACTCTGTGAAGTACTTTGTGTTGGTTGGATGAATCTTAGATTGTGTGATGCATATCGTATAATCATGCCCATGGATACTTGAGGTGACAATGGACTATCTAGGTGACATTAGGGTTTTGGTTGATTTGTGTCTTAAGGTGTTACTCTAGTACGAACTCTTTTATAGATCGATCCGAAAGAATAACTTTGAGGTGGTTTCGTACCCTACCATAATCTCTACGTTTGTTCTCCGCTATTAGTGGCTTTGGAGTGACTCTTTGTTGCATGTTGAGGGATTGTTATATGATCTATCTATGTTATTATTGTCGAGAGAACTTGCACTAGTGAAAGTATGAACCCTAGGCCTTGTTTCCTATCATTGCAATACCGTTCACGCTCACTTTTATCATTAGTTACCTTGCTGCTTTTATTATTTCATATTACAAATACCTTTATCTACCATCCATATTGCACTTGTATCACTATCTCTTCGCCGAACTAGTGCACCTATACAATATACCATTGTATTGGGTGTGTTGGGCACACAAGAGACTTTCTGTTATTTGGTTGCAGGGTTGTTTGAGAGAGACCATCTTCATCCTACGACTCCCATGGATTGATAAACCTTAGGTCATCCACTTGAGGGAAATTTGCTACTGTCCTACAAACTTGTGCACTTGCAGGCCCAACAACGTCTACAAGAAGAAGGTTGTGCAGTAGACATCAAGCTCTTTTCTCGCGCCGTTGCCGGGGAGGTGAGTGATTGAAGGTATATCTTTAGATATTGCAATTGAATCTTTTTGTTTCTTGTTTTATCACTAGTTTAGTTTATAAAAGAAAAACTACAAAAAAATGAAGTTAAGTTTGTCTCGTACGCTTCGTCTTTTTAATATATTTCGTGAGTATGATGGGAAGGAAAATTGTGCTCAAGTGCTAGAAAAAGAGTGCATTAAAATACTTGCTACTGAATCTTTGAATGATGAGCATGATTGCAATGTTGTTAGTATGAACTCTTTGAATATCCATAGTACTAATGATGATTGCACTAGTTATGATGAAAGTGTCTCTTATAAGCATGTTGATCTTTGTGGAGTAGATTGGATTTGCATGGACACACCAAATAGTGAAAATAGCTATTGCAAGAGGCATAAGTATTTTAAAACTAAAGGTTTGCAAGAAAGCCTTGATGATTGTGCTGAAAGATTCAATATTTTTCATGCCCCTTGTGAACTTTGCAATGAACGTGGTCATTTATATCTCCAATGCAAATCTCTTCATGATCGAATCGTGTCCGAAAATTGTGATAACTTGATTACCCTTGGTCATCATAAAGAGCTTAGTCTTCTTTTGGGGTATGAAGAAATGAAACGTATAACTGAGGGTATTCCAAAATTTAATCTTGATAGATTTCTTGATTTTGATCTAGAGAATATTTATATGTTTTGTGCGGTGAATTGTGTTGAAAAGGAAGCAAATAGAAGATGAAGAGACTACTAATGAAAGGGAAGAGACTTCCCAATCTCCTCCTATTATTTCTTATGATGAATCAGGTAACAAGGAGGAGCTTTCTATTCAACCAATCTCATCAATAAGGAGCTCAAAGAGGAAGGTTGAACCCACACATAATGTGAAGAAGAAAAAGAAAAGAAGGAGCAACAAAGGTAAAAAGGTATCCCTCCCAAATGATGTTGCTCCTACTACTCATTGTAATGATGATAATTGCTTTACTATTGGTGCTATCCATATTTTTAATGATGAGAGTGATTATGCTTATGATATGAAAGGGCCCAAGCTTGGGGAAGCTATGTTGGATGGGGATGAAATATTTGAGAATATATTTGCTGAAATTAATGTTTGTCCTAAGCTTGGGGATGCTATGTTTAATGAAGATGATATTTTTAGCATCCGAAGTTTTGATATGCAAAGTTTTTATGATGATAGCATTCCTCTTACCTATGATGATTATATTGATGAAAGTGGGGTTGGAAGAGTGTCAACTTTAGGAAGTAGTTATCCCACTATTTTGGAGGATGTTGAATCTTATTGTGATGAATATGAAAGTGGATTTGCAAGAGTGTCAACTTTATTTAGTGATGATTCCACTATCTTGGAAGAGGTTTCAATCGATTATGATGAGAACGAAGTTGCTACTTATGATGATTATTGTGATGAAACTTATGATATAAGAAGTAGTGATGATTATATTATAGAACTTGTCATGATTATGATTACCCTTTTTCTGAACTTTACTCTTTTAGTATGGAAACAATCTATAGTATTCAAGTCTTTTATGATACTCCCACTATTCCCAATGAAAAGAATTTTGCTTATGTGGAGAGTAGTGAATTTTCTATGCTTGTAGACCATGAAAAGAATGTTTTAGGTTCTGGTTATATTGTTGAATTCATTCATGATGCTACTGAAAATTATTATGAGGGAGGAATATATGCTTGTAGGAATTGCAATAATGTCAAGTTTCCTCTCTATATGCTTCAAGTTTTGAAGCTATGCTTGTTTTACCTTCCTATGCTAGTTGATTATTGTTCCCATAAGTTGTTTGCTCACAAAATCCCTATTCATAGGAAGTGGGTTAGGATTAAATGTGCTAGTCATATGCTTCATGATGCTCCCATTATGTTTGAATTCTTATCTTTTATGTGAGCATCATTGTCATCATCATGTCTAGCTAGAAAGACATTAAAGAAAAGTGCTTGTTGGGAGATAACCGAATATTTACCCTTACTGTTTTTGTGTGTTCACATGATTATGATACTGTAGTAATCATGTTTTATAGCTTTTGTTTCAATAAAGTGCCAAGTAAGACCTTTAGGATAGCTTACGGTGATAGTTGTGTTGATCCTGCTGAAAATCAGAAACTTTTGCACCCAGTAAATTAGTTGTGTTAATTCACAGAAACGTGATTATGATCTGATTCTTTTTGCTCTGGATTGGTACACAAATTTCTTAGTATTTCCTAATTTGGTAGGATTTTT
Source organism: Triticum turgidum subsp. durum (assembly GCA_900231445.1). NCBI lineage: Eukaryota > Viridiplantae > Streptophyta > Magnoliopsida > Poales > Poaceae > Triticum > Triticum turgidum. The sequence continues at coordinate 465,020,634 of LT934120.1, read as the reverse complement.
AGAGTTCCAGAAGTATACGTTTGATACAGATTACTACAGACTGTTCTGTTTTTGACAGATTCTGTTTTCTGTGTGTTGTTTGCTTATTTTGATGAATCTATGAGTAGTATCGGAGGGTATGAACCATAGAGAAGTTAGAATACAGTAGATATTGCATCAATATGAATTTATAATGAGTTCATTACAGTACCTAAGTGGTGGTTTTATTCTCTTATACTAACGGCGCTTATGAGTTTTCTGTTGAGTTTTGTGTTGTGGAGTTTTCAAGTTTTGGGTAAAGATTCGATGGACTATGGAATAAGGAGTGGAAAGATACTAAGCTTGGGGATGCCCAAGGAACCCCAAGGTAATATTCAAGGACAACCAAGAGCCTAAGCTTGGGGATGCCCCGGAAGGCATCCCCTCTTTCGTCATTGTTCATCGGTAACTTTACTTAGAGCTATATTTTTATTCACCACATGATATGTGTTTTGCTTGGAGCATCATTTTCTTTTGTTAGTATTTGCTTTCTTTTATTTATAATAATGTTTTTCATCTTTAGTTTCAATAAAGAAGTCAAGGATAGCCTTTATCATGCTTATTTTACTAGTATACATGTTCCTGTTTGAAAACAGAAAGTTTACCGCTGTTGCAAAAATTACCTAGAAAAGTAAGAGCATGATATAATGTTGAAACCTTTTGCATAATGAGATCTGATAAATTTAATACAGTGGTAATTTTATTTCATAATTTTTGGAGTTAGGTAAGTATTGATACTCTTGCATTCTTACAGACTGTACTGTTTTGGCAGTTTGCTGTTATGTTTGCATTGTTTGCATATGTTTGCTTGTTTAATGATTCTATTTGAGGATAGGAGTATTAAATAAGCAGAGGAATTTAGTATGCAATGTTGAATAATAATTTTAGTGATTTGTTACAGTAGAAAATGATAAGGTTTTGCATTGGTTTATACTAACCTATCTCACGAGTTCTTGTTGAGTTTGTTGTGGATAAAGCTTTTGAGAAATAGAGAAACCATGATATGAGAGGAATTAAGGAGACAAAAAAGTTCAAGATTGGGGATGCCCAAGGCACCCCAAGATAATATTTCAAGAATTCTCAAGCATCTAAACTTGGGGATTCCCCGGTAGGCATCCCACCTTTCTTCTTCAACAACTATCGGTTAGTATCGGTTCAGCCTAAGTTTTTGCTTCTTCACATGAGTTGTGCTATCCTTGCAATGTCATTTTACTTTGTTTTGCTTGCTGTTTGAATACAATACCAAGATCTGAAATTATTTAATGAGAGAGAGTCTTCACATAGTTACATAATTATTTAACTACTCATTGTTCTTCACTTATATCTTTTTGGAGTAGTTTGTCATTTACTCGTGTGCTTCACTTATATCTTATGAGTAAATGGTTGAATGAGTTGAATGTCATAAATCTGAAATTATATATGCCTCATTTGCTTATCCCATGGGGAGTAATGACTTCACGTCTAAGAAGTAGAGGTTGTAAATTTATTGAAGGTTAGCAAGCATTGTATTGGTCATTTGAACAATTCATGAAAGAATATTGAAGGAAGAGAGATTTCACATATAAATATACTATCCTAGACATCTTTTATAATTGGGAGCACTCATTAATTATGACATGCTAAAGAGTTGATGTTGGACAAGGAAGACAATGTAATGGGTTATGTTTCCCGACATCTCAGTTAAAGTATATTGTCATGGATCATTCAAACATGTTGAGCTTGCCTTTCCCCCTCATGCTAGCCAAAATTCCTTGCACCAAGTAGAGATACTACTTGTGCTTCCAATATCCTTAAACCTAGTTTTGCCATTAGAGTCCACCATACCTACCTATGGATTGAGTAAGATCCTCCAAGTAAGTTGTTGTCGGTGCAAGCAATAAAAATTGCTCCCTAAATATGTATGATATTTTGGTGTGAAGAAAATAGCATTATACGATCTTGTTATGGAAGCAATAAAAGCGACGGACTACATAATAAAGGTCCATATGCAAGTGCATTATAAAGTGACGTTCATTCACATTAAGATTTTATGCATCCAACCATAAAAGCGCATGACAACCTCTGCTCCCCTCCGCGAAGGGCCTATCTTTTACTTTATGTCTTTTATTTTATGCAAGAGTCAAGGTGATCTTCACCTTTCCCTTTTTCATTTTATCCTTTGGCAAGAACCTCGTGATGGGAAGATCCTGATATATATATCCAATTGGATGTAAGTTAGCATGAACTATTATTGTTGACATCACCCAAAGGTGAATACGTTGGGAGGAAACACTATAAGCCCCTATCTTTCTCAGTGTCTGATTAAAACTCCATAAACATTAGTATTGCGTGAGTGTTAGCAATTGTAGAAGACTATATGATAGTTGAGTATGTGGAGTTTGCTATTCCTGAAAATAAGATGAATTGCAATTGTTTGATGACTGAGAATGAAGTTTGCTAGTTTTCAAGAAAGTTTATGGTTTATGCTTTGACATGTGAATTGCTTGTTACTTTATCCAGAGAAGTTTTATGAGATGAACTACTGTTATGACATATTATCATGCTAGAAAAGGTGATTGAATTTATCATTGATCAAACTTGTGTACCTTCTAGCATTCACACTTCATAAATTCTTTCTTTTATCATTTACCTACTTGAGGACGAGTAGGAATTAAGCTTGGGGATGCTGATATGTCTCCAACGTATCAATAATTTATGAAGCATTCATGCTATTTTATTATCTGTTTTGAATGATTAGGGGCTTTATTATACACTTTTATATCACTTTTGGGACGAACCTTTGACCGGAGGCCCAGCCCATATTGATGTTTTATTGCCTGTTTCAGTATTTCAAAGAAAAGCAATATCAAACGGAGTCCAAACTGAATGAAACCTTCAGCAGCGTGATTTTTTGGAAGAATATGACCCTGGAGACTTAGAGTTCATGTCAGAAGATACTCGAGGTAGCCACAAGATAGGAGGGCGTGCCCCCCTGTCCTGTGGGCCCCTCGAGCACCTCCCGACCGATTACTTTCGCCTATATAAGCCTACGTACCCTAAAACCATCGAATATCAAGATATAGCGGGGGTTCCGCCGCCACAAGCCTCTGTAGCCACCAAAAACCTCACGGAATCCCGTTCCGGCACCCTGCCGGAGGGGGAATCCATTACCGGTGGCCATCTTCATCATCCCGGCACTCTCCATGACGAGGAGGGAGTAGTTCACCCTCGGAGCTGAGGGTATGTACCAGTAGCTATGTGTTTGATCTCTCTCTCTCTCGTGTTCTCTCTATGGCACGATCTTGATGTATCACGAGCTTTGTTATTATAGTTGGATATTATGATGTTTCTCCCCCTCTACTCTCTTGTGATGAATTGAGTTTCCCCTCTTGAAGTTATATTGTCGGATTGAGTCTTTGATATGAGAACACTTGATGTATGTCTTGCCATGTTTATCTGTGGTGACAATGGGATATCACGTGCCACTTGATGTATGTTTTGGTGACCAACTTGCGGGTTCCGCCCATGAACCTACGCATAGGGGTTGGCACACGTTTTCTTGACTCTCCGGTAGAAACTTTGGGGCACTCTTTGAAGTACTTTGTGTTGGTTGGATGAATCTGAGATTGGGTGACGCATATCGTATAATCATGCCCATGGATACTTGAGGTGACGATGGAGTATCTAGGTGACATTAGGGTTTTGGTTGATTTGTGTCTTAAGGTGTTATTCTAGTACGAACTCTTTTATAGATCGATCCGAAAGAATAACTTTGAGGTGGTTTCGTACCCTACCATAATCTCTACGTTTGTTCTCCGCTATTAGTGGCTTTGGAGTGACTCTTTGTTGCATGTTGAGGGATTGTTATATGATCTATCTATGTTATTATTGTTGAGAGAACTTGCACTAGTGAAAGTATGAACTCTAGGCCTTGTTTCCTATCATTGCAATACCATTTACGCTCACTTTTATCATTAGTTACCTTGCCGTTTTTATTATTTCATATTACAAATACCTTTATCTACCATCCATATTGCACTTGTATCACTATCTCTTCGCTAAACTAGTGCACCTATACAATTTACCATTGTATTGGGTGTGTTGGGGACACAAGAGACTTTATGTTATTTGGTTGCAGGGTTGTTTGAGAGAGACCATCTTCATCCTATGCCTCCCACGGATTGATAAACGTTAGGTCATCCACTTGAGGGAAATTTGCTACTATCCTACAAGCCTGTGCACTTGCAGGCCCAACAACGTCTACAAGAAGAAGGTTGTGTAGTAGACATCACCGGGCCACATGTCAAGCGTGGGTTGGCCACGGGGGCGGCTGGCGGTGAGGTGGCACACCGAGATTGGGTACGGGTGGCGGCGGAGGACGCATCCGGCGTGTAGACGGACATGTCCGGCTGCGGGGAGGAGTTATGCTAGGGTTTGATCCGCGAAAATGGAGGGGGAGGGCGTTTATATAGGTAGAGGGAGCTAGGGGAGTCCAAATGAGGTGCGGTTTTCGACCACACGATCGTGATCCAACGACAGAGAGCATGGAGGGGGTTTGGATGGGCTATTGGACTGTTGGAGGGGTGCTGGCAGGGGTCCTACGGTTAACGCGGTTAACTGTTGGGGCATCAAACGACCTTCAAATGGAACGAAATTTGACAGGCGGTCTACCGGTGATATACCAAGACCACTTATCAACTCTCGGCTCATTCTGAGAACATTTTTCCGCGACTCATGAAACAAGATGTGGGAGGTACAGCGGGCGCGTGCGAGTGTCTGTGCTCCGAACGAACAACAGAGAGAACCGGCGGAACCCGAACGGATGCATGTTTTGAAAAACATGCTAATGAAATGCACATGATGACATGGCAAAGTGCAACACGCAAGCGAATGATATGGCAACAACGGCGAATAATTGGAAGACACCTGGCGGATCGGACTTCGGCGTTACAAACCACCACCGCTTTGCATGTGGGCCGAACATATATATGTTGAATACCCAAAATGCACAACTTTGATGTGCCATATGCCTCAAAAACCGTAAACCATGCACCCACACAGAGCGAGGTTCATGAAGCATACTACATATGATGGTCCCCTTCCCCCTCTTCACTGCATACTATATGCTCCTTCCATAATATATGTACAAACCAAAAGAATCCTCATTGATGATGAAATTAATTAACCTCTCCCGATGTAGGTCAAAGTGATGCATGCATGCATCGACGATGGCCTCATGTGCCACAGATGGTAGCATCACATGTGAGTGTCCTAGCTAGCGTAACCACCGCATGCATGCATGTGGCCCAAAAAGGTGTTGTGTGATGTTTGAATAGCCAATATCACAATTTTGATGTGGCACGTGCCTCGGAAACCAAAAAGTCCCGACACCGAGTGAGGTTTACTTGTTCACGGACGCGTACGTATAGTATATATGCTAGTCCCCTCCCACCTCTTCGACGCGTACTATATACGACCATAACACAAACAAAAAAGACTCTACCTTGCTGGTCAAATTAACCTCACTGCCGGCTGTTCATCAAAGTGATGGACGACGACCTCGCGGGCCCACAGAAAGCATCACACGCAAGTATCGAGTGTCGTGTAGGACAACCATCGACTGCATGTGGCCAAAACATGTATGTATGAAAGGGTTGCGTAATGTCTTAAATAACGATTTCACGACTCTGATGTGGCAACGGCCTGCCTAACAAAACGGCCAACCCACACGGTGGCTCACAACTCGTAGTGTACTGCGAGCCACCCGCCACCCCTAGACGCACACACCCACACACACCGCGAATCCGACGCAACTACGATGCATGTTAAATTAATTATCCCACAGTAAACATATGTTACCAAAGGAGGGACGTTTTAATTTCAAAAAAATCACATAGATCATTAAGATGTTTCAGTACATTAGTTGATTGATTTTCTACGGGTGTAATGTGCAAAAATCAAATTTGAGCTACATGCACACGTGACAGTGCACCTAAATGGTTTGCAAAAACACATGTGTCTCACTGGGTGCATGTTTTACTCCCCGTGTAACAAATTTCAAACATTGAGAATCTTGATTTTTAAATTCTAGTACATCCAAAACTTATTTGAAGTTCATGAAACTTATTGTGTTGTCATATGGACACCAATACAAAGTGGCATTGTACTTTTTTTGTCAAATTTGAGACCAGTTTTGATGTAATCTTTATCTAATTACAGATGAGAGATTATTAATAATTGGGAACCAATATCCCAAACGGATTATTTATTTGAACCGTGAGCGTTAGACCAACAATGGATACATGCCATGCTTTGGTTAAGCAATAAAGCGACAACATTGATCATCCAAATAGAAAAACAATATACATGCCGCCGCGCGACCCATGTGCTGTGCGAGCAGGCGTGAGTTGACGGGACACATGCGAGCAGTCCGCTGCGCAGGCAGACGGGGAGGCGTGCGTGCAGGTGTGTGAATTGACGGAGGCGTGCTTGCCGTGCAGTGTCATCGGGAGGCGTGCGAGTAGTTGTGTGAAACTTTGGTAGGCATGCTAGCCGTCTGGTGTGCAGGCTCACCGGGAGGCGAGCCATCGGTTTGACCGCCGCTCGCCTCTCTCCCACAACTCCCACTACTCCATATTAATGGTGTGCCTAAGCGGCCGCACCCCATCCTTGCCACACACACACAATCCTCTCTCTCCGCTTGCATCCTCGACGCCGCTCTCAGTCCTCAAAGCCGTTAGTGTATGAGGATGCCGTCGAAGCGCCCCATCAGAGGGAGTGGCGATGCCGGGGCTGCTAAAGCACCAGAGCACGGCGTGGTGATGGAGATAGAGGTTGCCATCACCGCTGGTGAGTTATCACTCCACCCTGACGTCGTTGACGGCGCCGAGCTTCCACAGCCGGAGGCGGAGTTCCATACCGACTCCGACGACCACTCTGTCGGCGACTCTGATTACCACTCAGACGATCACTCCGACGACGACCGACAACTGGTTAGTCATCTATACCCATTTATGTGTCAAATAGATCATAGGGTTTCTCTAGTTACTCCTGCCTCCCCCTTTTTGTAATAGAAATCCTATGGTTATGTTCTCCCAATCCATGAAATCTAAGTAAGTTTTGTTAGATCCATGTAGTGTATTGATTGTTTGAATGGTACAAGTGATAAGTGATTAGTTGCTTCATCTGTGCAAATGATTTCTGCTAGTAATCCGACTAGGGTTAGTGTTCGTGCTAATAATTCCTAGCCAGGACTTGACAATTGATTTTGAATGACCTACATATGTTTGTGCCATTATTTTCTTCAAGATTGGTCTTTACATAGACGACTATGCTTATAAATCGAACCATAATCTCTGGATATGTATAAATAAATAGCCATAAATTCCTAATCCTACTTCACAGCATGTAATCATTGATTTGATGCCAAATTTGATTAACTATTTGTATAGGTGCTGTCTGACGATGTGGACAGCGAGGATGAAGATGGCCAGAGGAGGTACAAGAGGCAAATCCCGAGGGAGCTTTATGCGGGAATGCATAACATGCGTATTAGGACCTGGAACAGCGGCTAACGATGCCCATTTTGCAACCAGAAGCTTCTTGACGCATATCGAAGTGTTCTGGCGCATGCAAGAGGACAGGCCATTGGCTCCTTCAAGTAGAAGTATCTCGCAGGGTGGCGCACGGCGCGTACGCTGAGTACCTGGAGAAGCTCCAGGATCGTGTCGGCATGAGAGATAAGATGTGGGATGGATCGAACTATGTACGCTTGAGTATGCTTAATGATGGTTGAACTATGTACTTATGGTTGAACTATGCTTATGTACGTGTACGCTTATTATCAATGTCTGAGTATGTTAAATATTTGGTCAAAATTTGGTAAAAATTACAAAGGGGACCAATAAACCAGGAAGGAGGTAGTACGTCAATCACACACGGTTCCCAAAATTGGAACCGTGTGCAATGACTTTCATTTTGCCTGTTGCGTCAATCACACACGGTTCACTCTAGCAAACCGTCGCCCTCAAAATTCTTTGTGGGACAGATAACCCTCACCACCCAATTCAAAAAATGAAAAATGAAAACCCTCACCATCCCCACGTCACAAAAACCCTCACCCCGCCCACCACCCCCTCCGGTACATTCCCCATTCATACGTGCACAAGCTCCTCCGCGTCTATGACATGGCACTGCCTATCGCGGTGGTGAACACTTAGCTCGACGCCTGCCGCCGCCTCTAGGCTGCTGACAAAGCCCACTGATTACCCACAAGTATAGGGGATCTATCGTAGTCCTTTAGATAAGTAAGGGTGTCGAATCCAACGAGGAGCAGAAGGAAATGACAAGCGGTTTTCAGTAAGGTATTCTCTGCAAGCACTGAAATTGTAGGTAACAGATAGTTTTGTGATAAGATAATTTGTAATGGGTAACAAGCAATGAAAGTAAATAAAGTGCAGCAAGGTGTCCCAATCCTTTTTGTAGCAAAGGACAAGCCTGGACAATTTCTTATAATGACAAAAGCGCTCCCGAGGACACATGGTAATTATTGTCAAGCTAGTTTTCATCACGCTCATATGATTCGCGTTCGGTACTTTGATAATTTGATATGTAGGTGGACCGGTGCTTGGGTACTGCCCTTTCTTGGACAAGCATCCCACTTATGATTAACCCCTATTGCAAGAATCCGCAACTACAAAATAAGTATTAAGGTAAAGCTAACCATATCATGAAACTAGTGGATCCAAATCAGCCCCTTACGAGGAAACACATAAACTAGGGTTTAAGCTTCTGTCACTCTAGCAACCCATCATCTACTTATTACTTCCCAATGCCTTCCTCTAGGCCCAAATAATGGTGAAGTGTCATGTAGTCGACGTTTACATAACACCACTAGAGGAGAGACAACATACATCTCATCAAAATATCGAACGAATACCAAATTGACATGACTACTAATAGCAAGGCTTCACCCATGTCCTCAGGAACGAACGTAACTACTCACAAAGCATATACATGTTCATAATCAGAGGGGTATTAATATGCATTAAGGATATGAACATATGATCTTCCACCAAATAAACCAATTAGCATCAACTACAAGGGGTAATCAACACTACTTGCAACCCACAGGTACCAATCTGAGGTTTGGATACAAAGATTGGATACAAGAGATGAACTAGGGTTTGAGAGGAGATGGTGCTGGTGAAGATGTTGATGGAGATTGACCCCCTCCCGATGAGAGGATCGTTGGTGATGACGATGGTGATGATTTCCCCCTCCCGGAGGGAAGTTTCCCCGGCAGAACAGCTCCGCCGGAGCTCTAGATTGGTTCCACCAAGGTTCCGCCTCGTGGTGGCGGAGTTTCGTCCCGTAAGCTTGCTTATGATTTTTTCCAAGGTAAGAGACTTCATATAGCAGAAGATGGACACTGGAGGGCCACCAGGGGGCCCATGAGACAGGGGGGTGCACCCAGTAGGGGTGGGCGTGCCCCCACCCTCGTGGACAGGGTGTGGGCCCCCTCTGGTACTTTCTTTGCTCAATAATTCTTATAAATTCCAAAAGTGACTTTCGTGGGGTTTTCAGGACTTTTGGAGCTGTACAGAATAGGTTTCCAATATTTGCTCCTTTTCCAGCCCTTAATTCTAGCTGCCGGCATTCTCCCTCTTCATGATAAACCTTGTAAAATAAGAGAGAATAGCCATAAGTATTGTGACATAACGTGTAATAACAGCCCATAATGCAATAAATATCGATATAAAAGCATGATGCAGAATGGACGTATCACCCACCGCATTTCGCCACTTCCGCTTGCCGCCTCCTATCACCATCGACTTTCTCAATGCTGCTCGTGGTTGACCCAGCTCCGCTCGGTTGGGGAATCTGCCGTACTGAGGGTTCTTTCTCATGGACGACAAAGTAAATAATTTAATGAGATATTATCTCATATCTTATCCCAGTTCATCTGCCTCCTTTAATCACCTGGCAGAAATCACTATGAATTCTTTTTATTCGAGATGATTTGAGGGTTTTCTTTCATTCATACAATGTACAGTGCACCAACACTTCAGGACTTTACGACCTCCGCCAGAGATTCCATCTCACCGTACCAGATAACTTGAGGACGCACGCATATGTTCAGTCTCACCCTAAATCGGTTGGCATGGCCTACTTGCCTGAACATATTCTAAATATTGCTACATTTGGATAAAAGGTGCCACATGCACCATACACGTCAAAGGGGATTTCCCCTCTTCTTTATAGATTAGGAAAATTAATGATGTATTGTTCTTTCAATTACTCTCATATTTCCATGACATTATGTTTACCCTATCTGTTTAATTATAGATTTTTGTCCTTCGATTTCAACTGCTGTACAGTTCTTTCAATTTGGGCCCATATTTGCATGTTACCATATTTTCTTTAACAATCCTTCCATTTTCTGCAGCACATCTCTTGTTATGCAACAAATTATGTAGTGCATAATTTTTCCCTTTACATAGATCAAGGCTGCACAGATGTCATACTGCACACAAACCATAGATTTACAATCATTGCTACTGTAAGACTTGATGAACGTGATGACTCCTATTTTGGCACTGGCTTTTGGAAACAAATTTGTAAGTTTTATGTACTGAAAGCTGGCAATAAAATTGCACTGCACATAAAAGGGCCTGGTCATGAGATATTTGCTAACTTCCCCGACAAAATCATCCGTCCAGATTTTGTTCGAAGTAAGTTTTCTTTTCAACTATCTGCATGTTGACTTACCCAGCAATGTCAAATGAATTGTGTAGTATTTAAGCAACCAATTGTTATTCCCTTTTCTTACTATATTCCTACCTAGTAACTTCTAGTTACCAACACACTTTTCTATTGCCCTGTTTTAACTAAATATTCCCTATACAACACTTTTTTTGGAATGAGTGTCTTGTGCAGTTCAACTAAAATGTCACGTGAGCACCATCTCTCAATTTTTGTGGAACTGTACAAAAAGGTGATTGGTGTTTCGAAGGTCCCCATCAAATTCTGCTGGTAATCTTGTGCAACATTTTATTAGCTTTTGCAAGATGAGCCGTCAGTGTCACCACAGTGGCACGTTATTTTAGTGGAACTTCACAAAAGGATAAGCAAATTATAGTTGCACCCTACATGAGCAGGACAGCCAACCTTAATGTTGCTGAATTTTAGTGCAACTACTAAAGAAGAACCTGCCAGCTCACGAGAGCAAGTACTTATTGCTAGCTGAATGATGCAATATTTGCTTCATTTCAGGTGAACTTCAGTAAAAGGCGCATGAATTGAATCATGGAACTCCAGGCTGGCCTCATCCGAGTGGAGTTGCAGGTTCACCACATCGAGTCATGGCGGCATAGGGCCCCTCACACCGGTCAGTACTGTCCTTTATCAACATGATTGTGCTTTTTCATACTATGCTAGTGTTCTATTTTTTAAATAAAGCTATTCTGTCGCAATCTTTTCTCGTTTTGGAAATAAAGTTTGTTTTAACTAGTGCCACTATTATACTTCCTCCGTCCCAAAATTGATGTCTTAGATTTGTCTAAATACGAATGTATCAAGTCACATTTTAGTATTAGATACATCAGTATCTAGACAAATCTAAGACAAGAATTTTGGGACGAAGGGAGTAGTAATCATGCTCTTTCTTATCTATGCAAACAAGGATACTCAATTACAGATGTTGTGATGGTCAAGAGCATTCGCCAAGTTCTTGGGTTGTACGACACGGCTAGCCAAGATGGATTTAATCCCGATATTCAGTTTATCAAAAGGCTCTAATGGGTTGGTTCTGAATCTTGCAGGTTTGGAATCAATGAGATGTATAGGGATCTTTGTTGTAGTTATTGTTTGAATCTTATTTGTTGGTTCTGAATCTTGCAAGCTGGGAATCAATGAGATGTGTAGGCATCTTTGATGTACTTATTAGTTGAATCCTATTTGTTGGTTCTGAATCTTGCAAGCTGGGAAACACGGCATGATGATGCGGAGGACAACAACCATAACAAACAGTTCAAACTTGGTAGTATTATCTGTGTGGAAGTGCGACAAATGTGTTGATCGTGTGTGTCCTGAGAATAATAATTCTAATTGTTGTGCATTTTGATCCTGTGGCACTGATAGAATGAGCCAATGCATTTCTTGTTTTAAGAATAAATTTCTATTAAAGCTAATTAAATTTAAGTAAAGTGACCACTAACACTTGTTATTACAAAACCGATAGAGACCCGCTCGTGAACCGATGTGTGGCTAGAATAGGTCTCTTAATGGGGGTGTTTGAATGCGCCGAGGGTGCATGTTCTGCCGGGCGTGCAGTGGGGGAGGGATGGGCAATAACTGTTGTCGCTTGTACATAGTCAATTTACTGTTGAATCCAGTTCCCCAAGAGCAGAAAAACAAACTGCTGCCGCCGCCTATCCACTCGTTCACTTGAAGAGACTCCAATGGCGATCCGATGGGTGAGCCTGCTGGATATGGACTTCAGCAAGGAGTTCACCTTTGAGTTTGTCGTTAAGTCCCATGGCTGCACCAAGTTGAATGTGATGTACACCAACAATCCAGACTCGGTGAACCTCTGCCTCGCCGAGTTCAAGCAGTACCTACAGGACGACAAAGCACAAGGTAGCATGACTAGACCTTGTGCCCATCCATTCATCTCCTGACAGGGACCAGCAGATCGCGGTCGCACAGGTATGCATGCGGGATGAGGTTCTCGTCTACCACTGTTGTAGGGCCATCAGAGGTTCTAGAGCATTCGCCCGTTTGATCGTCAGCGCCGACTGCACCTTCGCTATGGTGGAGAGAGGGAAGAACGCGACGATTCGGCCATCTTGTGCAACAAGCTTGTCGACATCCAGAAGCAATACAAGATCATCAGCAACAGGCAAGAGAAGGACTCCATGGTTGACCTCGCCGAGACCATCATCAACCCCTGCTATGCCAACATGAAAGAAGACAACGATACCAAGGACCTGAACACGTGGGAGGTACCTCTGAATCTAGCCTACATAACCTACATGGCCAAGGACGCATACGCATGCTACGACATGTACAGGCGGTCTTGGACATGAGGGCGTGTCTGCTTCCCGTAACCGACGAGTACACGAACAGCCGCAGCGTCATTTTCAAGCATGCCAAGAAGGTCTAGATGTTGTACTTTATCTATTTAAGCACCATTATCATCTGAGTGTTTCATGCATTAGCCTATGTGTTGTAATTATCTGTTTTGTACGAAATATTTCTTCTAAGAACCCATTAACCTGTTTGCTTTTTTTAGTGGCTACTTGCTTATGTATGTAACTAGTTCACTCGTCCGTTTAAAAAAAACTAGTTCACTCAACTATCGTGCTTTGAATCTCCTTCCTCCCAACATATTCCCCTTCTTAGGTGGACCCAGTAGGTCTCGTACATAGGCATATGGGACCAACCACCTATCCATTTGTATTTCTTTATTTTGTTCAATCTTTCGTCCTCTTCCTATACAGCGGCTGGCCATCATAGCCTATGACGTTGGCCAGGCCATCCCTCTACTCTCACACATTGTCTGGCCTCGGTAGCTCTACCGGCCCACCCTGCACCCGAACAAGTCAACCCTCGTACTCCCCTCCGCCTACATCTTCCCCCTCTCCAGTTTGTTCGGTCCGAGGTCTCGACGTCCTCCTCCTCCTTGGTGCTCTCGCCACGGCGCGACTGTCTATCATTCTCAACATGGTCAGCAAAATAAGAGGAATCGGGAGACAACTGTTCGTCGAGAGGCTGACAGTCCCGGGCCCACCAGGTCCATGGCCTAGGTTTTGTTGTTTAACATGGGCAACCCACGACATGTTTCAACGTTTTTTGGATCCAACAGGTATCAAGCGGCCTCTGTGCCTCCTGACCTTGCTTGTCTATAACATCAGTAGCCCAAGTTATGTTTGTTTTTTCAAGATGACACACAACTCAGTTCTATTTTCTATAAGAATGGAAAACTGAACCTAAGTTTTCCGTTCTATAATAGTGTGTATATATATATATATAGGACAAAATTTTCCTACTACCGGGTGTAGTTACTCCCACTTTTGTTTCATACATTTTAGGTAGTTTCTATCATATCGGAGAGTATGTACGCGTAGTATGTAGTATGTAATAATGTTTAGGTAGTATATATACTATTTTTTATGTAGTATGTAGTATATTTTGAGCATACTCCTTTTTACGTACAAATATGTACGTATTTCACAAATATTGTAAAAACATGGGCTCACATGCAATTTTTTCACATAATTCGCTTTGGAGTATCTTAGATATAGTATATGAGCATACTAAAAGTAATAAAGTAGAGTATATACTACCACATGGTAGTATATAAGAAATGGGTGTTACTACACCCGGTAGTAGGATGCATTTTCCCTATATATATATATATATATATATATATATATATATATCTTATTTTATTACATATATATATATAATAGAAACAACATAAGGTTCCGTTAAACCTATCTTTCGTCCAACCATTTTATTGACCTTTCGACTTCCTTTATTTTTCGTTTTCATTAATCCTATATCTAAATTTTATCCCACTTTCTTTTTCGATGTAAACTGAGTTTTCTCCCAGTACTTTTTCCTAGAACCAACTCAACTGTCCCACGTCTAGCCCAAAAAATAATAATACCCCACGTCCTATTATCTCATTAAATTAAAATGATATTTTATTTCATAAATTGAAAGTTCTTACAAAATAATGATAATAATTCTTTATATATAACTTGGCAAGTTAACTCCTAGTGATTGCGTACATAAGCTTGCAAAGATTTTACTGACCAATGCAGTAATAGACGTGCAATCATGTGTTTATGTTTTTATAACATTTCTCCGTCCAGCCCAACATGATATTTTCACCCAGCCCAGCAAGTCCGTGGATTTCAAGAAAAATGCAAATGGGCTTTAAATTCTACCATAATATATAAACGGGCTGCATAGATGTTAAATCATTGTTTCACCCAGCCCACCAAATGGTCTAAAAAACCAAATGGACAGGCTGACATGTGGGCCAGTAGATCGAAGCCTAAGCACTTTCACAAAAAATAAATATACAAAGGTCGAAGCCTAAGCAAGGCGTTGGATTTACATCCAACGGCCGACATTCATCTTCAATCTCTCGTCTTCTTCCCCTAGTGCTGTCGGGACCGCCTGCTCCAGCCTCTGGCGTCCAACGGTGCTATTTTGCATGCCTCGCAGTGAAATGCTACCCCGCCGACGGCCAGGCCATCCCTCCACTCCGCACCTCCTGTTATTCTCCGACTCCACTGCCGCATCTTCCCCATCTCCGGGTCATTCCAGTCTGGGGCCTCACCATCGTCCACTGCCTCGCTGCGCTTGGCGTGGCGTGGTTAACAAACAAGAGTCATGGGAAGAGGACTGTAAATGGAGAGCCTGACGGCTGGGACCCACGGGGTCCATGGTCGCACACAAGGAAAGTTCCTCCTTATTATAAGCTGAACAAAAATGTTTCCTCCCCCTGATAGCTGGGACCCACCGGCTGTATCTTCGCACAGAAGGAAGTGCCTCCTTGTTATGCAAAAAAAAACTATTCCTCCCATTGACAGCTGGGACCCATTAGATTTGGTGGTTGACTTGTGGGCCTACTAAGCGGACGTGTACGCAGGGCTTTGTCAACTTAATCAACAAATGATTCTAGCAGTTGTACCGTTGGATGTTAATCCAACAACCGTGCTCCTTCTTCAACCTTTGTTCTTGCTCCTGTCTCCTGTGGGCGGCAGTGCTGCCGCGCACCCGAACCAGTCAAGTTTTCCACTCCTCTCCATCTGTAACTCCACTGCCGCGTCTTCCCCATCACCGGGTCGTTCTAGTTTGGGGCCTCGCCGTCGTCCATCAGCCTTGCTGCGCTCGGCACGGTGTGGTTAATGTGGTCAACAAACAAGAGTCATTGGAAGATGACTGTACGTGAGAGGATGACAGTGGGAAGCACCATGCCAATGGACGCATGCATGCAACTACATCCTTTTTACCCTGAAAAATAATGTTTTCTCCCCCTAACTGCTGGGACCCACTAGCTACATCTTCGCGCACAAGGAAGTGCGTCCTTATTATGGGCAAGAAAATACCCCCCCTGACAGCTAGGACCCAGCAGCTATATCTTCGCACGCTAGGAAGTGCGTCCTTATCCTCTCTGACACTTGGGACCCACCTGGTCGAAGCATATGTAGCATTGTCTGTCTTGTCGGAACGTGTACATACATACTGGTCGATCGGTCGCTCTGCAACGATGAACCGTGGCAGAGTAAGTAGCGGCACATGTCATAGTATAGCCCCCCACGTAGCAGTTCAGGCTGTCCATTCTAAACCGTGTACACTTACATACATCCACATGCCAAAAAATACGGCCACATACGTACATACGGGCGGGGTCTCAAACGCCTACTCGCACATACGTACGACAAGGGCTCATGTACATGGCTGGGTCAGAATGGAGAAACTGCGCCGTCGTCGTGTTCATGGGGAGCCAACCGGCTGGGTCGGAACGGAATGCGTCATCGTGTTCATCGGGAGCCAACCGTCTTGGAAAGAACAGCCGATCGAAACGAGGAATGGCGTACCGCAGAACAGAGGAAATGGCCTTGTGTTCGACCGGCCATGGTCGAAACAGGATCCTGTTGATCGGGAGGGCTCCGGCGTATTGCAAAACGGAGGAAACAGAATTCTCTTGGACCTCCTACGGTCAAAACGGGGTCTTGCTGAGCAGGAGGGGTGTGGCGTACAGCAAAACGAAGGAAACAGACTTGTGTTACAGTGCTACGGCCGAAACGGGGGTCTTGTTCATCGGGAGGGGTGTGGCATACCGCAAAACGGGACTCCATGGGATATTGTTCATCTCCACCGTCGACCTCCTCCAACCTCCATGTGCTACTGTTCATCCACCGTCGACCTCCTCCAGCCTCCACTTGTGACTATTCATCCACAGGCTCCTGTTCATCCAGCATCCACCGCTCCTTCACCGACTACTATTCAACTAGCCCTCTCCACTTGGTCCTGTTCAACCACCCCTTCATAGGCTACTGTTCATCTAGCCCTCCATCGGCTACTGTTCAACCAGCCCTCCACGGGGTCCTGTTCATCCAGCCCTCCACGGGGTTCTGTTCATCCACACCCAACCGGCTCGATCGGGGTCCTGTTCATCCAGCGGCAATGGCCTCTACTACCACGAGGTCCTGTTCATCCAACCCCCCACCGAAAACTGTTCATCCAAACCCCCCAACAACGCTCACTATTCATCCAGAGGCAGCATCAATCGGCTTCAGTTAGTAGCAGCAGCGAAGGAATCGCTCGACCGGGTTCAGTTAACAGCCATCGATCGATCGCTCGGGTTCAGTAACGCGTAGCCTGCAGTGCAATCGCTCAGGTTCAGTTAGGCGAACGCCTTGCTTGGGTTTAGTTAGAGCCCAACACCTCGCACCCACGTGCGTACGTGTACGAGAGAAACACGCATTGCTCGGCCCCCGACCGCCCACCGTAACCAGGAACTCCCCGATATTTTCCTCGCCCTCACGTCTACCCCGGTTTTTTCCTTCATGGGCGGCCCAAAGAATGTCATGCAGCTGCGTCTCCGGCCCACCCAGGACGAAAAGCCCATTTTCTGTCATGATTTTTGTCATAGAAGTAGGAGCCCACCACATCTATGATGATACCGGGTTTTGTCACAATTATCATCATAGAAGTGTCATAAACATGACAGAAAACTATTTCGTTCGTCCCAAAATGCTTGTGTAGGGGAAATGCAATAATCAACTACAGTGCTCCATTCACTATCTTCATCTAGCCTTGTTGTTTCTTGAGAATCATGTGGGGAGGCTGACGCTGCATTCTTTAAATGAGGATCTTTACTCACAGTAGTCCACTAGCCTGACTGCCTCATCATAAGTGATTGATGAGGGATACACAAGAACAATAGTTTGATGTAAGAACATGGTTAATAGACAGATGTACTAGTATGTACCAAAAACAAGAAGGCATGTCATATTCAAAGGTATAATGTCTAAGCTAAGAAGATGTAATTTAACCAAATTGGAAGCAATACAAGCTAGACATCTGGATGGAGTGGTGAGCATGATCATCTAGGACCCGAGAGCCTGGCGGGAGGCGGGCTGCTTCACCAGCATCATGGATTTTCAGTAGGCTTCCAGGTGATGCATGTCTGTGTTGGGCTTGTCATTGGCTCGGCCCGTGCCTGACAGGCTTTTGGTGCTCCCGGGATGGTGGTTCATGTAAAAAATATCTTTCCTTATCTTATTAATGACCAACTTTGGCCTTTTGAATACATGCTAGACACCATATGCAACATGCAACCACATATGACACCGCGAAGTTAAAGCAGGCGCCTGGAGTGGTGGTTCATTGCGAGCGAGATCATCAACTCCAGAGCTACGTTTACCGTCTCCATCTGCTGACACTACACCCTTTAAAGTGCTGAAATGTGTCTGGCCTACCCGCGTACAAAGCTGGAGCGACATCTTTTTTTTCTTTTCTGCTTCTGTCAAGGCAGAGTCTAAAATACCCTTGCATAAAAACACAATAGTGAGAGTATGGGTGGAGTATGTGCAGAACTTGTGAACTGTAAAAGTAGCAGATAGCAGGTGGCTGCAAAATAAATGATAGGAGACATATGATAGCTCTGCAACATTGCATGACAAACAAAATTAGATTCTACTCCGTATGATTTTGTAATATATGAGCACAGGGATGGCTGGGAAATGCAGGTACTCCTCCAGCACACTACCACATGTGGTCCTATCAAAATAACAGTCGTCTGAAAATAAATAGGTCAGTCGTTTTTTTATGAACCGTCCGATCTGTAAGGAACGGGTAAATGGGCTTCGTCTACCTCCCGCCAGTCACTGTTGACGATCTTTCTTGAACCGCCAGCGACCATCGGCCCAGATCCCTACCGCTATCGCCCCGCCCTCCCCTCGACCTCACACCACCGTCGTGCTTGGCAAGGCCCCCCGACCATCCCTTTAATCCCGGCAAACCTCCAGATCGGGCGCCAGCAGCTCTAGGCCCCCCACACAGCCTTAAGATAAACACCGAGGCGCTGCTTCCCCGGCATAATAGGCAGACTAGCGCCTGTTACGCCGGGGAATGCTTCCTTTAATTGGGAATCAACTGACCAGGAATTGAAATCCAGGTGGGCGACAGACCTCTAGCTAAGGTGAAATAGTATATGAGGAGAAACCTTGTGCCTCGCTAGTTACTAGGAACATCTAGTATCAAGAAGAAGCGGTCAACTAGTGTCTTCTGTGGGATGAATACCATGCAAGCAGACATGTAAGATTTGCACGAATAAGGGAAGAGGAGTACCATTTCTAGTTGCTAGTGCTGTGTCCTCCATATGTCGCGGCGATCTTCTTCTTTTTACAAAGGAAACCAATGTTTTGGAGGAGGGTGCAGCCTTGGATGAACCCATGGCCAAATTGTTGACTGTGTTGCCGTGGCCGTATGTCGGCGGAGGGGAAGCAGATCCGAGGCAGCGAAGGACAGAGTAGCAGGAATAGCTCTGGTGTGGTGGACGGTGGCAAATTGGAGCGGCAGTGGTGAGGCGCAGGACGACATGGTTGAACTGGCTCGGGTATGGAAAGCTCGGCCTCGGCTTCAACTACTAGCCGTGGAGGGCGTTGCGGTTGAGGTTGCGGTGGACGATGACGTCGGGGTATCGTCTCCAGCGTGATGAAGGAGGGCGGCGGTTGATGGGTGGGACGGGGTGGCGGACGGAGGACGCTGGAGTTTCGCGGTTGGTGGAGAGGTAGTTTTGGCGCCCACGAAGTACGAATGAGGAATCAGATGGGGGCGAGGGGAGCTAAGGGAGAACCATGTTTCGGTCTCGGACACGCTTGTTTTTAGCTTTTTTGAACTGATGGGACACGCTTGTTTGAAATTTTAGAAAAGTACAAACATTGCCCCCCTCTTAAATTTCCGACCTACTGCGGGTCGAGGGTAGGATGGTAATCCCAGGTGTCCCAAATAGTGGGCAGGAGCGATTTTGGCCACGCGCATTTGTGCTTAGGCGGCCATTGTGTATGAATGTTTTTCGGAGGCGGTTGCGTGGCGTCTAGATGAAGCTACAAACCTACCCTGGTTTAGACCTTTGGACGTCGGGCCGGTAGGTTTCACGAGTCGGAGTTAGAAAAGTAATTTCCTTCTACTGCCAAACATTGGTCTCACGCGGTTTCGGGCGAGTAGCTCTTTTGGCACTTCGTTCGAAATTTTGAAATAGAAGCATTCACGTTTAGAGTACTCTTGAACTAGGAGGATTGACCTAAATAGACAACGTTAAATTCGACTTTGTATGTTTGAAAACCTCATTAAATTATGCGCTTCTTTTTGAAATTTTGACACTTGAAAATCCTATAACTACGATTATTTTGGAATGGAGGAGGTAAATTTGAATCTATTTTGTACATGACTATATATGCTATTATGTACAAAAGCAGAGCAAAGATTGGTTCCCCCAAAATGTAGGTATGATTTACAAATGCCATGATGTCGAATTCAAATAATTGAATGGACTTCATGTTGAATTCGAATTTTTAAACCACCTTAAGTTGAATTCAAATGTATGCTAGTTCATTGCTAGCTATTTATAATGTTCATTGTGTAACTTTCTTATGTATAATGTGCTTTACACACACAACATGAACTATACTCACGTTTATATTTGATTGCTAAAGCGATGCATTGTCTGGAGTTCAAAATACTAACTATGTGGATCAATTATGTCGAATAATAACATAGACATGCTCAAATTTGATAGAATCTAGATGTCTGATGGATCAATGACCGTTCCTTATGCGAATTGCAAATATCATGATCCCATCCTAATATTTGGATACAATTCATATTTTTAATCAATGTGTACATCACTCTTTTACATGTAGTTTCACTCTCCATCAGTGGACTCTCACACATGATCACACACTCTCTCCCGAGGTGTCTTTCTCACAGACATGTTCTCGATATAACCCTCCCTCCCTCTCGCAACCATTTACGACTGTTTTCACTAACCTTTATCACAAGCACTCTTCCTCTCACAAGCATAGACACGCACAATCCCCATCAACCCTTTCTATATACATAGACCTGCCTACATGTCTCCCGTATGCACATTATCATTAGGCCTGTCTCTCACGCATTTTCTCACACCTCTCTTCCTAATAGACGAGTATTATTCTAGCAGAGCATTCTGTAGGATGCCCCTTAAAGTTAGGTTGGATGAATAGTAATATCAGAGATAAGGGTTACCTTAGTCCGAGGACCTAGGGTTACAAATCCTAGCCGGCTTTGTCAGTGGACACAGAGTCCTTCACGGTTCTGCTATCTTTGTCTTGTATGACTAGTCATCCATGGGTCTCCCTAAATGCGTCACGGGCCGACCAATGTGGCGCAGGACGGAAACGAACCAAGGGCCTCACCTCGGCCCACCGTCATGCGGTGACACACCCTCTACCCACAGGTCTTGTTATCTTCTCACACCCACACATACCAACACATACACCACACAAAAAAAATTCTCCCCGTGCCTCTATCCCCTCTCCCTTGCATATACACACTCAAGGGCATCTCTCGCGGTGACATCATATTCGTCTCTCTCTCTCTAGACCTCTCTCATTTGTCGTGCTATCTCTCCCATGTCGCCCCCCGTCGGCCCCTCTATCCATGCCTCTCTCGAATACGTAATACACACACATACCTCTCTAGGCCCTGCCAAATACATCAACTACACATTCACACATGTTACATCACGTACCCCATTGATCTAAAAAGCCCTCTCTTCACGTTTATTTCGCATACAACATTCATTTTAGAATTCTACATATATACAACATTACAAATTTATATGGAGGAGTACGAACGTTAATTTGCATTGCATGGTGCCCATAATGTTATTTATTCCACACTGTGAATTTTTTATTTTTATACTATATATAAAGTTAGTAATAATAAAGAGAAACGAAGAGCATCTCTCTCTCCATCGCATACACCCCCTCTACGCCCCTTTCACGTACGCACACAAACTATCTCCAGGTCCTCTAAAAGTGTGCCCCCAGCATATTCACGCATGTTTCATATTTCTCTCGCGATTTATACAGTGACGATCATTGTATTTGAAGCCAAAGCACGATACGAACATTGGACTTCAGAATCCACTCATTACGGTCACCATTTATGCTTTGTGGTTATTATACAGTCACGGGCTCACCATACATCTCTGTATTTGCTCAAGACATGACTAGTTGACCAGTTAAAAGCTCCATGTGGCACCTCTAGTGTTGCATCACATTATATCACTACCATTGGGCCCACCCGTCCGTGTGTATCTACTCTACATCTACACTCTTATAAAAAACAGAGTTGGTGATGATGGTGTGCCTCCGATCCTGCAATATAGGCCGTCTGATTTATATCTGACGGATAGGAAGGAAATTATGGCAATTTTGCAAAATGGACCCACACACCTCTCCACATTTTCAAATAAGGCCTTCCCTTGTTCAGCCTTTTCTCTCACAAGATAAACTACTCATACAAATGCATCTTGATGTTACATGTAACGCACGGGCATCTTGCTTGTATGAATGAAAACAAATGACAAAAAAAATATTGGACGATGGTTTGAAGTCATGACCGCGGGCATAGAAGACAAGGTGGCCTTGTATTGGTATGCTGAGCCGTCTGTTTTAAGACATAGGAGCTGGTGTGGTGATTATACACACGCACGCATGCACACAAACTGCATGCACGCAACACTCACACGAACACATGCAGCCACACACACACGCAACACTCGCAGGTACACACGCAGCCACACACGCACGCAACACTCACACGTACACACGCGGCCACGCACGCATGCAACACTCACACGCACACATGCACGCATGCATGCACACACCACACGACCAACACACACTCTCATGCTCAAGTGCTCAACCTACACGTGCATGCGCACACATCAGGCCCTGACAGGCACATACACAACAAGGTGGTTCCCGCGCACGGGTTGGAGTCTTGTCGCGCCTGCGTAAATTTATGTTTATATGACCTTTTTCCTATGCGAACTAACAGGTGGGACCCACAAGGAACGTGGTCAATTTAACTAGTCAACATGGTGCCACGCAGACTATTTGGCCAGTCAACAGAGTGCAATTCGATGCTGAACAGTGAGCAAGTGATTGTATAATCACCGCAAAACGTATATAGTGACTGTAATGAGCGTATTATGAAGTCCGGTGACCGTATTACGATTTTCTCTCTATAGGCCCTCAAAAACTACATCTCTACACGTTCTTGCATGTTACATCTAACAACTATGCAATACAGCACTACTACTACACTCTAACACAATAAATCATATGTGCTTTTAGTTTTACTAGATATCATATTGTTACTTAATTATTCAGTTTGCATACATTAAAATTGCTGAAATGTATGGCCAGTATCATCAACCGCGCGGGAAAAATCCCGCCCTTTCCTATTTAATCGGGTTTGTATTGATGAATTGTGCGAAATAGCAAAACTATAGTACTATAGTACTACACTACAAGTAACAGTTCACTGGGCCGCTGTGTGGTGTACTCCTCCGTCGTAAGAGTGGAGCGCTCGCTCTCATAAATTTTCTAGTCCCTTTCGCTGACATGTGGGACATCAAGCAACTGGGTCCACGTGCCATACCTAAACACAATGCAGAGCAGCAGGGGTGAAGCACCCCAGTCATGGCTCCAGCGTAGTAATGAGCAATGAGGCGTCAAATCACAAAGCAGCGCGTTTCCTGCAGTTAAGTTGGAGGGACGAAGTAATAATGCTAAAAAAAGAAGTTGTACGGACGAAGCAACCATCTTTTCGATCGTTGCTGAATCCGCATCTCCCTCATCTTCTTCAAGTTAACCACGTGTTGCTTCTGCCATTGTTCTGCCTCATGTGGGATGCAGATCGGCTTGGTAAAGCACTGACATGTGGGACCGCATGTTATCAAACCGCCAGACCAATGTCCTCTAAAAATAAGAAACCTCCCCCGCCACCCGCACGACAAAATCACCTCCGTTTTACTAATCTTGATTCTATAATTTTTTTGACCAATATAATTGAGATTTGTATAGATAGCACACATGAGAAAAACCAAGTGGTACGGTTAAGGGCATCCACAATGTGTAGCCAAATGTGAAAATAGCTTTTGGCATCGATGGGAACCATTATGGATGGTGCTACCAAAGCCAAAAAGATTGAACCGAAGCTCCCTGATTGATTGATTGATTGAAGGAATAGAAAAATGCAATGTCTCTCCTCTTTCTCCCTTGCTTGGACGCATGTATAGTATAGAGCACAGAGTCTACTCCCATGTCCCTTCTATCAAAAACACAAAGCAGTGAGGCGTCAAATCACAAAGAGTGAAACACCAATTGTCTCTCCAGCTTGGTGAAGCAACCATCATTTCACTCTTTGCTGACTCCGCTTCCCCATCGTCTTCTTCGAGAAACCACCTCACTGCACTAAGCTGGAGAGACAATGCTATTGTGTACTAGTACTAGTACATTTACATGTCCTTTGGTTCAACGGACTTCCTGGATGCAAATAATGCGGTTGTCTCGGCTTGCAGGTGGCACTTGCAAATGACTTACCGTGGTCTCCCTCAATGGTGTTCTTCGTCGAATGCACTTCGCCAAACCACAACGTTTGAGATATCGTCGACGTCACCGCAATGGGGAAGGAAGTCAAATAGTTACTACCTCCATTCTTTTGTACACAAGGCCAGTATATCAAAATTACAATTTGTAGAAGTCCACTAACACTAATCGAGGCAAAATTGACGGGGTTTGCCTGGTACTAGCAACCAAGGACATTAATATACCCTCAATGCATGCGGAAGTGAGAAGGTTGGTTTGCATGGCGCTACATTAATCAAGCGATGAGGAGTGGATGGTTAGCTCTTTGGGCTAGAGAAAAAAATAAGCATTAATTGGCACGTCAAACGAGGATTTGTATCGATTAATCCCGCGAAGGAAAACCCCGCCTTTCTTTCTTAACACTAGTACTCCTACGTACGTACTTGTATCCTGTTTGAGTTTAGGCCTTGCATTGCCATACTTCGCCACACATTTTTTCCAAGCTTCCCCAAATTTTTAAAAATGAAAAGGAGGCACACTTGTGCATGGCTGTCGCGGTCGCACCGCACCCTCGCACAGTTGCTCCTGCACGCCGCGGTCGCACCGCACCCTCACACACTCGCTCCTCCACGCCGCAAACCCAACCAAGGGAACGCACCCTCACTGACACGTGCTACCGCATGTGATCAAACAAAACTCAGCCATCCTACCGCTGACACATAATTTTCATTCATACAGTATGTTAACAAACCGCGTGTTGGGAAAGATCCATACGACTCGTGCAATCGTCTGTTGGGGAAGAAGAAGAGGTGAGGAAGAAGGGTAAGGAGACGTAGGATATTCATCCAACCACCTGAAATGGTTGACTGACCCAAATGATGAAAGTTAGGCGACTTGCATAAATATATGTTTTTACACAACAAAAGATCCCTAAAAACAACAACATAGAGAAAAACTATCACTACTCGCGGAACGAGACAACCTCGCCGTCTTTGGCTACCGGCGCGAACCAGCCGTAGCTGCCCACGTGTGTCTTCGCACCGTGGTTGTCCTTGGCCTCTAGCTACTCATTCACGTGGAGCGTGCAGGCACTCTGCACGAATGAGAGCACCTCCCGGTTCAAGTCCAGGACGTACGGTTCCGCCTGCTGGAGTGCCTCGATGGCAGCGGCATCCGCATGCTCCATGTCGAGTTGAGCCTCCGCCGCCCGGTTCAAGTCCAGGATGTCCAGTTCCACCTGCAGGAGGGCCTCGATGGCAGAGGCATTCGCGCGCTCCGCGTAGAGTTGAGCCTTCGCCACCCGATTCACATCAACGATATCTGGTTCCGCCTACAGGAGAGCCTTGATGGCAGCGGCATGCGCGCGCTCCGCGTTGAGTTGATCCTCCGCCTCCCAATCCTCCTTTAGTATCGCCAGGTTGAACCGCTGGTCCGCCTGCACCATGGGGGACCTGGACGTCGGCACGAAGTCGACGTCCATCGTATCATACGCATCGGGGGCCTTCTGTGCCGCGACCTCCGCCATGAACATTGGATCGGCTTCCTCCTCCTCGTAGCTTGGCTCTAGAGAACTGGGGGATTGGCCCACCGCAAAGCGAGCTTGGGAACGGAGGTCCGTGGCGCCGACCGCCGCCGTGATTTCCGTGCGGCGCTGCGGCGTCAGCATCTTGTAGTACATGATCTTGCAGCGCACCATGGCTTTCAGACGAACTAGGTGACGCTTGATGCGGGCTAGGGGATCGAAAGGTGGGGGAATCGGCTGGAGAGGAGGTGTGGTTTTGGGGCAGTGGCTAGAATTGGCCGAGCAGTGAAGGTTTTGGTGTGAATAGTCATTCTGGTGACGATCGGTCAATCGGTTTTGACTGTACATCACTCTTGTCGCGTTTGCGTTGCACCCCAATACGCTAGACCCTCCATGTCGCTCACCGAATGGAACACGCTTCGTCTTGCATTTTTGCTCGCTTGTGGGACTGCAGTTGAGAGCAAACCGACGTCCCTCCCCCACCCCCGCCTGTGTCATATATACTACTACTCCCTCTGTTTTATGCGGAGTAAATAAAAATAGAGGGAGTATACAATGGATGAGGATCCCCTGATGTGGCCGAACCCATTGAGTAACTGACATGCGGTGCCTAGCAAGCATGGGGCCTGCCAGTAAGTGACCGAAAGGGAGGGTAAGGCAGGGATACCTACGTCAGAGGATCCATTTCCACTACTACTCCCTCCTTCCATCTATACAGGGCCTAATGAATTTTTCAAGGCTAACTTTGACCAAATGTTAGAGTAATAATATATGACTTGCAACTTACACAAAGCATATAGTCAAATTCGTATGTGAAAGGAGCTTCCAATGATATAATTCTCACATTATACATCTCATGTACTATTAATCTTGTCAATAGTCAAAGGCGGTTTTGAAAAACACATTAGAGCATGGTTAATAATGTAGCCGGCTGTTGGCTATAAAGAGATGCCACCTCACTTAGAGCCATCATAAAAATACTCATATAAGCATTTAATCTTTGCATGGTTAAGTAATAGGTTGTCTCTTAGAATGGCTATTAGGTTGGCTATAAGAATTTAATATTTGCATGAGCAAGGTATATGATTGGAAGAGATCAGTTGCATGCATAATATTTTTTCTTGATCTATGTGTTATAGCCAGGCTGTAGAATAAGAGCCCGCTTCACTCTCTCTCCTCTCTTCTCACTCCTCCAAGTAGGATCTTAATGATATGGCAAGTATTATAGCCTGCTGACTAGGCCTTATTAGACTTGCTCTTAGGCCCTATATAAATCAAATGAGGGAGTACTATGAGCACTGCATACTCTACTACAGATGTTGTCAGTACTCCACTAGTACTATTGGACAGGGAGCTTAAAAATAGTTACTATTGGACTGGCTATACGTGGCAAAATCCTAGTAGGAAGAGCATGCGCGAGAACAAGCGCATTCACGTGGTTGAAAACAAATTGGAAACCATATCTGTTTGAATACTTATCTAGGAGAACGTATGAATCTAACAATATTGATTGGGCGTTGTTGAATATTGATACTTTTTTTGTAAGTTTGATCAAAGTAGAGATACTTTGACTACACATAAAACTTATATGTAAACTAGAAAGGATCGGAGGGAGTATATTGTACGTTCAGAAGCAAAACGAACATTGAATACCCTTTCTATATAATTAGCGGATGCTATGATCACCGGTTCAAAATTTTGAATCCACCTTAGGTATCACACATGCAACCACTCGTTCTCTCTCGATTTCATCTCGGGGTCCGGACATCGATTGAAAGAGGACTAGGGTGGGTACAATACGTTCATTTCGCTTATGAACGTAAAATATACTCCCTCTGATCCCCACAGACCCCCTACCCCCGCGGGTCATTTCTATCATAGAAACAGACCAGACCTTTATCTCCTTGCATGACACGCAATTGATCTCTCAACATCAATCAATATCGTCAAGATGTGTCGGGGCATGAACCGAATGGGATGTCAAAACTAAGACGGGAAGCAACACGTAGTGGAGGCAAAGTGAAACTTTAGACGAATCGTTTGTTTGTATGCGTGTCGGACAAATTACAACATTGAAAATACAAGCATGGTCTAGGCCCACATGCGAATGATACTCGGAAGAATGTTCAAATGAGGCATGCGGTAGGATGGACTCGACTAGAGGGCGACATGATCAATGGAGAAGAGGGTCGGAGAGGAATGAGAAATAAGCAACACGACATGATTATACTGGAACGGCTCAAATAAACAATAAGTTTTCTCGTTTTCCCTTCCGTTTTGGTAACGGAGTAAGATACTCCCTCTGTTTTTATTTACTCTACTTATTAGGTTTGACTGAAGTCAAACTTCATAAAATTGACCAAATTTATTGAAAAAATATGAACATATACAATAGCAAATCTATATGATGTGGAATTATATTCAATAATGAATCTAATGGTATTGATACATTATTGTATATGGTATTATTTCTGTCTATAAACTTTGTCATAGTTTACAAAGTTTGACTTTGAGCAAAGCTAAAATGCGGAGTAAATAAAAATAGAGGGAGTATGCAGGGACTAGTATAGTTACTACTGCCGGAACATGGTAAGTTGGACCCCTAAATGCGTGCACGGACTGGGCACACCTCAATTATTCCTTCAAACAGTCGGACACCTACATTTAGCACACCACCCGGCTACTTAATCAAGTGTTATGCTTCACTAGTTGAAAAGGAAAAGGGCGGTATCGTACCAAAAAGCACCACACTTGGGGCTAGGGTAACAACTTTGGTACTATACTACATTTGAACCAGGGAACAAAAACCAGCTGTTCTGCGCCTAATGCGCAACGCGGA
Source organism: Triticum turgidum subsp. durum (assembly GCA_900231445.1). Lineage (NCBI taxonomy): Eukaryota > Viridiplantae > Streptophyta > Magnoliopsida > Poales > Poaceae > Triticum > Triticum turgidum. Next base: position 464,991,605 of record LT934120.1, on the reverse strand, counting down.
GCACTGATGCTCAAATTTATCCGGGAAAACAGGGAAATTGACATGTGGGGCACACCTGTCTGGACGATGTGGCGCAGACTAGTCCGATGGAGGAGCTGGCCCATGACCTCCTCGCCACCGGCAACCATTCATATGGGTCATGGGGGCCAGCAACGTGGCGCAGCTCCCGCATCGCCTCTGGACACGTTGACCGCGATGATTGACACGCTCATCGTCGCTAGACACGGTCGGCTTTGGTGTGCCATGGGTGGCGTTAGCACTGTGGCACGACCAGCAGATCAACACCCGGTTTGTCGAGGATGCACGAGCGCAAAAGTGCGTGCATGGTGTGACGCGTCCGCGGAGTGGTGTAGTGCGGCCAACTGCATCCCCAGGACCTGAGACCATGCCGGGTCGTCTTGCTTTTTCAATGACATGTGGGGATCGCATGTGAGCAAAGGACATCTCCAACGTTGCCACGACCGCAGCTAACTACACTGGCACACCAAAAACCCTCGTCCCTCGCGATGTCGCGCGGTGTGTTCCCAGTCAGCGCCAGCAGCCCGCATTCATGTCATCCGTCCGTATGCCGTAATTAAGAGGCTCATTGCCCGAGGAACCAACTCCGGAGACATAATGATGCACCCGGACGCTTGGCCTAACCGGGATGCGCTACTTAAAGCGGCAACGCCCAGCTAAACTCCACACCATAGTGCATCGTCCTGCTACCTGGCACAACATCCGCCTGGACCGCGAGCGTGAATGCTCTACAGGAGAGCTTGTCTTCGGGGATGAAGCTCGAGGTCGCCGCCCTCACTCAAGTCACCGCTCGCGATGCAATAGCGGTGTAGCCGGACGCGGACGTGATTGCACAAGCGGTGGCCACACTAGCGGCCGACGATTGGAGCACCGTCAGCCAGGCATCCTTCTTGCCACCGTCCAACGTCCGGCACTGGCCGAGGTCGGGGACTCCTCCGAGGATGAGTAGGGCATGGGAGGCGGCAAGGCATGGTGCTCCAACTGGTCAGTCCGTCTCCCGTGCTCTACTCTTCCTCGCTAGAGACCACACCTTCACTTCACGGGTCTTGAACTCCGCCCCTGTACATCAAGATCGCAGATGGAGGATGTCGGTCATCGCCATAGAATAGGTTTAGGGTCGTGTTTCTTTTATTTTTTCGTCCTATAAAAGTTCGAAATGTAATGAAAATCTGCCGTGTTTGCATTAATCTCGTCTGGTGTATATGAACTTTCACAGTAATAGTAAGATACTCCAATGGTATATTGTAGGAGAATAGGGAATGATGATTCATTTTTGTGTGTATAAACTTAAAAGGTTTGACCCGAGAGAAAGCTAACATGTGAAGTAAATAAACACATAGGGTCTACATACACAATTTATCTTAGGCACTCCAATAGTACGTCCACTACACATTCACGCATTTCACATCTTTCTACATCTAAGGGAACCTATGAAAGTGTTAACGTAAATTGCCTCTCTCTCTACTCCCTGATTTTCATGGTGGTGGGCCCCTCCCTCCCCCCAATCTACAATCGACAACTCACATGTTTCACATTATGTTAATTACGTAACTGGGATTACGGAGGTGTGATACGTCCATTTTGCATCATGCTTTTATATCAATATTTATTGCATTATGGGCTGTTATTACACATTATTTCTCAATACTTATGGCTATTCTCTCTTATTTTATAAGGTTTACCATGAAGAGGGGGAATGCCGGCAGCTGGAATTCTTGCTGGAAAAGGAGCAAATATTGGAAACCTATTCTGCACAGCTCCAAAAATCATGAAACTAGACGGAAGTCATTTTTGGTATTAATAAGAATTATTGAGCGAAGAAAACACCAGAGGGGGCCCACACCCTGGCCAGGAGGGTGGGGGCGCGCCCACCCCTACTAGGCGCGCCCCTGTCTCCTGGGCCCCCTTGTGGCCCTCCGGTGCCCATCTTCGGCTATATGAAGGCTTTTACCCTGGAAAAAATCAGAGGCAAGCTTACGGGACAAAACTCCGCCGCCACGAGGCAGAACCTTGGCGGAACCAATCTAGGGCTCCGGCGGAGCTGTTCTGCCAGGGAAACTTCCCTCCGGGAGGGGGAAATCATCACCATCGTCATCACCAATGACCCTCTCATCGGGAGTGGGTCAATCTCCATCAACATCTTCAACATCACCATCACCTCTCAAAACCCTAGTTCATCTCTTGTATCCAATCTTGTATCAAAACCACAAATTGGTACCTATGGGTTGCTAGTAGTGTTGATTACTCTTTGTAGTTGAAGCTAATTGGTTTACTTGGTGGAAGATCATATGTTCAGATCCTTAATGCATATTAATACTCCTCTGATTATGAACATGAATATGCTTTGTGAGTAGTTACGTTTGTTCCTGAGGACATGGGTGAAGTCTTGCTATTAGTAGTCATGTGAATTTGGTATTCGTTCGATATTTTGATGAGATGTATGTTGTCTCTCCTCTAGTGGTGTTATGTGAACGTCGACTACATGACACTTCACGATCATTTGGGCCTAGAGCAAGGAATTGGGAAGTAATAAGTAGATGATGGGTTGCTAGAGTGACAGAAGCTTAAACCCTAGTTTATGCGTTGCTTCGTAAGGGGCTGATTTGGATCCATATGTCTAATGTTGTGGTTAGGTTTACCTTAATACTTCTTTTGTAGTTACGGATTCTTGCAATAGGGGTTAATCATAAGTGCAGTACCCAAGCACTGGTCCACCCACATATCAAATTATCAAAGTATCAAACGTGAATCATATGTGCGTGATGAAAACTAGCTTGACGATAATTCCCATGTGTCCCCGGGAGCGCTTTTCTCATTATAAGAAATTGTCCAGGCTTACCCTTTGCTACAAAAAGGATTGGGACACCTTGCTGCACTTTATTTACTTTCATTGCTTGTTAGCCGTTACAAATTATCTTAACACAAAACTACCTATTACCTACAATTTCAGTGCTTGCAGAGAAAACCTTACTAAAAACCGCTTGTCATTTCTTTCTGCTCCTCGTTGGGTTCGACACTCTTACTTATCGAAAGGACTACGATAGATCCTCTATACTTGTGGGTCATCAAGACTCTTTTCTGGTGCCGTTGCCGGGAAGTGAAGCACCTTTGGTGAGTGGAACTTGGTAAGGAAACATTCATATAGTGTGCTGAAATTTTCTGTCACTTGTTACTACAGAAACTAATCCTTTGAGGAGCTTGTTCGGGGTATCTTCACCCCGACCAGTAGAGCAAAGAGTTGCTCCTCAACCTACTGAACCTACTGAAAATATTTACTTTGTGATTCCTTCGGGTATGATAGAGAAACTGCTAGCTAATCCCTTTGCAGGAGATGGGACATTGCATCCCGATTTACACCTTATCTTTGTGGATGAAGTTTGTGGATTATTTAAGCTTGCAGGTATTCTCGATGATGTTGTCAAAAGGAAGGGTCTTCCCTTTATCTTTGAAGGGAGATGCATTGACATGGTATAGGCTATGTGATGATACGGGGTCTTGGAATTATAAACGATTGAAGTTGGAATTTCACCAGAAATTCTATCCTATGCACCTTGTTCATCGTGATCGTAATTACATATATAATTTCTGGCCTCGTGAAGGAGAAAGCATCGCTCAATCTTGGGGGAGGCTTAAGTCAATGTTTTATTCATGCCCCAATCATGAGCTCTCAAGAGAAATGATTATTCAAAATTTTTATGCTCGGCTTTCTCTTAATGATCGCAACATGCTCGATACTTCGTGTGCTGGTTTTTATATGCTGAAGACTATTGAATTCAAGTGGGATTTGTTGGAAAGAATTAAATGCAACTATGAAGATTGGGGTTCCGATGATGGTAAGGAGTCAGGTATAACACCTAAGTTTGATTGTGTTAAATGTTTTATGGATACCGATGCTTTTCGTGGATTTAGCGCTAAGTATGGACTTGACTCTGAGATAGTAGCTGCTTTTTGTGAATCTTTTGCTATTCACGTTGATCTCCCTAAGGAGAAGTGGTTTAAATATAATCCTCCCATTGAAGTAAAAGTAGTTGCACCTATTATAGTTGAAGAAAAGACTATCACTTATGATGATCCTATTGTTCCCACTACTTATGTTGAGAAACCACCTTTTCCTGTTAGGATAAAGTATCATGCTAAAACTTCAACTGTTGTTCGTAAGAGTAATACTAGAACTTATACACCTCCTGAGAAAATCGAAGTTGAACCTAGTATTTCTATGGTTAAAGATCTCTTGGATGATAATCTAGATGGGCATGTTATTTACTTCTATGAACAAGGTGCTAACATTGCTAGACCAGATGCTAAGATACATAGACCTGTTGTAGGCATGCCTGTTATTTCTGTTAAAATAGGAGATCATTGTTATCATGGCTTATGTGATATGGGTGCTAGTGCTAGTGCAATACCCTATGACTTATATAAAGAAATTATGCATGATATTGCACCCGCTGAAATAGAAGATATTGACGTTACTATTAAGCTTGCCAATAGGGACAACATTAAGCCAGTTGGGATTGTTAGAGATGTTGAAGTCTTGTGTGGGAAGGTTAAATATCCTACTGATTTTCTTGTTCTTGGTTCCCCACAAGATGACTTTTGTCCCATTATTTTTGGTAGACCCTTCTTGAATACTGTTAATGCTAAGATTGATTGCAAAAAGGATGTTGTTACAATTGGCTTAGGGGATATGTCTCATGAGTTTAATTTTGCTAAGTTTCATAGACAACCTCATGATAAAGAATCACCTAGTAAGGATGAGATTATTGGTCTTGCTTCTATTGCCGTGCCTCCTACTGATCCGTTAGAAAAATATTTGCTAGACCATGAAAATGATGTGTTTATGAATGAAAGAAGGGAAATAGATGAAGTATTCCTTCAACAGGGTCCTATTCTGAAACATAACTTGCCTATTGAAATCCTAGGGGATCCCCCTCCACCCAAGGGTGATCCCGTGTTTGAGCTCAAACCATGACCGGATAATCTTAAGTATGCTTGTCTTGATGAAAAGAAAATATATCCTATTATTATTAGTGCTAACCTTTCAGAGAAAGAAGAAGAAAGATTATTGAAAACTCTGAAGAAGCACTGTGCTGCTATTGGATATACTCTGCATGATCTTAAGGGCATTAGTCCCACTCTATGCCAACACAAAATTAAAGTGGAGAAAGATGCCAAACCAGTTAGAGATCCTCAATGACGATTAAATCCTAAGATGAAAGAAGTGGTAAGAAAGGAGATACTAAAGCTCCTTAAGGCAGGTATAATTTATCCCGTTGTTGATAGTGAATGGGTAAGCCCTGTCCATTGTGTTCCTAAAAAGGGAGGTATTACTGTTGTTCCTAATGATAAAGATGAATTGATCCCGCAAAGAATTATGTCAGGTTATAGGATGGTAATTGATTTCCATAAATTAAATAAAGCTACTAAGAAAGATCATTACCCTTTACCTTTTATTAATCAAATGCTAGAAAGACTATCCAAACATACACATTTCTGCTTTCTAGATGGTTATTCTGGTTTCTCTCAAATACCCGTGTCAGCGGAGGATCAATCAAAAACTACTTTTACTTGCCCATTTGGTACTTTTTCTTATAGACGTATGCCTTTTGGTTTATGTAATGCACCTGCTACCTTTCAAAGATGTATGATGGCTATATTCTCTGACTTTTGTGAAAAGATTTGTGAGGTATTCATGGATTATTTCTCCGTTTATGGATCCTCTTTTCATGATTGCTTGAGCAACCTTGATCGAGTTTTGTAGAGATGTGAAAACACTAGTCTTGTCTTGAATTGGGAAAAGTGCCACTTTATGGTTAATGAAGGCATTGTCTTGGGGCATAAGATTTCCGAGAGAGGTATTGAAGTTGATAAAGCTAAAGTTGATGCTATTGAAAAGATGCCATGTCCCAAGGACATAAAAGGTATAAGAAGTTTCCTTGGTCATGCCGGTTTTTATAGGAGGTTCATTAAGGACTTTTCTAAAATCTCTAGGCCTCTGACTAATTTATTACAAAAAGATATTCCTTTTGTCTTTGATGATGATTGTGTAGAAGCATTTGAAATACTTAAGAAAGCTTTGATCACTGCACCTATTGTTCAGCCTCCTGATTGGAATTTACCTTTTGAAATTATGTGTGATGCTAGTGATTAGCTGTAGGTGCTGTTCTAGGGAAAAGAGTTGATAAGAAATTGAATGGTATCCAGTATGCTAGCAAAACTCTTGATACTGCCCAGAGAAATTATGCTACTACTGAAAAAGAGTTTTTAGCAGTCGTATTTGCATGTGATAAGTTTACACCTTATATTGTTGATTTCAAAGTTACTATTCACACGGATCATGCTGCTATTAAATATCTTATGGAAAAGAAAGATGCTAAGCCTAGACTTATTAGATGGGTTCTCTTCCTCCAAGAATTTGATTTGCATATTATTGATAGAAAGGGAGCTGAGAACCCCATTGCAGATAACTTGTCTAGGTTAGAGAATGTTCTTGATGACCCACTACCTATTGATGTTAGCTTTCCTGATGAGCAATTAGCGGTCATTAATGCTTATCGTACTGCTCCTTGGTATGCTGATTATGCTAATTATATTGTTGCTGAATTTATACCACCTAGTTTCACATACCAGCAAAAGAAAAAGTTCTTTTATGATTTAAGACATTACTTCTGGGATGACCCACACCTTTATACAGAAGGAGTAGATGGTGTTATTATACGTTGTGTACCTGAGCATGAACAGGAACAGATCTTACACAAGCGTCACTCTGAATCGTATGGAGGACACCACGCTGGAGATAGAACTGCACATAAGGTATTGCAATCCGGTTTTTATTGGCCTACTCTCTTCAAAGACGCTCGTAAGTTTGTCTTGTCTTGTGATGGATGTCAAAGAATTGGTAATATTAGTAGACGTCAAGAAATGCCTATGAATTATTCTCTTGTTATTGAACCATTTGATGTTTGGGGCTTTGATTATATGGGACCTTTTCCTGCCTCTAATGGTTACACACATATTTTAGTTACTTTTGATTATGTTACTAAGTGGGTAGAAGCTATTCCGACTAGTAGTGATGATTATAACACTTCTCTTAAAATGCTTAAAGAAGTCACTTTTCCGAGGTTTGGAGTCCCTAGATATCTTATGACTGATGGTGGTTCACTTTTTATTCATGGTGCTTTCCGCAAGATGCTTGCTAAGTATGATGTCAATCATAGAATCGCATGTCCTTATCACCCGCAGTCTAGTGGTTAAGTAGAGTTGAGAAATAGAGAGCTCAAATTAATTTTGCAAAAGACCGTCAATGGATCTTGAAAGAATTGGTCCAAGAAACTTGATGCTGCATTATGGGCCTATAGAACTACATATAAAAATCCTATGGGTATGTCTCCGTATAAGATGGTTTATGGAAAAGCATGCCACTTACCTCTTGAACTTGAACATAAAGCATATTGGGCTATTAAAGAGCTCAACTATGAATTCAAACTAGCCGGTGAGAAGAGGTTATTTGATATTAGCTCACTTGATGAATGGAGAACCCAAGCCTATGAGAATGCCAAGCTGTTCAAAGAAAAAGTTAAACGCTGGCATGACAAAAGGATACAAAAGCGTGAGTTTAACGTAAGTGATTATGTGTTGTTATTCAACTCTCGTTAGTTTTTTGCAGGAAAACTTCTCTCTAAATGGGAAGGTCCTTACGTTATCGAGGAGGCCTATCGCTCTGGTGCCATAAAAATCAACAACTTCGAAGGCACAAGTCCGAGGGTGGTGAACGGTCAAAGAATCAAACATTATATCTCAGGTAATCCTATCAATGTTGAAACTAATATTATGTAGACCGTAACCCCATAGGAATACATAAGGGACACTTTCCAGAACGTTCAGACTCCGAAAAGGAATAGGTATGTGGTACGGTAAGTAAACCGACTCCAAAACAGTTCTAATGGCAATTTATCTCTGTTTTGGAATATTTATGAATTTTGGAAAGCAAGAAGTAATCCGGGAAGGACACGAGGCCTCCACGAGGGTGGAGGGCGCGCCCACCCTTACTGGGCGCACCCCCTGTCTGGTCGCCACCTCGTGTGCCTCCCGGACTCTGTTTTCTTGCACGTTACATATTTTGGTCGGTAAATATTCATTATATAATCTCCCGAAGGTTTGACCACCGTATCACGCAAAACTCCTCTGTTTTCATTTCGAGCTGTTTTTCTGACAGATCTAGGGCACCATGACATCTCCAAGCTCTCCCAAGGACAAGTTTTTGTAGCGACCAGACCTCAAACAGTCTGATCTCTGTGCATCAGTGTCATCCTTGGATCAGTAATGCTGACACACACAGTGCTTGAAGATTTATAACAGAGTAGCAATCAGACACTTATTACATCGAATGTCTCAAAAGAGAACTTATTACAATAAATATGGGTTAAGGCCATCTAATAACGATAACAACGGAAGGCTTGGAAGATAAGCGAGTACATCAACTCCAACGGCATCACTGAGTATAAGACCATGACCTAAGGGACCTTTACTCGTCGTCCGAAAAGTCTACAACATGAACGTTGTAGCCCGAAAACGGGTCAGCACATGGAATATGCTAGCATGTAACACATAGAGAGTAATGAACAGAAATACGCTATACTACATGCATATATGGCTGGTGGAAAGCTCTATTGTTACAATTTTGCATAAAGCCAATTTTTCCCTACTGCAAAGGAATAAATTTTATTTAACTATCATGGTGGTTGTTAAACATTGAGAAGGGTACTCCAACTCAATCCCATTTAAGCATCATTATTAACCCAACAAAAATTAAATTAAGTAACATGATGAGATTCACATGATAATCCAGGTACTAGATACTCAAAACGTCCATAACCGGGGACATGGCTAACCATGATTAGTTTATACACTCTGTAGAGGTTTGCACACTTTTCCCCGCAAGACTCGATCTCCTCCACTTGATTTCTCACACTACATGGTGTTTGAGAAACGGATGACCGAGACACAGTCTTTTAGAAGCATTAACTCTCTACTCCGGGTGCCTCAATCCACCCAGATGTGAATTTAAGTTGCCACCTTAAGTAAACCAATAATTAAACAATCTCACATATGTCATGGATACACTCACCCAATCCACGTCTACTAGCATAGCATGGCAATATAAGCAAACGTAGAAGTAACTCCCAAAGGTTTGATAATAAAACAGGTTACGTTCTACCTCATCTACTTCCCAAAACCCACATATTAATCAGATCGTAATCATGCAATTATTTGAGGATTGATCTAATGCAATAAACTGGGTAGTAAAGAGGTATGATCAAAGTGTTACTTGCCTTGCTGATGATCCGTGAAACCTAGAGATTCGAAGTAGCAACCGACGCACTCCGGGTACTCTATCGCAAACAAACAAGCATACAATAAGCACTCATCTAATGCACAGGTAAATATCAAATAAGAGATCTAAGCGAAAGTTCAACTTAAGAACTCCGGTTTGCAAAAAGAATCAAACCAAACGAAGCAACGCAATCAAACGGCGAAAGAAACAAGCTTCGTTTACTAATCTGGACCTAAGTCAAATTTTATAGTAGCAAAAACTTCATTGAGTTCATTAAACGGAAAGAGGGTTTCGAGACGAAACTCTAGACGCTTGAATCGCCTGATTTTGATAATCGAGCGAAAAGTTATACTAGAACGAAAATCGGATCGTCCGAGAAAAAGAAATCGCGATTGAAAATAATCACGGAAAATCCGAGAAAAAGAAAAACGGGCGAACAGGCTAAGGAACGAACGTTCGCTGTCCGCGGCTAAACGACGAAAACCGTTCGTTAAAACGAACATACGGATGAACGTCCGCTATGTAGACTAAACCGAAAAAATAAACCGATCTATATAAAAAAATAAACCGAGGTTTAAAAAAACCGGGCGGCGGGCGACTACCTCCGGCGAGGCAGGGCGGCGGATGGCGTCGGCGCGCGGGGATCCAGCGGTGGGGCGGCGGAACAGAGCAGCGGCGGCTCCGTGGCGGCGGCGGCG
>LT934120.1:464959454-464981074 GCA_900231445.1 Triticum turgidum subsp. durum | reverse complement strand
GAGGCGACGCCGGCGGCGGCTCGGGACGGCGATGCGGCGGCGGCGGTGGCGCGTGACCGGCGACGGCAGGGCGGCTCGGGCGGCGGCGCTGGGGTTTCGCAGGGCGGGCGGCTGGGCTGGCGGGGTCGGCCTCCCGGCTTATAAGCCCGGTCGGGCCAGGAGTCCGAGGCGGACACGGCCCGGTAGGTCGGTATCTTTTTTAAAAAAAAATTACGCGCAGAAAATCAAATAAAAGAAATACTAAACAGACTCCAAAAATCCCGAAATAAATTTTCCCCGGCTTCTAAAATCAAGCCGGACAAGATGACATTTATTTGGGGCCTAAATGCAATTTTGAAAAACGCGCATTTTTCCTAATTCAAATAAAATAGCGATAAAACTCCGAAATAAAATCTTATTTAATTTTATTATTAAATCCTCAATATTTCTTTATTTTGGGAAAGTCTTTTTATTCCCTCTCTCATATTTTTATAATATAAATAATTGAGAAGAAATAATTAAAATCAAATGATCCTATTTTCAAAATTTGAGAAAACTCAAATATGAAAATAACGAAATCCCTAACTCTCTTCGTGGGTCCTTGAGTTGCGTAGAATTTCTAGGATCGAGCCAAAATGCAATTAAAATATGATTTGCAATGATGACCTAATGTATAACATTCCAAATTGAAAATTTGGGATGTTACAAACCTACCCCCCTTAAGATGAATCTCGTCCTCGAGATTCGGGTTAGCTAGAAAATAGGTGAGGGTGGTCCTTCAGTAGATCTTCCTCTAGCTCCCAGGTGGCTTCATCCTTGGTGTGGTGGCTCCACTGAACTTTGCAAAACCTGATAACCTTGCTGCGGGTGACTCGGCTGGCATATTTGAGAATCTTGACTGGTTTCTCCTCATAGGTCAAATCACTATCCAACTGAATCGCTTCCAGTGGCACGGTATCTCTCAGCGGTATATCAGCCATCTCTCTGTGGCACTTCTTCAACTAGGAAACATGGAACACATCGTGAACTCCGGACAATCCTACGGGTAATTCCAACTTGTAAGCAACTTCTCCCATACGCTCCAAAACTTTATATGGTCCGACAAAATGTGGCGCTAACTTTCCGTTAACTCCAAAGTGCTTAACTCCTCGAAGTGGAGATACACGAAGATAAACTCTGTCTCCGACTTTGTAAACTATCTCCTTGCGATTAGAATCTGCGTAGCTCTTCTGTCTGGACTGGGCTACCTTGAGCCTGTCGTGAATCAACTTCACCTTCTATTCAGACTCCTTAATCAAATCTGGTCCAAACAATTGGCGGTCTCCAACTTCATCCCACAACAATGGTGTCCTGCACCTCCTTCCGTATAGCGCTTCGAAAGGGGCCATCTTCAAACTAGATTGATAACTGTTGTTGTAAGAGAACTCCGCATATGGTAAATTGTCGTCCCAACTTGATCCATAATCTAGTGCACAAGCTCTTAGCAAGTCCTCCAGAATCTGATTTACTCTCTCGGTCTGTCCATCTGTCTGCGGACGTAAGGCTGTACTGAACTCTAGCCTGGTACCCAAAGTTTCGTGCAACAGATTCCAGAACTTTGAGGTAAACTGGGTTCCTCTATCTGATACGATGCTCCTCAGAACTCCATGCAGACATACGATCCTGGTCATGCATATCTTTGCCAACTTAGCACTGGTGTAGGTGGTCTTTACTGGAATGAAATGGGCTACCTTCGTCAAACAATCGACTACAACCCATGTTGAGTCATAGCCTGATCGAGTCCTGTGCAATGCCGTGATAAAATACATGCCTAGATTGTCCCACTTCCCTTCGGGTATCGGCAATGGCTATAGCAATCCTGCTGGCTTCTGATGCTCTGCCTTCACTCGCTGACATACATCACATACTGCTACATACTCCGCAATATCCTTCTTCATTCCGGTCCACCCAAGAAGTTTCCTTCAAATCCAGGTACATCTTGGTATTTCCTGGGTGAATCGAGTACGGCGAATCATGGGCCTCTTGTAGAATCAACTTCCTGATCTGCGGGTCATTAGGCACATAAACGCGGTCCTCAAACCATAGGGTATCATGCTCATCCTCACGAAATCCCTTAGCTTTTCCTTTGCTCATCTTCTCCTTTATCTCAGCAATCTCCTTGTCAGTCTTCTGAGCTTCTCTGATCTTATCCATCAAAGTAGAATGAATCTCTAATGCTGCTACATAGCCTCTCGGAACTATCTCCAAACATAGCTCACGAAGATCCTCATCTAACTCCCTTGGTAACTCTCCGGTCATGAGTGTGTTGACATGGCTCTTGCGGCTCAACGCATCGGAACCTACGTTAGCCTTTCTGGGGTGATAATGCAATCTCATATCATAATCCTTGATGAGCTCCAACCATCTCCTTGGCATGAGATTCAACTCCTTCTGCGTGAAGATGTACTTCAAACTCTTGTGATCCGTGTACATCTCACAATGGTTTCCGATGAGAAAATGTCTCCGTGTCTTCAAGGCATGCACTACGGCTGCTAACTCCAAATCATGTGTAGCATAATTCAACTCATGGGGTTTAAGCTGTGGTGAGGCATACGAAACAACTTTTTCCTCCTGCATAAGCGCTACTCCAAGTCCTCGACGAGAAGCGTCGCAATATACTTCATAATCCTTGCACTAATCAGGCAGAATCAACACTGGTGATGTAACCAAACGTTTCTTCAACTCCTGGAAACTGGCCTCACATTCCTTAGTACATTTAAACTTGGTGTCCTTCTTCAACAATTCTGTCATGGGCTTTGCAATCTTCGAGAAATTCTCAATGAACCTCCGGTAGTATCCTGCGAGTCCAAGAAAACTCCGGATCTCTCCAACTATTGTTGGGGCTTCCCAGTTTGTCACAGTGACAACTTTGGTGGGGTCTACTGCTATTCCTTCTCCGGATATAACATGTCTGAGGAATCCAACTTCCTTCAACCAAAACTCACACTTGCTGAACTTGGCGTATAACTGATGTTCTCTGAGCTTCTCCAGTACCAAACGCAAATGCTCCTTATGCTCTTCTTCATTCCTTGAGTAGACCAAAATATCATCAATGAACACCACGACAAACTTATCCAAAAACTCCATAAACACCTTATTCATCCTGTTCATGAAATAGGCAGGTGCGTTAGTCAGACCAAATGACATAACAGTATACTCATATAGCCCGTACCTGGTGGTAAAAGCCGTCTTAGGTATATCCTAATCTCGAATCTTCAACTGGTGGTATCTTGATCACAGATCGATCTTGGAAAATACCTTAGCTCCTTGCAATTGGTCAAACAAGTCATTGATCATTGGCAGTGGGTACTTGTTCTTGATTGTCACTTCATTCAATCCTCGATAATCAACAACCATCCTTAATGATCCATCCTTCTTCTCTACTAGAAGCACTGGTGATCCGCAAGGTGAAGAACTTGGGCGAATATAGCCTTTATCCAGTAACTCCTTAATCTGCTTCTTAATTTCCTCCAAATCTTTTGCGGGCATCCTGTACGGTCTCTTAGATATTGGTCCTGTGCCTGGCAAAAGCTCAATCAAAAACTCAATGTCTCTATCCGGTGGCATGCCTGGCAACTCCTCTGGAAATACGTCAGGAAAATCCTTCACCACTGGTACTTCCTCCTATACAACTCCTGATAAGGAATTTACTTGAGTCCTCTTTGGCACATGTCGGGATACATATTTGATCATTCTTCCTTCTGGCGTGGTAAGAAAAATCGATTTACTGGTGCATTCAATGGTCCCTCCATACTTTGATAACCAATCCATGCCTAATATCACATCCAGTCCTTGTGATTCCAATACTATTTGGTCTGAGGGAAACACGTAGTTACCAATCGTTAATGGTAACCGATCACACCATAGACTAGCCATATACTCTGATCCTAGCGAGGTTACTAACATGGGTGACCTAAGGGCTTGGGTTGCCAGGTTATACTTATCCACAAATCCCCTTGATATGTATGAATGCGATGCACCACTATCAAAAAGAACAATTGCAGTAAATGACTTAACCAAAAACTTACCTATTACTGCATCTGGCTGGACTTCAACCTCCTCCACGCTAATGTGGTTCACCTGTCCCTTGTTGAAAGGGTTGGGCTTCTTCCCAGAGCTTCCATCGCCATTTCCATTCTTCGCTTCAGGACATTCAGTGGCATAATGCCCAGTCTTCTGGCATTTGTAGCAGGTAATGTGGCTCAGATCCCTCTTGGCTGGTGTTGATGGGTTGGTGCGGTTCTGTCCGTTGCTTCCTCCATTCCCATTACCATTCTTGGGGCCACTATGGTTGTGCGAACTACCTCCTACATGGGTATGCTGAAAATGTCCTCCTGAGTTCGGGGTAAAACGAGGCTTCTGCTGAGCTCCAGAATTGTACTTCCCTTGTCCATACTTCCTCTTGCGGTTGTCAATCTGCTGCTGCTTCCCCTCAATCATGAGAGCTCGGTCTACCAACTCCTGGTAGTTATTGAAGGTTGCTACCATCAACTGCATGCTCAGCTCATCATTCAGTCCTTCCAGAAACTTCTCCTGCTTAACTGCATCCGTAGCAACGTCACCTGGGGCATAACATGCTAGCTTACTAAAGTCATCCACATACTAGCCAACAGTACATCCTCCTTGGCGCAAGTTACAAAACTCACGCTTCTTCATGGCCATAGCTCCTGCTGAAACATGGGCAGTACGGAAAGCCTGCTGAAACTGATCCCATGTGACAGTGTCGATAGGATAAGTGGCTGTGAAATTCTCCCACCATGATGATGCGGGTCCATCGAGCTGATGCGCGGCAAAACACACCTTCTCCGCATCTGTGCATCCTGTAGTGGTCAACTCCCTTCCCATTTTGCGGAGCCAATCATCTGCTACTATCGGCTCGGTGCTACTGGAGAACACCGGCAGATTCAGCCATAAGAAACGGGCTAAGTGATCAACACGTGGTGGTGGTGGTGGGTTGTTGTTGTTGTTGTTGTTCCCATGGTTCCGATTCTGGACTAACATCTGCATCAATGCATTCTGCTGCTGGATCAACTGGGTGAGCTCCGGTGGGAAAGCAAATCCATTGTCACGTCTCGGAGGCATCTGAGGGTTTAGAAAATATAAGAATATAGAATAGAATGAGGTCTAGAGAAAAACACTACCCATATGCACATGAGACAAATTCAATCAATATCGCTTCAATCAAATCAAACAAGGGCATACAACGGTCTAACTATCGTTACAAAAGTACTTGGACTATACTATATACATGGGGAATGCTACTAATGTTATGGTGGTCGACTAGAAAAACTGCTCGGTCGAAGACTCCATGATATCTGCTCCATCTTCATCAACAAAGTCATCATCGCTATCGTCTGGGTCCGGGTCGGTGTCGTCGATGATGATGTAGTTCTCCGGGCAAGTGAAATCATCGTCTTCTCCTCCAGTCGCAAGAAATCCCATAAATACTTTTAGCTTCTTCTTCTTCAGATCATCATTCTTCTCCACGAGTGTCGCTATTTCCTCCTCATATCCATCGCATGTATACTTGAGTTGTTCCTCTAACTCCGTGATCTTGGTCATTGCCTTCTTCAGGTCTATCATGCCTGCGAACATCTGGTTCTCCTGGCGATGAATGTGCTGGTTTAACTCCTGGATGAAAGCTGCAATTGATCTATCCTTCCTGGTGCTGATCATCTCCCATTGCTCATCTCGGCGCCCACAAATCTGGTAGATAGTATCCTTGAGATCCTTGTGGTAAACTTCTCCAATGCATCCCATGGTTATGTGAGTTGCCATGCTCTTTCCTAGACTCCAGGTTGGTGCATCAAAGGAAAACTATATGGGCTTAGTGACAGGCATGAACATCCTTCCTGGAACTTGGACTTGAATCATCCAACGCTCCTCTTTGGGTAAAGTGGCAATGTTGGTCCCGATGAAGCTTGGTACTCCTATGTTCAGGTATCTAGTGACTTCCTTCAAGTGGCGTCCAAAGGGTGTATCTTCATCCGGTTGCGTGAACTTGTTCCTTGCATCCACCATCCTAAAAGAGTAGAAAAGATGAGGATTCAGAAATGAGAAGAGAGAGTGGTGATCTAGGGCTTTAGCTTGGTGGTCGTGTCCTACAGTCAGCATGCTCTGATACTATCTTTTAGCGACCAGACCTCAAACAGTCTGATCTCTGTGCATCAGTGTCATCCCTGGATCAATAATGCTGACACGCACAGTGCTTGAAGGATTTATAATAGAGTAGCAATCACACACTTATTACATCGAATGTCTAAAAGAGAACTTATTACAATAAATATGGCTTAAGGACATCTAATAACGATAACAGTGGATGGCTTGGAAGATAAGAGAGTCCATCAACTCCAACGGCATCACTGAGTATAAGACCACGACCTAAGGCACCTTTACTCGTCGTCTGAAAGTCTGCAACATGAACGTTGCAGCCCGGAAACGGGTCAGCACATGGAATATGCTGGCATGTATCACATGGAGAGTAATGAACAGAAATATGCTATACTACATGCGTATATGGTTGGTGGAAAGCTCTATGGTTACAGTTTTGCATAAAGCCAATTTTTCCCTACTGCGAAAGAATAAATTTTATTTAACTATCATGGTGGTTGTTAAACATTGAGAAGGGTACTCCAACTCAATCCCAATTAAGCATCATCATTAACCCAACAAAAATTAAATTAAGTAACATGATGAGATTCACATGATAATCCAGGTACTAGATACTCAAAACGTCCATAACCGGGGACACGGCTAACCATGATTAGTTTATACACTCGGCAGAGGTTTGCGCACTTTTGCTGCAAGACTCGATCTCCTCCGCTTGATTTCTCGCACTACATGTTGTTTGAGAAACGGATTACCAAGACACAGTCTTTCAGAAGCATTAACTCTCTACTCTGGGTAGACAGTACTAACCTACATCCCCTAGATCTGCTAGTCTACCTCTTCAAGAGCTCATGCAACTTAATCAACTATGCTAGAGCCCATAGTAGCTTGTGGCTGCACACGGAAGTTTCTAGGATGAATAATCTCATGATCCCTTTGAGCCTGGGTGGCGGTCCATGGGAGAATCACACGGTACCCCAGGATTTCCAAAAATACAGACAACACTGGGTTCCACGGGTGCCTCAATCCACCCAGATGTGAATTTAAGTTGCCACCTTAAGTAAACCATTAATTAAACAATCTCACATATGTCATGGATACACTTACCCAATCCACGTCTACTAGCATAGCATGGCAATATAAGCAAACGTAGAAGTAACTCCCAAAGGTTTGATAATAAAACAGGTAATAGGTTCTACCTCATCTACTTCCCAAAACCCACATATTAATCAGATCCTACTCATGCAATTGTTTGAGGATTGATCTAATGCAATAAAACTGGGTAGTAAAGAGGTATGACCAAAGTGTTACTTGCCTTGCTGATGATCCGTGAAACCTAGAGATTTGAAGTAGCAAACGGCGCACTCCGGGTACTCTATCGCAAACAAACAAGCATACAATAAGCACTCATCTAATGCACAGGTAAAACTCAAATAAGAGATCTAACCAGAAAGTTCAACTTAAGAACTCCGGTTTGCAAAAAGAATCAAACCAAACGAAGCAACGAAAACCAAAAGGCGAAAGAAACAAGCTTTGTTTACTAATCTGGACCTAAGTCAAATTTTACAGTAGCAAAAACTTGTTTGAGTTGGTTAAACGGAAAGAGGGTTTCGAGACGAAACTTTAGGCGCTTGAATCGCCTGATTCCGATAAACGACCGAAAAGTTATACTAGAACGAAAATCAGATAGAAATCGCGATCGAAAATAACCACGGAAAATCCAAGAAAAAGAAAAATGGACGAACAGGCTAACGAACGAACGTTCGCTATCTGCGGCTAAAAGACGAAAACCGTTCATTAAAATGAACGTACGGACGAACGTCCGCTAAATAGACTAAACCGAAAAAAAACTAGACCGGGCTATATATAAAAAATAAACCGCGGTTTTCAAAAAACCTGGCGGTTTTCTATAGAAAACCGCCGGCGGCGGGCAACTACATTCGGCGAGGCGGGGCGGCGGGCTCTAGCTGCTGGTGGCGTCGGCGGCGAGGGAATGCGGCGGTGGGGCGGCGGGTGCTCCGGGGCGGCGGCGGCGCTGCGGGGAGGCGAGGCGACAGCGACGGCTGCTCGAGACGGCGACGGCGGGGCGGGACCGGCGGCAGCGGCGGTGGCGCGGGACCGGCGGCGGCGGGGCGGCTCGGGCGGTGGTGGCGCTAGGGTTTCACGGGGTGGGCGGCTGGGCTGGCGGGGTCGGCCTCCCAGCTTATAAGGCCAGCCAGGCCAGGAGTCCGGGGCGGACACGACCCGGTAGGTCGGTATCTTTAAAAAAACAATATACACGGAGAAAAACAAATAAAACAAATACTAAACGGACTCCAAAAATCCCGAAATAAATTTTCCCCGACTTCTAAAATCAAGCCGGACAAGATGAATATTTATTTGGGGCCTAAATGTAGTTTTGAAAACGCGCATTTTCCTAATTGAAATAAAATAGTGATAAAACTCCGAAATAAAAGCTTATTTGATTTTATTATTAAATCCTCAACATTTCTTTATTTTGGGAAAGTCATTTTATTCTCTCTCATATTTTTATAATAGAAATAATTGAAGAAAAAATAATTTAAATCAAATGATCCTATTTTCAAAATTTGAGAAAACTCAAATATGAAAATAACGAAATCCCCAACTTTCTCCGTGGGTCCTTGAGTTGCGTAGAATTTCTTGGATCGAGCCAAAATGCAATTAAAATATGTTATGCAATGATGACCTAATGTATAACATTCCAAATTGAAAATTTGGGATGTTACAGTTTTTCGAGAGGGTTATCAACCCCTATCTCGCGGAAGTGCTGCAACACCCTCAAACCATTGAGATGCGTGAGGGGGTGCTGCACATCCGCGATGTGGAGGGACCAAGGCGTACCGGAAGCGTGGAGACAAATCTCGAAGCCATGGAGCAACAAGTTTTCAAGTGCCAAGGGATGGTGGAGCGTGGACTCAACGCCAACCAGATGATGATCACGGAGTTCACCAACAACCACAAGCTAGATGCCAAGATCATTGGGGAAACCATCTTCGAGATTCAAGAGAAAATCAAGCACCTCCAAGCCCAGATCTATGACCTGCAAAACCAAAACTGTGTGTATGAATATAGATTCAAGAGGATGAGTTTGGCTGCAGATTTGAGGATCCCGGAGACTCGATCATCCTTCTATGATGGTGAGCCTATGCCTTGGAAGATGGACGACAAGCCTACATCATCAACAACCCCTACTTCACCACCTCCGAGGACATAATTACATGTGTATGGGCACTCCCCTTGGCAACCGCCAAGCTTGGGGGAGGTGCCCCGATATCGTATCACCATCACACTCCTATCTTTACCATTTTACTTAGTTCGATCCTTTTAGTAATATCTTGTTCTAGTAGATTGAAGTTTTGGTATGAAGTAGTTTTGAGTTTTGCTTTGTGATCTCTTTATGTAATCGAGTCCGTGAGCTATCTATAATAAAGATTAGTGTTGAGTCAAGGCTTTACTATCTTGCTATGATCTTAAGAAAGTAGAAGAATAAAAAGAATAAAAAGTTCATATTGATCCTATGGATAGTAATGAATTCACAGATAAAAATTATGAGGCATAAAAGTTCTTGAGAGTTGACAAACGTAGTTTTGGTCATCGTTGCAATTAATAGGAAGTAATAAGGAAAGAGAGGTCTTCACATATAAATATACTATCTTGGACATCTTTTATGATTGTGAGCACTCATTAAGTATTACATGCTAAAAGAGTTGACGTTGGACAAGGAAGACAACGTAATGGTTTATGTTTTCTCACATCTCAGTTAAAGTATATTGTCATTGATCTTCCCAACATGTTGAGCTTGCCTTTCCCCCTCATGCTAGCCAAAATTCCTTGCACCAAGTAGAGATACTACTTGTGCTTCCAAATATCCTTAAACCCAGTTTTGCCATGAGACTCCACCATACCTACCTATGGATTGAGTAAGATCCTTCAAGTAAGTTGTCATGTTGCAAGCAATAAAAATTGCTCTCTAAATATGTATGACTTATTAGTGCAGAGAAAATAAGCTTTATATGATCATGTGATATGGAAGTAATAAAAGCAACAGACTGCATAATAAAGGTTCATATCACAAGTGGCAATATAAAGTGACGTTCTTTTGCATTAAGATTTTGTGCATCCAACCCTAAAAAGCACATGACAACCTCTGCTTCCCTCTGCAAAGGGCCTATCTTTTAATTTATGTTTTTACTTTATGCTTGAGTCAAGGTGATCTTCACCTTTCCCTTTTTCATTTTATCCTTTGGCAAGCTCGTCGTGTTTGAAAGATCCTGATATATATATATATATATATATATATATATATATATATATATATATATATATCCAATTGGATGTAAGTTAGCATGAATTATTATTGTTGACATCACCCAAAGGTGAATACGTTGGGAGGCAACACAATAAGCCCCTATCTTTATCATTGTCCTATTAAAACTCCATAACCACAAGTATGGCGTGAGTGTTAGCAATTGTAGAAGACTATATGATAGTTGAGTATGTGGACTTGCTGAAAAGCTCTATTCTTGACTCTTTCCGATGTTATGATAAATTGCAATTTCTTCAATGACTAAGATTATAGTTGTTAGTTCCCAATGAAGTTTATGAACCATACTTGACATTGTGAATCAATTGTTACTTGGGCATAAGAAATCATATGATAAAATCTGTTATAAGAATGATCATGATGCCCTCATGTCCATATTTTATTTTTATCTACACCTCTATCTCTAAACATGTGGACATATTTTTTGATTTCGGCTTCCGCTTGAGGACAAGCGAGGTCTAAGCTTGGGGGAGTTGATACGTCCATTTTGCATCATGCTTTTATATCAATATTTATTGCATTATGGGTTATTATTACACATTATGTTTCAATACTTATGGATATTCTCTCTTATTTTACACGGTTTACCATGAAGAGGGGGAATGCCGCTAGCTGGAATTATGGCTGGAAAAGGAGCAAATATGGGAAACCTGTTCTGCACAGCTCCAAAAATTCTGAAACTCCATGGAAGTCATTTTTAGAATTAATAAGAATTATTGAGCGAAGAAAACACCAGAGGGGGCCCACACCCTGGCCAGGAGGGTGGGGGCGCGCCCACCCCTACTAGGCGCGCCCCTGTCTCCTGGGCCCTCTGGTGGCCCTCCGGTGCTCATCTTATACTATATGAAGGCTTTTACCCTGGAAAAAATCAGAGGCAAGCTTACGGGACTAAACTCTGCCGCCACGAGGCAGAACCTTGGCGGAACCAATCTAGGGCTCCAGCAGAGCTGTTGTCGGGGAAACTTCCCTCCGGGAGGGGGAAATCATCACCATCGTCATCACCAATGATCCTCTCATCGGGAGGGGGTCAATCTCCATCAACATCTTCACCAGAACCATCTCCTCTGAAAACCCTAGTTCATCTCTTGTATCCAATCTTGTATCAAAACCACAAATTGGTACCTGTGGGTTCCTAGTAGTGTTGATTACTCTTTGTAGTTGATGCTAATTGGTTTACTTGGTGGAAGATCATATTTTTAGATCCTTAATGCATATTAATACTCCTCTGATTATGAACATGAATATGCTTTGTGAGTAGTTACGTTTGTTCCTGAGGACATGTGCGAAGTCTTGCTATTAGTAGTCATGTGAATTTGGTATTCGTTCGATATTTGGATGAGATGTTTGTTGTCTCTCCTCTAGTGGTGTTATGTGAACATCGACTACATGACACTTCACCATTATTTGGGCCTAGAGGAAGGCATTGGGAAGTAATAAGTAGATGATGGGTTGCTAGAGTGACAGAAGCTTAAACCCTAGTTTATGCGTTGCTTCGTAAGGGGCTGATTTGCATCCATATGTCTAATGTTGTGGTTAGGTTTACCTTAATACTTCTTTTGTAGTTGTGGATGCTTGCAATAGGGGTTAATCATAAGTGGGATGCTTGTCCAAGTAAGGGCAGTACCCAAGCACCGGTTCACCCACATATCAAATTATCAAAGTACCGAACACGAATCATATGAGCGTGATGAAAACTAGCTTGACGATAATTCACATGTGTCCTCGGGAGCGTTTTCTCATTATAAGAAATTGTCCAGGCTTGTCCTTTGCTACAAAAAGGATTGGGCCACCTTGCTGCACTTTATTTACTTTCATTTCTTGTTACCCGTTACAAATTATCTTACCACAAAACTACCTGTTACCTACAATTTCAGTGCTTGCAGAGAAAACCTTACTAAAAACTGCTTTTCATTTCCTTCTGCTCCTCGTTGGGTTTGACACTCTTACTTATCGAAAGGACTACAATAGATCCCCTATACTTGTTGTCGGATTTCGGGTTCTGGCAGACCCTCTAGGTTCGAACACTGGGGTGCGCACAGAGATCTCGCCCTCTACCTACCTTCACCTCGCCGCCTCGGTAGGATCTAAGCTATGAAAGGAACAACACAAGAGACACAGGGTTTATACTAGTCCGGGCCACCATTGTGGTGTAATACCCTACTCTACTTTGTGGTGTGGTGGATTGCCTCTTGGGCTGATGATGAACAATACAAGGAAGAACAGCCTCGCGAGGGTCTGTTCTTGGCTGGTGCGATGAACTGCTAGGCGGAGTTCAGTCGCTCTCTCTGCTGTATTCCAGATCCTTCGTCCCCTACCTTGTGGGTGGCTAGTCCTATTTATAGGCAAAGGCCCTGGGCCTCTTCCCAAATATTAAGCGGGAAGGGCGCAAACAATTGGCCTTTTTGAAGGGGAACATCTAGTACACTTATCCTGACTAAAGTTGGTCCTCACCTGTCAAAGGCTCTGGTGGTGACGCTGGCTTGTGCTCCACAATGACTTCCTTCCTGCCGTTGCGATGGTCTTGGTCTTGTTGCACCAAAATGGATGCCTTTGCTTGATGCTCTCGCCTGCGCTTGCTCCCTTTGCACCAAAGAGGAAAGGAGGACACTGCGCGGGCTGGCGCCCGCCTGGCGCCCTTGGTCGTCATGGCTTGCGTCATGGGCACCTCATGAGGTACCCCGCCTTGATCTCTCCGCCTCCTCGCGAGCCAGCCTGACGAGGCCGTGCCTGAGGAAGCTCCCTATCATCCATCCCGCGAGGCTTGGCCCCTCGCGAGGGTCTTGAGCTCGTGCTGATGAAGATGGGCCATGCTGGGCCGCCCCTTGAGCCACGCCGTAGGCCGCAGGAGGCAAGTCTGGGGACCCCTGTTCTCGGAATGCCGACAGTAGCCCCCGGGCCCAAGGCGCGCCCGGACTTGGCTGAGTAGAGAAGCGAACGGGCAAGTGCGAAGCGCCGCGGGCCCTAACAGCCTGCGGCCTCGGGCGCCGCGTGGCGGTTGATTGGACATGGGCGGCTCCGCTCCCCCATGACGCCTCGGCAACCGCATGAACTGACAAGTCCCTGCATGCAAAGCGGGTCATGATTACCTGTGATCATGGAGGCCGGCGGTTGGCCTCCTCTAGCTATAAGTATGGGACGGCGCCTGCCCTTCCGGTCCATCCCCTCTTGCTTCTCCTTCTTCTTCATGGATCCGCCAAAGAGGTTCTTGGCCGCGGAGAAAGGAAAGGCCCGCCAGGTGGAGCCTGACCCTACCCCGCCCAAGCGCGGTCGAGGCCGTCCCCGCAAACACCCTGCGACTCCCATGGTGGCTCCTCACGGCCGTGGAGGTGATCCCCTGCGTGGTGACGGGCGGCAGGCCGTTGCTGGTGGGCGCGCTATGGACGCGCGACCCCCTAGGTCGTGCTCCCACTCGGCAGAGGTATTGCCGGAGTTTGTTGTGTGGTCGGCGGAACCGTTCGGCACCCGGCTCCAACTTTCTCGCTTCCTCCTTGGTGAGCTTCCGGCTGGCGCCCCGGGCGGCCTCTGGCTTCAGGCGGACGGTTGCTGCAGCCGGGCCTCCTGGGCTTCACTGGAGGTCTCTGCAGCCGGGAGCCCGGCCCTGACCCGCGGCTGGCAAATGTTTGCCCACGCGCGTGGTCTGAGCCGGTGGTGCATCCTGCACTTCAAGTTCGATGGTGATGCCACCCTCTACGTGAGGGTGTTTGGGGAAGATGGTCGCCGCGCGTGGTGCTGCCCTGAGAACGACGACCGCGGTCATGGGTCCAGCCCGAGCGACGATGAAGACGACAGCGCGCGCGTGGTCGGCCGCGCTCGGAGTTCGTTGAGCTTCGACGACTCTTCTTCGGGCAGCAGCTCCTCCAGCGGTGGCCGCGATCAGCCTCCGCGCCGCCACGCCCGCCTGGAGGGAGGTAGCGGGTCTGCCCACTGCCGCGCCTCGATGAAGCGCGAGATGGAGTCCGCCTGAGCTCCGGAGGCGGTTCGAGTCTCCCCCGCGAGTTGGTGTCGGGCGAGTCGCGCCCGTTTTGTTCTTCTTCCCTTTTCCTGCGCAAAGAGACAGTAGTGTAGGGCCCCGCGGGGGCGTGCTTGGACTATTGTTGTTAATTATCATACTGCTTCCACTATTCCCGTATTGTGCCTTTGTGTCGCACGCCTGCGTGCAGAAATTACTTATCTCGGGGGGAGGGGGGGCTGTCGTGACCTTTGCTTCCCGAGGCCGAGGCCTCGTCGAATGCTTCACGTCCCGCGAGGGTTAGTCTGGAGAGGTAGCTCCCAGCCTCAGCTGTGGAGGTGACCGACCCAGGTCTTGTGTTCGTGTCGCGGTGCCCGTGGGGCACGGATTGGAGTGGACCCGGGTAGGGAAGCCTCGAACGATAAGGGCAGAAAACACTCGCGAGGGTGCCCGCGTCGCTCCCTCGCGAGACTTGCGCGAGAGAAATCGGGGCAGGAGAGCGAAAAAGGCAGATAGTCACAAGCCAAAGACGACAACAACTTCAATAAAACCTCGAATGGGGATGAACAAGCCAACTGCAGAAAGCAAATGAGAAAAGCCGCGTCCGACACCTAATCTAGTCTTCGACGTCTTCTCACCAGCGCGGAGCTAAGTGCTGCCACTGGGCGTGGGAGGGAGCCCCTGGTCCTGAGGCCGTCGCTCCTGATACTCCGGGGATGTACAGCCCCAACTCATTATTACGTGAGAGTGTCATGGGCGGCGAGCTTCACAGGCATTGGCCTTCTTCACAGGCTCCGGGCCTTTCTTGGAAGGATAAACTTCACGGGCGTTTGCCTTCTTCACAGGCACCGGGCCTTTTCCAAAATGCGACAGCTTCACAGGCGTCCACCTTCTTCACAGGCTTTGGGCCTTTTCCCAAATGCTACAGCTTCACAGGCGTTCGCCTTCTTCACAGGCTCTGGGCCTTTTCCAAAATGCTATAGCTTCACAGGCATTCGCCTTCTTCACATGCTCTGGGCCTTTTCCAAAATGCTACAGCTTCACAGGCGTTCGCCTTCTTCACAGGCTCTGGGCCTTTTCCAAAATTCTACAGCTTCATAGGCGTTCGCCTTCTTCACAGGCTCTGGGCCTTTTTAGGGGTAAAACCTCCGGAGGTGCTGGATGTTCCACGCGTTCTGGACGGGTACCCCCTCCTGAGTCTCCAAGCGCGTGGAGCCGGGCCTGGAAACATGAACAACCTTGAATGGGCCCTCCCACATGGGAGAGAGCTTATGCAGTCCCTCCCTGGAGAGAACCTGCCTGAGCATGAGGTCCCCTACCTCGAGAGTCCTGGGGCGGATGTTGCGGTAGTGGTATCGCCGTAGCTGCTTGCTGGTATCTTGCCGCTCGGAGCGCGGCCTCCCGACGACGCTCCTCCCCCAGCACGAGGTCCGTCCCCCACATGGTGTCCTGCTGCACCTCGTCGAATGCCAGGACCCGTGCGGAACAACGTCTGACCTTGTGAGGGAGGACCGCTTCAGCTCCATAGACCAGGAAGAATGGGGTCTCACCAGTTGGCTTGGTCGCGGTCGTGCGGATGGACCACAACACGGACTGAAGCTCATCGTACCAACCTCGGCTGCAGGCCTCCAGCTTCTTCTTGAATGTCCTGGTCTTGAGGCCTCTCAGGACCTCCGTGTTGGCCCGCTCGGCCTAACCGTTGCTCCGGGGATGCGCCAGTGAAGCATAGCATATCTGCGTTCCAAGGTTAGCACAGCATGTTTTGAAGAGGTTACTGGTGAACTGCGAACCGTTGTCGGTGATGATGCGGTTCGGCACCCTGAACCGGCTCACGATGCCCTTGATGAACTTGAATGTAGAACCTGCGGGGATGGTCCGGACGGCTTCCACTTCAGCCCACTTGGTGAACTTGTCCACGGAGACGTAGAGGTAGCGATTGCCCCCTGGCGCCCGAGGAAATGGGCCCAGGATATCCAGCCCCCAGACTGCGAATGGCCACGAGAGGGGTATATATTGCAGACCTCCCGCCGGCTAATGGATCTGCTTGGCATGGAATTGGCAGGCCTCGGAAGCCTTCACCAGTTCGACGGCATCATTGAGCGTAGTGGGCCAATAGAATCCGCTACGGAACGCCTTGCCAACGAGGGTCCGCGATGGTGAATGATGCCCACAGTCTCCGCCATGTATATCCGCCAGCAGTTCCTTCCCTTGCTCCCTAGGGATGCAGCGTAGGGACATATCATTCAGCCGCCTCCGGTAGAGCTCTCCATCCCTGATGCAGTACGTTGTGGCTTGCCGCACCACACGCTCCTTTTCCTCCTCCTTCTCTGGCAAGGTCCTTTGCGTCAAGTAGCTCCGGAGCTCCGTGATCCAGCACCCCTCCTGAGGCTCCATCGTCAAGAGCAGACGCGCTCCTGAGGCCGGGCCAGAGGCCGGGGCTCCCGAGGCTGGCGGCTGGGGAAGCTCCTCCCGAGGCTACACCACGCTTCACAGTGATGGCGTGGCCGAGGGCTTGAACAGCCGCTCCTCGAAGACGTCAGGCTCCTGAGGTAGCCGCCTGGATGCTCATTTGGTGATGTCGTCGGCCTCCTGATTGGTGCCACGGGGCACATGCTGCAACTCTAGCCCCCAAAACTGCTTCTCCATCCTGCGGACCTCCGCAAGGTAGGTTTCCATGTGCTCATCCCTTGGCTCGTATACTTTGTTGGAGAAGTTGACGAGGAGTTGTGAATCGCCCTTGATGGTAAGGCGCTTCACTCCTAGGGTTGCCGCGGCCTTCAGGCCTGCTATTAGGCCTTCATATTCCGCTATGTTGTTGGAGACCTTTTCTCCATGCTGGAAACAGAGCTGCACGGTGTAGTAGAGCTTGTCTTGAGTAGGAGATATAAGCACCGCACCAGCCCCCGCGCCGTGCCTGGAGAACGCCCCGTCGAAGTACATGACCCAACCGTATGGCGCCTCGCTTCCCGGGGAGAGGGATCGATCCTCACCAGCCTTGAGTCCCGGCGCCTCCGTCCACTCTGCCACGAAATCTGCCAAGGCGGCCCCCTTGATGACTCTGGTTGTGCTGAATTCGAGTTGAAATGCTTGCAGTTCAATGTTCCACTCAGTGACTCTTCCAGCTGAGTTAGGGCTCCTGAGCACCCTTTCCAAAGGGTACACTGAGACAACCTTGATGGGGTGGCCCTGAAAATAATGCCGCAGCTTGCGCGAGGCCACCAATAGCGCGAGGAGGAGTTTCTGAGGCATGGGGTACCGCGCCCTTGCGTCCCGCAACACTGTGCTGACAAAGTACACAGGGTGTTCAACGAGGTTGGGAGTGCTGGTGTCGATGGCGCCCTCCGGAGGCCGTGGCGCCTCCTGAGACACAGGAGCCCCCCAGCGACTAGTCGCTAGGGGGAGGGATCTCCGCTTTCCCGAGTGCGTCCCCCTGCAGCGGCTGATGCTTCTTGGCTGTGGTAGTGGTCTCCGTGGGTCTTCCTTGATCATGCTTCGCCTCAACCCGGGCAGCTGTCGTGGCTTTGGTCCGACGCTCCTCCCTAACCACCACCAGGGCTGCGGTGGCGGAGTAGGGAGTGGCTGCAAGGTAGAGCACCTGGGGTTCCTGAGGGCGCGGGGCCACCATTACCGGAGGGCTAGTTAGGTACCTCTTGAGATCTTGGAACGCCTTGTCGGCCTCTTCAGTCCATTCAAAGGGTCCCTTTTTCTTCATCAGCTGGAAGAAAGGCAGCGCTCGCTCCCCCAACTTGGAGATGAAGCGTCCTAGTGCTGTCACTCACCCAGTGAGCTTCTGCATTTCTCTGAGGGTCTTTGGCGGGCTCATGTCCTTGACCGCCTTGACCTTTTCTGGGTTATCTTCCATGCCTCGGTGGGATACGAGGAAGCCCAAGAGCTTGCCTAAGGGGACCCCAAACACACACTTCTCTGGGTTGAGTCGCAGGCTCACGGCGTTGAGGCTTGCGAAGGTTTCCTCCAGGTCTTGTATCAGGGTCTTGGCCTCGCGAGACTTCACCACAATATCATCGACGTAAGCCTCAACATTCTTCCCGAGCTGTGGGCCCAAGGTGATGTGCATCAGCCGCTGAAAGGTCGCCCCTGCGTTGCGCAGCCCGAACGGCATGCATGTGTAGCAGTACACCCCACACGGGGTTAGGAAAGCCGTTTTTTCCACATCTTCTACCACCATCTTGATCTGTTGATACCCGGAGAAGGCGTCCAAGAAACATAACAGGTCACATCGGCGGTGGAATCGACGATCTGATCGATGCGGGGGAGTGGAAACGGATCTTGCGGGCATGCTTTGTTGAGGTTGGTGAAGTCGACACACATACGTTCCTTCCCCCTTTCTTTGGCACGACGACTGGGTTGGCCAACCAATCCGGGTATCAGACCTTGCGAATGACCCTTGCAGCTTCCAACTTGCGGGTCTCTTGGATGATGAAAGCCTGCTTTTCCGTGGACTGCCGCCTTGCCTTTTGCTTCACGGGGCGGACATTGGGGCACACGTTGAGGTGGTTCTCGATTACGCCTCTAGGGATCCCCACCAGCTGATCAGGCTCCATGTGAATACCTTCTTGTTCGCGCGCAGGAACATGACTAGGGCCTCCTCCTACTCGGGCTCGAGGTTGGCGCCTATGGTGGAGGTGGCGTTAGTGGATCCGTCCTCGTCGACCAGTATCTGCTTAGTTTCTGCCTTGTCTTGGGTGAACAATTGCTTCTTCTTGGCCGGCGCAGCCCCCTTGGGCTCAGGGATGTCCGGTTCAGCAGGCTGCGCCGATGCTGCCATCTTGTTGGCGAGCTTGAGCACTTGCAACGCATCCCCGGTGTCTCTGGACACGGTGAGGACGCCGCTGCTCCCGGGCATTTTCATGAGGTTGTACGCTGGGTGAGTCGCTGCCATGAATCGGGCCAGCGCTGGGTAGCCGAGGATGGCGTTGTATGGGAGGCCGATGGGGGCGATGTCAAAGTCGATTAGCTCCGTGCGGAAGTTGTAGTAGGTGTCGAAGGTTACAGGGAGATGACTCTGCCCCAGGGAGCTGGATGACCTGCCCCCGACGCCCAAGAAGGGACGGCTGTGCTGAAGCCGCTCCGGTGGTATGTGCAGGAGGCTGAAGGCTTCAATCGAGAGCACGCTGAGGACCGCGCCGCCATCGATGAGAGTCCTGGTGATGGCCACCTGGCAGATGGTGGGCGTGCACAGCATCGGGAGCGCGCCCGAGCAGGCTGAGCTGGAGGGGTGGTCCTCCGCGCTGAAGGCCAGATCGGCCTCGGGCACCGGCCGACCTGAGGGAGCCCCCTTGCCGCATGGAGGCAGCGCCGACTTGGCGGTTGAATGGCTTGACGTGGCAGCCTAAAGGCGGCACCTGCGAGCCGTCCAGGAGGGCCGCAACGACTGGGGGCGCCGGTGCAGCGTGTTGGGCGAGGAAGAGGTTGCGCAGCTCTTCCCAAGAGGCCACGGAAACCGCCGGCAGGTGGAGCAGCCACATGCGCGGGGCGTCGGCGAGGGCCATGGGAAGCCAGTTAGCCATGGCCCCGTCGTCGCCTCTTGCTTCGAGGATGGCCGCCTCGTACGCCAGCAGGAAGGCCAGAGGATCAGTTGTGCCATTGTAGCGCGGCGGCGCTGCCGGCTTGAACTTGTCCGGCCACCGCACCTGTTGCAAGGCTGGGGCCAAGGCTCGGAGCCCCCTGCCTCCCGCGCTAGCGCTGGCGACCGGAGTGGGCGCCGCATTGCCCATCGCAGGGCGAGTCGCGGTGTCGGCGGAGAGCGGGTCGGCGGAAGAGAAAGCTCCGGCGCACCCCTACCTGGCGCGCCAAATGTCGGATTTTGGGTTCCGACAGACCCTCTAGGTTCGAACACTGGGGTGCGCGCGGAGATCTCGCTCTCTACCGACCTGCACCTCGCCACCTTGCTAGGATCTAAGCTATGAAAAGAATAACACAAGAGACACAGGGTTTATACTAGTTCGGGCCACCATTGTGGTGTAATACCCTACTCTAGTTTGTGGTGTGGTGGATTGCCTCTTGGGCTGATGATGAACAATACAAGGAAGAACAGCCTCACGAGGGTCTGTTCTTGGCTGGTGCGATGAACTGCTAGGGGGAGTTCAGTCGCTCTCTCTGCTGGATTCAAGATCCTTCGTCCCCTACCTTGTGGGTGGCTAGACCTATTTATAGGCAAAGGCCCTGGGCCTCTTCCCAAATATTGAGCGGGAAGGGCGCCAACAATTGGCCATTTTGAAGGGGAACATCTAGTACACTTATCCTGACTAAAGTTGGTCCTCGCCTGTCAAAGGCTCTAGTGGTGACGCCGGCTTGGGCTCCACAATGATTCCTTCCTGCCGCTGCGACGGTCTTGGTCTTGTTGCACCGCAACGGATGCCTTTGCTTGATGCTCTCGCCTGCGCTTGCTCCCTTTGCACCAAAGAGGAAAGGAGGACACTGCGCGGGCTGGCGCCCGCCTAGCACCCTTGGTCGTCATGGCTTGCGTCATGGGCACCTCCTGAGGTACCCCGCCTTGATCTCTCCGCCTCCTCGTGAGCCAGCCTGACGAGGCCGTGCCTGAAGAAGCTCCCTGTCGTCCACCCCGCGAGGCTTGGCCCCTCGCGAGGGTCTTGAGCTCGTGCTGATGAAAATGCGTCGTGCTGGGCCGCCCCTTGAGCCACGCCGCAGGCTGCAGGCAGGCAAGTCTGGGGACCCTCGTTCCCAGAACGCCGACACTTGTGGGTCATCAAGATGCAACATTACGCGTCCTAAAAACCCAACTAAGCTAACCTCCCATCATATCGTGCGGGAAAGACCCGGCCGCGCCGTTTCAGTCAGGATTACCGCATTACTAGTAGTAGTATCGATGGGTCACGCTAAGCACCAAGTTTTTTTTTGAGGGGGCGAAGCACCAAGTTTAAAAGGAAAAAAGGCGGTACACTCACATCACCACTGTCGCGGTCGCGTTGCACCCCACACATGTTCGGTCCTGCACACGGCTCACGCGAATAGTTGATTTTGTCTTGCCTCTTCACTGACACGTGGTACTACACTTGGAGAAGCTGACCATGCGCCGCCCGCCCACCGCGCAAAAAAATCCCCCCCCCCCAAAAAAATTCCCCTCAAATCCCAAATTCAACCGCCCTTCGGCCAACTAGCCAATAACATTCCCCAAACCCCCTCCCCCCACCCCCTCCACTCCATTCGCTCCACCAAAGC
>LT934120.1:464928116-464959402 GCA_900231445.1 Triticum turgidum subsp. durum | reverse complement strand
CCAAAGCCGTCCTTCCCACCACACCGATACATCGGTGCCGCGGTTCGTCGAGGAGACGCACGCTGATCCTCTCGCTCCCACAGTACGCTCTCGTAGACTGCCGTCCTCTAGCCGTGCCGCCGCTGCTGGCGACGTTCTTGTGGAGACACACGTCGGTCAACGCCGCAACCGCTGGCGACATTTGTGTTGAGACGCACGGCGGTCAGCTTCTTCGACGGTACACGCATTCTAGACTGAGGCCCCGTGCATCGGTGTAGCGCTGAATGTTAGCTGATAGACACTGTTAATCTCACTGTTTGCCAAAGTAGTTTACAGTCGATATGCTTCGCTTAAGAAGCTTCCTTGCCCTGTTCTGGAGTCAATCTGCTTAGCTGAGATGGCATGCCAAGCCCGATTAGCTGCGAAAATATCCTGCCATATATTTATTGTGACGTAGATTGCCATGGTCTAGTAGCCAATCTGTTAGGCGAAATAGATCTACACCGTTTTATACTCGATCTTTGTTGCTGAGATGGCCTTCGATAGTTAGATGGATGTGTGCTCGGCCTCATTGACTGCTGAAACAACCTGCCATAATTTAGCACTCAAATCTGTTTGCTTAGTTAGCTTTACATACATTTCAGTACTTAGATCTGCTTGTCCAAATATCTTGCCATAGCTTTAGACATCGACCTAGGTATTTTTTATGGACTTCATAAAAAATAATATATGTTTTTCATGTAATATCTAGTAGAGTAACTAATTTGTATCTCTAACAAATGGACAGGACTTGGATAACTTCTGCTCAAAGATTCTCCACTGCATATGTCGAGGGGGTTGAAAACTTCATGAACTTTATCAAAGCTGGGTACGGTGGTCCGAAATCAGATGTGCTCTGCCCGTGTAGTGATACGTCCATTTTGCATCATGCTTTTATATCGATGTTTATTGCATTATGGGATGTTATTACACGTTATGTCACAATACTTATGGCTATTCTCTCTTATTTTACAAGGTTCAACATGAAGAGGGAGAATGCCGACAGCTGGGATTCTGGGGTAGAAAAGGAGCAAATATTGGAAACCTATTCTGCACAGCTCCAAAAGTCCTGAAACACCACAAAAGTCATTTTTGGAATTAATGATAATTATTGAGCAGAAGAAATACCTCAGGGGGGCCACCCACCATCCACGAGGGTGGGGGGCACGCCCACCCTTATAGGGCACGCCCCTGCCTCGTGGGCCACTTGGCAGCCCTCCGGTGCCCATCTTCTGCTATATGAAGTCTTTTACCCTGGAAAAAATCATAAGCAAGCTTATGGGATGAAACTCCGCTGCCACGAGGCGGAACCTTGGCGGAACCAATCTAGGGCTCTGGCCAAGCTGTTCTGCCGGGGAAACTTCCCTCCGGGAGGGGGAAATCATCACCATCACCATCACCAATGATCCTCTCGTCGGGAGGGGCCCAATCTCCATCAACATCTTCACCAGCACCATCTCCTCTCAAACCCTAGTTCATCTCTTGTATCAAATCTTTGTATCAAAACCTCAGATTGGTACCTGTGGGTTGCTAGTAGTGTTGATTACTCCTTGTAGTTGATGCTAGTTGGTTTATCCGGTGGGAGATAATTTGTTCAGATCCTTAATGCATATTAATACCCCTCTCATCATGAACATGAATATGCTTTGTGAGTAGTTACGTTTGTTCCTGAGGACATGGGCGATGTCTTGCTATTAGTAGTCATGTGAATTTGGTATTCGTTCGATATTTTGATGAGATGTATGTTGTCTCTCCTCTAGTGGTGTTATATAAACGTCGACTACATGACACTTCACCATTATTTGGGCCTAGAGGAAGGCATTGGGAAGTAATAAGTAGATGATGGGTTGCTAGAGTGACAGAAGCTTAAACCCTAGTTTATAAGTTGCTTCGTAAGGGGCTGATTTGGATCCATATGTCTCATGCTGTGGTTAGGTTTACCTTAATACTTCTTTTGTAGTTGCGGATGCTTGCAATAGGGGTTAATCATAAGTGGGATGCTTGTCCAAGAAAGGGCAGCACCCAAGCACCGGTCCACCCACATATCAAATTATCAAAGTAACGAACGCGAATCACATGAGCGTGATGAAAACTAGATTGCCATTAATTCCCATGAGTCCTAGGGAACGCTCGGTTGCATCACCTGCACTGGTATCATCGGCACCTGCAACTGTTGTGATAGTATCTGGTAAGTCACGAGGACTCAGCAATCTCCAAACCCGCGATATCAAGACTATTTAAGCTTATGGGAAAGGAAGGGGTAAAGTGGTGAGGTTGCAGCAGCGATTAAGCATATATGGTGGCTGACATACGCAAATAAGAGCGAGAAGAGAGCAAACGGAACGGTCGTGAAGCTAGCAATGATCAAGAAGTGATCCTGAACTCCTACTTACGTCAAACATAACCCAAAAACCGTGTTCACTTCCCGGACTCCGCCGAGAAGAGACCATCACGGCTACACACGCGGTTGATGCGTTTTAATTCAGATCCGGTGTCAAGTTATCTACAACCGGACATTAACAAATTCCCATCTGCTTATAACCGTAGGCACGGCTTTCAAAAGTTTATACCCTGCAGGGGTGTCCCAACTTAGCCCATGAAGCTCTCATGATCAACGAAGGATATACCTTCTCCCAGGAAGACCCGATCAGACTCGGAATCCCGGTTTACAAGACATTTCGACAATGGTAAAACAAGACTAGCAAAGCCTCCTGATGTGCCGACAAATCCCGATAGGAGCTGCACATATCTCGTTCTCAGGGCACACCGGATTGTCCAAACTTCTGGCAGGCCAGCCTAGAGTTTCCCCTGGTGGCCACTGGCGGTTGACACGTTGGACCAACACTCACGACGAGCACTGGCCCGGGGGGGTAAAATAAAGATGATCCTTGAGTCTGCAGAACCCAAGGGGAAAAGGCTTAGGTAGGCAAATGGTAAAACCAAGGTTGGGCCTTGCTGGAGGAGTTTTATTCAAAGCAAACTGTCAAGGGGGTCCCATAAATCACCCAACCGCGTAAGGAACACAAAATCCGGGAACATAACACCGGGATGATGGAAACTAGGGCGGCAAGAGTGGAACAAAACACCAGGCATAAGGCCGAGTCTTCCACCCTTTACCTAATATATAGATGCATTAATAAAATAAGAGATATTGTGATATCCCAATCATAATCCTGTCCACCATGGAGAAATCTTCAACTTCACCTGCAACTAACAACGCTATAAGATGGGCTGGGCAAAAGCGGTAACATAGCCAAACAACGGTTTGCTAGGAAGGGTGAAAAAGGTTAGAGGCTGACATGGAAATATGGGAGGCATGGTAAACAAGTGATAGGTAGCGCAGCATAGCGATAGAACGAAGCAACTAGCAAGCAAAGATAGAAGTGATATCAAGGGTAATGGTCATCTTGCCTGAAATCCTGCAAGGAATAAGAACGAGTCCATGAAGAAGACAAACAGACATAGTCGAACGAATCCTCACAACTCCGTAACGAAACCGAAGCTAACGAGAGAAGCAAACCGGAAAGAAGCAAACAACATGGTAAACACACAACCATAATCATGGCATGATGCACAACCAAATATGATGCATGTCCGGTTTAATGAGGCATGGCATGGAAAGGTAAAGCAAACAACACTACAATTTAAGTGGAGCTCAATATGCAACGAGTTGCATATTGACGGAACACCACATCAATTATTTAGTTCTCTCTCGGTTATGAACACAACAATATTAAATGTTGTTAAGCATGGCAAGAGGTGAAGCATAAATAAACTAACTATTTAGGCAAGTTTAAGTGAGGCCGGAAACAAGAAACAACAATTCCGGTAAATCCCCACATGACATTTAGCAATTTAATGCAACAACAATTTTAAACATTTTAATTGTTGTTATCATGATGCGGATGACATATACAAGTTTTATGCAATTTTATGAAAATGTTGACATGAGCATGATATGAAACATTTGTCGCCATGGCGGAAGGAAAAAGGTGCCACGGCGGTGAAACGGAAATGGTGCCACGGCAACATTCCAGTCCTGGTAACTCATGGAGGTACCGGTGCAAAAGGAAGTGTGACGTGAGCGAGTCATGCAAGATGGTGGGGTGATCCCGGATTCCGGGTTCCCACAGGACGGCGGCATGGCAAACGAGGAACGTGCACGAAACAAACGGGCACGATACAAACATATCGTACATCTCATACATGCAAGGGCATCTCATCGCGGTCGTCTCGGGTTATACCTTTGAAGCATGCGTTTTCGGGGCGGATCAAGTTCAAAGCGGTGTAGAGGAAGTAGTTGTTCACGGGTCGTCGTGGGAAGTAGTTGTTCACGTGTCGACGGTAGTGGAAGTAGTGGTACACGGCGGCGGCGGTAGTTGTTCAGGGTCTTGGCGGGTCGTCGTGTAGCCGTACATGTTCGTCGTGGTACACGGTTCATAGACGTTCGAGTCCTCGGCAGAGGAAGTAGTGGTACACGGCCGTAGTGGAAGTAGTCGTACACAATCCGTAGATGTTCGGTGTCGCCGTTAGTTGTACACAGTCGTTGTTGGACTTGATGGATCCGAGGGCTCCGGACGTCGTGGTACTTGGCGTGCATCAACTGTTGACCAATAGTGTACAGGATGCAGAGAGGTCTCTTGCGGTCTTGAAGTCAAGAGAGCTAGGCAGCGGAGAGCACGCACAACAGGGCACGACAACAATGGGTTGGCCAAAGGAGGCAGAGACCATGGTGCCATGGATGAGCGGCGGCGGCGGATCCGGGTCGCGGGAGGGCGGATCCGGCGGGGCGCGACAAGCAGGGGCCTGATCCAGCCGGAGTTCGGGACGAAGGCGAGCTCCGGTGACAGGGCTTGGCGGCAGGGCCGGCGTGAGGAGACGGGGCGGCGTCGAGCGCGCAGGGCGAGGAGAAACCGGGCCGACGGGAAGGTGCGGAGGCTCGGTGCAACGGTGGTCGGCAGGTGCACGAAGGGGAAGCAGGAGCAGAGGTGTGGTGGAGCTCGGGACGCGAGGCACAGAGACCAAAGGGCGCGATTGCAGCAAAGGGAGGCGGCCATGGCACAGCCATGAGCGCATAGCTCGGGTCGCGGGCGAGGGGGAGATGGAGAGGTGGGGCAGAGAGGAGGCCGATGGGGCTCCGTACTGGTTCTCTTCTCCGGCGAGGGCGGAGCGCGGGAGCGAGGGGAGGTCGAGGGCTGCGCGCTCGGGCTCGGGATCAAGGAGAGGGAAACGAGGGGATCGGGCGCATGGAGCTCCTCTCCCTGGCTCGATGCGGTGTATGTGTGTGTGTGGCGGTGGGCAGAGAGAACGAGAGGGAGATGAGATGCGTGGGGGCTGGGCTAGGGTTAGAGGCATGGCTGGGCCTGAGAGGTTGGTTGGGTCGGTCCAGGTGGAGAAAGAAGTGGCCAGAGGCCTGGCTGGGCTCTCTCTCTCCCTCATATTCTTTAGCAGAAAAGAATTAGAGAGAAGAAAAGAAGAGAGGGTTAGGGAAAGAATTTGCGCTTGCGGACAATTTTCCCGGACTCATAAAAATGAGCTTGATCCAAGAAAAATAGAAGTGGGCATGACCAAAAGTTTAAATTCAAACTCATTTGATTTAAATTCAAATGGTTTGAATAGGAAGTGAGGGTTAGGAAGGTCCAAAAATGTTGAGGATTTTTGGTTGAGCTCCGGAAAATGGTAAAAGAATTATTGACAAGGTTAGAGAGTCAAAACTTGAAGAAGAAAAGGCCAAGGGATTTAATATGCAAGTGGGTTCATGGGTGATTCCAAAACAATGGAATATTTTATAATATCTCCCTAAATATCGGGAGGGTATGTTTTTAAGTGAACCCACCATGTGAGTTTCCTCAATTTAAATGGATCAAAGATC
This sequence comes from Triticum turgidum subsp. durum, assembly GCA_900231445.1. NCBI lineage: Eukaryota > Viridiplantae > Streptophyta > Magnoliopsida > Poales > Poaceae > Triticum > Triticum turgidum. The sequence continues at coordinate 464,953,512 of LT934120.1, read as the reverse complement.
CATACAGTTTATTTAGTTGAGTTGGAAAGATTAAAGACATAATGACATGATTGCATGCACATGATGCAACGAAGAATGCAACAAGCAAAAACAAATCACACAACGAATCTCGGAAACCCTGGAAGGCATCTAAAGCTCCAGTCTTGGGGTGTCACAACACTCCACCACTACGAGAGGATCTCGTCCCGAGATCTAGGATGGCACCGGAGAGAAACGGAAGAGGAAGATAAGAGGTGAAACTAAGTTGCTTCTTTGACAAACGAGTGAAACCAATGAACCTTGAGAGGTTGAAAAGTTGAAAGAAAGAACACAAGGGAGTTGAACACGATTGAGAGGACTGTGGTAGAAAATAGAAACACCATTTGAACCTTGGAGGTTGCAAAGCTATGAAAGACAAGTACAATGGACAAGAAGGAATTGGAACCACTCTGGTTGAAACGAGATAAACAAGGAACAAGGAAGATCAAATTCAGACAACACTCCGGTTGAAAAAAGATGCAAGGGTTGATAAGATGAAAAGAACTTAAAAAGAGGACATGACACTCCGGTTAAAAGGATAAGCACGAAAAGAATATGATCCTCACAATTCGAGATGATGAGTGAAAAGAGCAACATCACAATGCCTCTGGAAGAAAGAATAGAAGATAGATCATTGGAATAACAGAATGAAGAAGAAAATGCCAACTTCTGCCACAAATGAGCTTGGAAAGCACTCTTCCAAGAAGGTTATGACGGAGTCGTTGGAAAACCAACAACAAAATGAATAAGCTTGTAGTGGGCTTATGGAAAACATCTCAAAACTATGAGGTGACAACCGGCCACTAACGGAAACAATTGCTTGCTTGAGATCAACGAAGAGATGAAAACTGCTTTTGCCGAGAGGATAGGAGAAAACTTGGATCATTAATAAGCACCACAATACAACATTCCTTAGGGAAGGCTTTAGGTGAAATCTATACCAAGATAACTCCAACAAAGAGATTGATGGATTTAAAATACCTCATTCTTGACAACATGTGAATCGCGAAACATGAATGGAAATTGTCAAGAATGATATAACACCATCTCAAAAGATAAGGTAGGAGAATAGCACTTTGGAGTGCAAGATGAAGAATACTTGAGCTCTTCAAAACAAAACATGTGTTGAGCACCATGTTTATTTTTAGAGTATAGCTTGGCTGATCTTAACTTCAAGAGAAATCTTGAAGAACAATTGAAGAATGAAAAGAATCCTTGACGAACCACCATGTAGAGCCTCCATGAAGAACTCCGGTAATAAAAGAATGATAGAAAGTAAGAGAAGTTGAAAATACAAGGTGAAGCCTTGCGGTGATTTAGATGAAGCTTCGCGACGATATAACCGAGAAAACTTGGAACTCCAGAAAAGGAAAAGATGAAACACTAGAGCCGAGAATTACTTCATCATGAACAATCTCCGGAAGAAAAGAATTGAATCACCTAGAGGAAATAAGAATAAGATTTATTGTATGCTTATCCTTCATCAAATTAAATTGATGACAAGCAATGGATTTGGGATACTACTTATTCTCATTGAAACATGATTAAAGATAGAGATATAGCGCAAACTTGAGAAGGTATTGATGGAACCACCGGTGGGATTTGGCAACAACGAATAAATTGATATGATAACGAAGGAAGTGAAATCTTGAACGAACCACGGTAAGAATTGAAAATGAACATACCAAAGGCACAATTCACCGGGAAGAATTGGAAAACGAATGAAGATACTTGAGGATATTTAGATACATGAGAACGAAGAGATCATGAACTGATTAGATGGTACTAGTCGTCTACCCGTGCATTTGCACGGGCTAGCATATTTATTATGGGGTAAAACATAAACTTTCATGGAAGGCAGTGCATGGTTATTTATGGTCTCAATGACGTACTCTTGGATATAAAGACTGGTAAACTTGTTCTTTTGAGAAGCTACAATGTATTTTATAAATTTGTTCCTTGAGATTGAATTTCAAATTAGGACATTCCTTAACCTTAGTACTTTGCTCGATAGCGATCAATTCTACGTCTTCTTCAAAATCTTGTTTCGTGAATTGTGTGCTACATAATTAGTTTTTGCTATGATTTCTGTTTTTTTTCTTTGTTTTTTTGTGGCCTTAATGGATGTACTGTTGGATATAAATATTTCTAAGTATGTTATTTTGAGAAACCACAATTTTTTAAATATTTTTTCTTGAGATTAGAATTAAAAATATTATCATATATCCCTAAACTTACTACTTTGCTCGATCAATTCTAGAACTCCTTCGAAAACTCCTTGGGTAAATTGTGTACTTAACAATTAGATTTTGCTATCATCTGTATTTTCTTTTGATGAGTTTCATTTTGTGTAATATAATACCTTTTTTCGGAATTACTTGACGCTGAACTGGATGTATTTAGACAATAGTTTATTTGTAGGGAGTTGTGATGTCCATTTAGAATAGAATAGCCAGGAAGCTAAAAATAATTATCCCGATTTTTGTTACTCTTTTTTGGTAGTTACTACTAAAATTGGTCCCATATAGTCAACTGAAATAGAATTTGTATTTTCTGTAGTGAGTAATAGTGTGGCTGATGTCCATTTAGATGTGCGCATTTTTATTAGTCACAGTTTTTTGGTAGGATGAGCGGCGGGTTTCGGCGGCCGCGGTCGGCGATGCCGTCGTGTCTAGTGCGCCCCTCTGACCGGCTCCATGAGAGCAGCTTCGCCGGTGGATCTCATGGACTGTGCATGCATCATTAACCTTCTATAGTCCTCCACGGCGAATCGCATCACATCGCCGGCCGGAGTGCCGGCCATCTGGCCGTTCCCCTTTGCGGTGTGGTCCGACCGTCTCGGCCGAAGCTGCCATTTCCTCCGGCACCCGCGTTGGTGAGCGGAGTTTCCTCATGCAGCAGCAGCGCTGGCAACTCCTATCCATCTACCAAAGAAAGTGGCATTATCTTATCCATTCAATATGAATATTTTCCTCTTTACTGTGCTTTTGCACGAACATGTGCATTCTCCCTTTGCCTTACCATCTCCTCTTTGTATTAAATTAATTTGAGCAGCGTATGTTTGCATCTTGCTGTGAAGTGTACTTGAGAGACGATGGTAGAGGAGCCATCAAGGAAATTGATGGCAGATGCAGCTACCTAATTACTTGTTCCAGTATTTTCTATTATTTGTGAAATTGGATATGACTGGTAGGCTATGTAAGAAAGAAATTTTATAGTAATTGAGAAAATGATCTTGGTTCTTCAATGGCTCTGTAACTTTAGAGCCACGTCCCTAATGCATACATATATAACTGGTATTGATGTTGTCAAATAAGTTGTTAGCCCTTGCTCGCATATTTTTGTTTACCTGTAAATGCAGAGAGTAGTACCTTGTTGACAAATATAATATTTCAGAGATAACCATTTAAAACAATTTTAAAAACCAATTTAAAACAGATAAGGCTGCTATGTCTTTCTAGAAAAAAAGGCTGCTATGTCTGCAACACATTATATTTGGTCATTTAAGAATGTTTGTATTTGTTCTTAACTTCTACTTCTAGTTATTAAAAAAATATCTATAATATATCCTTGTAAACAATGTTTTTTGCAACCTTGTCGGATGGACGCTCTTCATCTGATATAAGTATCCGCAATCCATTTCTGCTGGTAACCCTTGACATTGCAACATAGAGTTGGCCATGTGTGAAGACTTGCCTTTCTAAGTAGAGTCCAACCTTTTTGAGAGATTGCCCCTGACTTTTGTTTATTGTCATAGCAAAGCATACTGATATTGGGTATTGTCTCCTTTGAAGAATGAAAGGCCATTTTGAATCACTCGGTGACATAATAATTCGTGGGATGTAAACTTTGTCACCAATGTTAGTACCTGTTATGACCTGGCCTTCAATGAAACGCTTTCCTAGCTGTGTTATTGTTAGTCTTGTCCCATTGCAAAGTCCTGCACTTTGATTGATGTTCCTCATAAGCATTACTGGTAATCCTATTTTCAGCCTCAGTTCATGATCTGGTATTCCAGAAAATGTTAGACTATTTAGAAATTCAGTTGGGTACAACATATCTTTGTCTTCCACCGTAGACATTGCCTTGCATGTTGTATCTGAACTGAGATAGGTTACCTCTTCTCCAGGAATTTGACTCATGATGTAGGTGTTAATCTGGTCAACAGTCTCGTTCCTTGGGCACAGGATCGCTCTTTCCTCTAGGTATGTTCTATCAGTGTACTTGTTGTGTAATTCAGGGTATGTGTTATTAACTATAGATGCTTTTGGGTCATCTCCTTTATGTAAAATAAGGTCTTCTGGGATGCTAACCCAGTCTTCATCATCTATTGTTGCTGTTGTGCCATCACCGATGTTTAGTATCCAGTTTGGAAATTCAGCTGTCTTTGCTTTCTCTTCTGGACTTCCTTCGGATGAATTCAGACGCATATTTTCTGTGAGTCGGTACTCCTCAAAGTTCTTCCATAGGTAGGATCTCTTTATAGATGCCGAAATGATATGTTCCCTTTTCCCCTTTGGTATAGCTGGTATGATTTGTCTGAAGTCAGCTCCCAAGACTACTGTCATTCCTCCAAATGGTCTATGCTCGGCATCCTCATTTGTGAATCGAAGTATGTCTCTCAAACTCTTGTCTAGTGCCTCAAAACAGTGTTTGTGTGTCATAGGTGCTTCATCCCATATTATCAGTGAGGTTTTCTTTATTAGTTCCGCCAGAAATGTTCCTTGCTTGATGTTGCATGTCGACTCGTTTGTGATTTTGAGCGGAATGTGAAATCTTGAATGAGCTGTTCTTCCACCCTGTAAAAGAAGTGCTGCTATACCACTTGAAGCTACTGCTAGAACGATTTTTCCTTCGGATCTTAATTTTGTCGTGACTGCTTTCCATAGAAATGTCTTTCCAGTTCCACCATATCCGTCAACGAAAATCAGTTTTCCACGACTGCTGCTAACTGATTCTATTATAACATCAAAAGCCATCCTCTGATCTTGATTTAGCTTTTGTAGTAACTCTGTGTGCTCTATTCTTAAAGAATCTTTATCATAGTTTAGTTCCTCATTTACTAATCTATCATTTACTCTGTGAGGGACTTACCACCTTTAGCCAATAGGTTTTCGATCTCTGCCAAGAGGAGGCTCTTTATTTGCGATGAGTTGAGTTCTAGGGCCTGAAAATTGAGTATTCTTCTTTGCCAACGTTGGATGTCCTCAGATAGCAACTCCCAGTTTGTTTGCCACAACTTTGCAGGATCAGTCACCTCGCAAAATAAAAGTATTGTGCAGAAAAGTTGGTGCATTTGAGGAGCAGAGGCCCAATGGGATGCTTCCTTGATGCAGTCATCCCACTCCTTGTCGTCATTAAGTAGCCCAAGAGCATAACATGCAGATTTGTATGTTGGATGTACAACCCCATCAACTGTTCGGATTTCTTCATAGGATCTACATCCTTTCACGGTATTTAGTAGGATTCTCAAGTAGTTTTTTTCACCGCTTGTTGGTTGTGCATAGTAAATCCTGCCTATGGTTTTTTTACCACCACGTCTTTTCCTCCATTCTTTCTCTTTTGCATGCCAAGTCCATTTGGTTGGAAACTGTGCATACGTCAAACTGCGAGCTTCCTCATGCAATTGGTTGGCTGTCATCCATTCTGTGGACATTATCTTTTCTATGTTAGGCCGAGATATGATTTTATCTAAATCCATCGAGTCTGGGAATACCACAACATGTTCATTTTCTAGGTGAAATTGTAACCTTTCAACTGCAGGCTCTCTATACTGAAGAGGAAACTGAAATATGCGCCATGCGGCTTCACATCCAGATATGTACCGAGCATCAAGGTATCTCTTGATTTCGTCGTCCCTGTTTGTTAATTTGCCACCTCTTGTTTCTCTTTGTTGCTCTTCTGTTTCTATTAATACAGTTGTTCGATCTTCTCCTTTGTGGATGTATTTGAATAAATACTTTATAGACCTTGATCTGTTGCACCATTCAACATTTATGTGGGCTTGATACTTGACTAGTATGTTTCTATTGTATGGCACAACAAATCAATTGTCTAGCTTCACTCCGTTTTTGTCCACAGTATTGCCATCATCTTGTCTTCTATATATTGGATAGTTATCTTCATCTATTGTAGTTTCGGTTCAAAAACTCTTGGGGAAATGTTTGGCACAACTTTTTTCGACCATGCATGGTGATTTTGGATGTGCTTGACCATAGGGACCATGTATCATGTAATTTTGCACTTCTTCATACCCATCTGGATCACTATTCTTGTCAGGAATTTCGGCTGATATGATTTTGTCGCTCTGGGAAGGACTGGGATCTTTATCATCTGGATGTAGAAACACCAGTATATGTGCGTGAGGGAGGCCTCTTTTTTGGAACTCTATTGTGTAGACAACTGCATGAAAGTAAAGAAATTTGAGAATAAATGATTTAGGACAATCATCTAGGCAATAGTAAATCTTTAGTTGGTTGGTAAACTTACTCGCAGTTGTTTGTCCGAAACACTTCTCGTTCTTTATGTCATTCATAAGTTCCTTCAGTTTTAACATGAATACTCTGGCAACAATGTCTGGACGATCTTCAGGTTTCTGGCCCGGAATCAGATCCAGCATATCTTGTATTTCCGGCCATTTCGGATTGCATGTAAAAGTGATAAAGAGATCAGGATAGCCAGCCCAACGACAAATTGCCACGGCATCTTGGTAGTTTTGCTGCTTATTTCTAGGGCTACCATTATATGTTGAGGGTAGTATGATTCTTTGGCCAACTTGTTCAGTTCGTGCATCTCCATTTTCTATTGCATCATGCAGTCCTCTGTATAGTTCTGTCCTCAGCTTACCTTGGTTTGTCCTGTACCAATTTAGTCTCCATTGTTCAATGCACATTGCTGCATCAACTAAGAACTGTAGGAACAAACGTCCACTCATTTGCAAGGTTGTTGCTTGGTTAAGACGTTGTTGGATGCGATACGCATAAAACTCCAGCATTGTTACATACTTTCTCTTACCTTTGTCGCCTCTCTTTTTTTGATACTCTATTTCTGGTCTGAACCCATCTTCTCCATATGGAAAAAGCAAGGGGTATTGCATTGACATATAGCTCGGGTGCAACTCTGAAATCCTCTGTAACATTCTGTCTTTGGTCTCAATTATTATATCAAATTCATTATTTTCTCCATCTTGTTCCCCGATAATTAGTGCTGCGACTTCTGAGGCAGATGGGAGGTTGTATTGCCGTCCATCTTTCGACCTTTTGTTGATCAATCTTAGTCTTACATCTTTAATATCTTGGTTTTCGAACCTGTCCGTTGCCATACGAAAAGATTTGACTAAAACATTGTGCTCATCTAGCATCTCTAGTAGACTTTTGACAATGTTTTCATCTGGCTTTGTCTTACTCTCCATTGAAGTTGATGCAGTAATCCTGTTACGCACTTCATTTTCTGTGTCATGTATGTACAATTGGGCAAATTTTGGTTTCGTCACGTCATCTTTAGGAAGTAAAGTGCCAATCTGATGGTAGTTTTGGCCATTCAAACGGAAAACATATGGTCCAGGTGTCTGCTTATTAATTTCATAGTCAACCTTTCCTCCCATTGAAGTGAACGCGAAAATGGAGTTGTACAACCTGATGTTCTGGCGAAAATTGGATGACTCCCCTCTTTCACTGTAACGTAGTAGTTGTCGGAGATACAACGGAGCTTGTTTCAGTGGTGGTAATTTAATTTTCCCTTCCTTGCAGCAGAGACCAAATTTTGGAACTGTGATGTTACGTGTGTTTGTGCTTCTCTCTCCATGCCACATAATGGCATTGCAAAATTCACAAACGCAATTTGGTTTTCCCAAATTTGAAACTTAAGTGACATCCTTTGCTATATTTGATACTTCACAGCCATTATTGTCCTTTTTTGTCCTTATTCGTTTCCTTTCCCTTTTCAGCTGGATTATCTCTTTCCTTTTTCGTCTAGCTTCCTTCCTTGCTGCTCTGATAATATCTGATTGACTATCATTAGATTCTAGTGTCGCAAGCTGCGAGGTTCCTTGCTCAGGTATTTGTATTGTTTGATCACCCAATATATTGCTGCATTATATTTTGGTATCATTTGAATAATCGAGGTAAATTAATGTCTATATAATTACTTTTTGGTATTGGGGTAATGAATACCTTCTGTTGTTTTGATTTGGTCCACCGTTACTTCGACGCAAGTTGAGTGCAGCTAGTGAATCCTGAAATGAGGGAAAAATTGTAACACTTTGTCTGAGAGCAACAACATGCAGATAGAATTAAGTATATGGAAGTTAATAGTATTTCCTTTCTGGAGCCAAAGATCTGGCATGTACCTCATGTGATATTTCTCATTGTATATTTAACCTTGACTGTAGAAATTAAAATCTATTCCTCATTGGGAACATCACAAAAAAAATAAGTACACGCTAGTGAAGACATCTTATAAGCACCTGATTCCTTTTCTGCTGAAGTATTTCTTTCCTTTTCCGTGCAGCATCCTTCATTGCTGCTCTAATGATGTCTGGTTGATTATCATTAGATTGTAGAGTGGCAAGTTTGGAGGTTGCTTTGTCAGGTCTTTCATTGCTGCATTAGATTTTGGTGCCATTTTAATAATCTAGGTAAATTAATGGGTATATGATTTTTTTTATATTGTGGTAACGAATACCTATTGTTGTTTTTGTCGAGTCCATTGCGAGTTCGACGCATGCTGACTGCAGGTAGTTAATCCTGAAAAATATGAGGGAAAAATGTAAGCATTTTGTCCAAGAACAACAACACGCAAAGAGTATCAAGTATTTTGATGGTTGACCGTGCATTTTGATGGGCTAGTATCATATTGATAGTCGAAATCCAATCATATTTAACTTTCTTAGAATTTTATTCCTCATCAGGGTTATCACAAAGTATGTAAGCAGTACATGATAGTGAGGACATCTTGTAAGCACCTTATTTTACTTGTGCGGAAATTCTGAGTTGCTGACGATAAGTTTAATGTACACATGTCAGGTACCACATTGTTTTGAAGGATGTTGTCTGGATCAATCAGTTTACTGGAAATATTCCTATTCTCCTACTGATAGTATGCCAACAAAGAATTGTAGATCATGTACATGTGTTATTACCTTTTAAGCAGAGGACATCCTATATGGTTTGTAATTGGCAAACAAATTTTGATGTTTGTTCATGAATTTCTCTATAGTTGCAATTAACAAAGCATATGTGATGAGATTACGGAGTTGATGCATATAGTAGTGGAAGTTGGTAATGAATACCTGCAAGTACTGGCACACAACCTATCCGCTCCTTACTTCTTGCCATGTAAGGATTAATTATCGCCTTTACGTGATGTAGGATGAAATCAGAGGTGATGTCTTGCCGGGATGAAGGATGTGATCGGCGGCGATGTTGACGAATTGACTTGTACTATATTTTACCAAAAAGAGATAAGAGGATTTTGTTGTGTAGAATTTGTCACGCGTACGTTTAGATCTGAGCAATTAGTCTTAGCGCTGGATGTCTTATCTATGCACGTCTCCGTTCGATACACGTATATTCTATGTATTTCATTCAAATTTCTATCCGTGTATTTAACCATCCAGAACTCGCGCTTATCTACATGTCTTCATGGAAAAACCGATATTTAATTCCAATCTAAACTTGAGTCATGGTCGGCCACGCATGATAGGGCTAGATGGAAGACGGAATGCAATGCGGACTGGAGCATGTACGTCAGAGCTAGGGCGATAGGTAGAATGGGTTATTGCCCCAGGCTTAGTGTATGAGAAATCTCTATGTACGCTTGGGTGACAGGTAGAATTGGTTATGCCCCAGGCTAGTGTATGTGAAATCTCTATCTACGCAACACAGGTCAATCTGAAAACTGGCTTCAGGAAATCACTGAATTTGCACTCAGGACCTCCTCTGTAAACGTGTGTGCCCAACCAAGCTAGCAAAGCAAACAAATTGATTGATTCTATATGGAGGTTAGTCATACCAAAAAGCTATCTGATCCATGTAAAAAAAGGTAGATGATCAATTCCTCCACCGGCTAGCTTGGGGAGGTTAGCACATATGAGGAGAGCACCCTGATCAGTTCCTACCAGAGTTGGCACCTGGTACAAATTTGGCGAACAGGATGGAGAAACTCTACTGCTGTTTCTAATTAAAAGGGATGCACTTATGGAGAGAAATCAGTTCCTGATGCTGGCGATCAAATGCTACAACAGAATCAAATATGGACTCAACCATGAGCCACCGAATTGTTCTTTTAGCTGTCATGCTTTCTTCATATAGCAAGCAAGTAAGGTACTAAGATTGAATTGTTTTAGACTACTCAGAATTACACCAAACATTTACTTCTGAATAATAGAGAGAATAATAACTTACTAACACAAAGGTATGCCTTTACGTTTATTAAAAATATCTTAAACAACGACGAAGTTCATATAAAGTACAAATGTGATGCTCCCATCTATTGTACTACATCCTAAATTAACGGATCTCCACTAATTAGCGACTTGTCTTTCGAGTCCTTAATACACCAGACTTCTGAATGCCTTTGCTCAGTGATTTTTTATCGACACAACTAAGCCTTGTCCTAGGCCTGGAATCATTGAGCTCCTGATCAACACCGGCGCATTTGCGTACAGCACGCTTCCTCTTGGGGCTTGATTCCATAGATTTGGATTTGTTTATTTCCTGACTACCATCAGCTTTTGATTCATCGTCAAGATGTGCAGCACGACCCGTGCTCCGTCTCCTACCCCTTTTAGTCTGGTCAATAGTGAGTTCATCATCCTCTGATTCTTGCTTTATAGTTTTTGAAAGTGACAATTTGTTCACTTGCTCCTGCGAACATTTATACCAGTTAGAGAGGTGTACAACAACTATGAAAGAACATGAAAATGCACCAAGAAACTTACATGGTTATCATTCTGAATTCCTTTCTTCTTAGATCCCTTATCAACACCAGTAAGCCTTATGCTGGTCTTTGGATAATTCTCAGTTCCATCTTTTTCGGAATCTCCGTCTTCAATAATGCTTATTGTACGCTTTCTTTTGGGGCTAGATTCCTTGAATTTGCATTCGTCTTTCTCCTGGCTATCCTCTTCTGATTCTTCATCAGAATGTACAACGCAACCTGTGTTCCTAGTCCTAGACTTTTTAGTGCCCTTCGTAGTGTTCTACAAAAACATGACAAATTGAGTTAGTTTCCATAAACATTCATTGTAAAATATGGCATGCACATATACAAAATGTTATGGAGCATCGTAGTACAAATAGACGATACCTGTTCAATATTAGCATGTTGTACTGACGAATCTTCTTCAGAGTCTATAAAAAATATTCTATGAACAGTGTAATCTTGGTAACCATATTTGAAATTATAGTCATTCAGTCTGAACTGAAAAATCAACTGAAAAATCAATCTCTGCCCACATATTTTCTGAAATTTTTCTGCCTGCTCATGGATATCACAGTCATCCCTATCTATCAAGAATCTTGCAGATTGCTTAATCAGTTATTTTTGCTTCTGTCTCAAACATGGTGCAAGTTGTTGTTGCAGTATGGTCACATATCTCTAGCTTAAGTTTGTACCTAGTAACAAAATGACACATGTGGTAAGTGGAGGATAAATTACTACCTAAAACATGAGATATTATCAAATTTACCTTGGACATGTCTTCTCAGGTTCTTTCTCACATTCTGGACAGTAGAAGTGATTCCCTTCTTTTTGTAGTTTTTTGTTACATTTGCCGCATCCTATGTAGTACCACTCATCTGATGTATCAATTGACTTAATGGTTGCTTCTGCAGTATAGAACTTTTCCTGTCCATCATAGGTTAAATTAGCACATAAAACATATGAAAAAAGAATTTAAAAGTTAATCATAAATACCTGTTTTTCAGATTCATATGCAATTTCAGTTATTTCTCTTAGTGTCTTTCTGTTATAGCGCATTTGTTCTTGAATTGTTCCTTGCAAGTGGGCTTCCGGCCCTGTTTCCTCTATGATATCATCTTCCAAGCAATACCTATTTTTGCATGAGGTAAATATCCATGTACATGACTAAATATGATTTCTTCATATTATTGCGGAAAAACGGTTGCACCTCGTTTGGAGCTCAGCTGTTTCAGGGATATCCAAATCGATAGATACTTTGGTCGCACCTGTAGATGATAGCGAGTACTCTGCAAGCACTTGATATTAAATTTCGAATACAAAAAAGACATGCATAACACTACTTACCCTTGATTGATATAAATACAAACCTTTTAGTTTTCTGACAGTTGTTGAGGTTACTATGACAACACGTCCCATAGAATCTTCATCAATTTGGTCGACCTTATTACCCCACAGTCTAATATTAACTTTTTGATCCCTGTATATTCCAACAGACATGACTATGAGCAGCCATGATATTTTATTCATACAATTTTATTTAAGTGTACTTACTCAATTCATAGTACAATATCTCGAATCTTGGAAATCTCATGAGTTGTCTCCGTCTCTTCAATATTCCCTATATAACTTGCTACCCCAATGACATCTGCTAAATAAGATGGTGTTAATATGCGGTAAAGATTGAAGTTAATAATTTAAACAAATACAATCATACCGGATAAGTACATCCTCTGGCCATCTCTTGTGGAAAGAACTTCAACACTACAAAACATGAAACTTTGTTCTGCTATACTGATATTTTTAAGTCCCTTAATCTCTTGAATTTTTGTTGTGTGCAAGAAGTTAATAATCTTGTCGTCTTCAACTGGACGGAAATTCATGGCAAATGTAACCTTGAAATTTGCTATCATGTAGACTAAACCTTCTTGGATCAATGGCCTGAACTTGTTAACCATATGTTTTATTACCTTGGCATGTATCATAGTGCCCTGAAACATTATAATGCAGTGAGAAGATGCATTCGTATTTAAATCATAGTGACCTATTTATGTTGAAAAAAATCTTTTTACCAATAAACTGACCTATTCATCAAGCAGTATCATGTCAAGGCTAATTAGTTCATTGTTATTGAGGTTAATGGCGTCCCATAGCCTAATTACTCTGACCTTCACTTTCCAGGAATCCTTCCCATTGTTAATCGCATTGAGCATATCGTATGCCATTGTTTCAATGGAAAACAAAAGAATTTGACCTGTAAGCGAACACAATTTTGAAGATTAGAACTTGTTATAGTCTTAGCCAAATCAAAGACTTTATAATCGGAAAGAAAGATTAGTTTGTATGACATAGTAAGTGCAAAGTCTAACAATGTGATTGAACCAACAGAAAAAATAATCTTCTAAAAACTGGGTGAAAAGCAACTGAACAGAGGCAACCGTCGCACCTAATAGGAGAATCTGACCAATCACGATGCTGACAACGAACAAAGCCTCCTTGATTTGAGATGGTCTATGTTAGGCTGCAGGCTTAATTTATAAGCTAGCCTTATGGGCTTAGTTCTGCTCCGAGCCGATCTCTGTGACGTATCCAAAGAGCATACATGAGAAGATTAGATTTGAAATTGAATCCTTAGATTTTTTTTGAATCCAATCTAGCAAAAAAATCAATGTGAGAAGGGGAACCTGATCCACATGAGGAAAATAATTTTAGTGCGATACCCTCGTTGAGCGCAGGAGATCCACGCCCCAACGTCCTTGCTGCAATCTGAGGTGAGGATAGAAGAGTCCTTGCTGCAATTTGAGGTGAGGATAAAAGAGTCCTTGCCACAATTTGAGGTGAGGAGAGAAGAGACCTGAGAGTTTGAGATAAAGAGAGAGACGTGATTGAGAGAGGGATCCATGCCCAAATTCCTTGCTCCAATTTGAGAGACATGGATCTGGTCATCATGAGGAGATGTAGAGAGACCTGGGAGTTCGAGAGAGAGAGACATGAGATTGAGGAAGAGATTACGATTGGTTAAGGTCTCTTTTCTTTGTGAAGGGGGGTCTCCCTTTTTTCTGGTAAGGGAAGAGACGGTGGAGAGCGCTATAGGCCTTTTCTTGACTCAGAGCGCTATTGGGCCTTTTCTTCTGACTCAGCCGCCGAATGATGTTGGCTTTGTTTTTTTCAGCCGCAAATTGTATGGGTTAATCTAGACCGTAATAACTCGGTCCCATCATTAGATGTACGGCTCCTATTTTATAATTAACGTGGGAATTATTAGGGAGTCGCTAATTAGTATAGCTATAGATTTGAATGATGCGCAGGTAAGATTTGGAGAACAAGAGTTGAAGGTTGAGAATGAGTAATATTCAGAAATGATTATCAAGAAAGGAAGCAACTCCTGAAATGTGTCGGATGGTTGAAAGGAATTCTCACAATCAAAAACAATTAGGAGAGGATGGTATAAAGCTAGAACCATGAATCTCTGGAAGAACGGGTAAGGATTTAAGCGGAACTCTTCTTCGGTCTTCAAAATTCGAGAATGACAACGAGAAACACCACCATGAATTTCCAAGGTTGAACCAACAATGAAAAGAATTTGAAAGATCTTGGAGAAGGACATATGACTGATGAAGATTCATTCTTTCGTCAACCTTGGAAATGAATTTGAGAATCGCTCCTGATAATTAGAAGAGTCAGGTAAGATCCTGGGAAAAGACCTGTGGGTTAGGGCCCACTCAAAAAGAAACATCGTTGAAGGATTACTTGAAATAGAGATTGCACTGGTAGAATTAAATGGCTTGAATAAGAGAAAAACCTTGAAGTAACTTGAACGGATTCAGAATGGAAACACGAATCTTCTGAGATATCTTGAGCACTCCGGATATGAACTGGGCAAGGTGAATAAATAAGAGAGCCTTGGATAAGAAATTCAGATGGAAATATATGTGAAACAAAAGGAAGAGATATGATCAACACCGAAACTTGAAATTAATCCACCGGAGAAGAAAAGAGATGAAGAATAATAAACTTGAAGCTCCGTTAGTATCTTCGTGAGAATCACCGGATAAGAACATTGACGGAAAAGAATGGAGAGACTTCATATCCATAAGATGGATACTTGATTAAGATATCTGAGTCCTTGAAGAAAAGGGTGGGAGGGCGGGAAAACAAAGGCAACTTGGGGACGGGCAAAACGGATACCGTTGAGAAAATTTAGAATTGATCTCAGAAATGTTGAAATGATTGGATCCACTTGAAGAGAAGCACATCGGTTGGAAAAAAAATTAACATGACAACCTCAATGATCGAAAGGATTAGTATTCACATAGCAATATGAGAACACCGTTTATGAAAGGTATGGATTTAATATTTGACTTCGAAGCAACTCGAATACCACAAATAAAACAAAACAAAGGATTTGGCTTGCAGAATAAGCCGGAACAAACATATGATAGAGATTTCGTCCGAAGTTTTCGTGGTGGGGCCCACACGGGCTCGAGTGTACAACACCATCATGTACAAGGCAGTGCACATGACATACGAAGCGTCCCCGAACCAGCATAACCAAGGGTTCTTTAAGACACAACGAGACCACTGTAAAAACGACCGTGGAAAGGCGGACCACTAGACGTCGAACCCCATTCTCATATCATGCATCTGTCGAAAAGATATTCTAGGAGCTACTTGAATTCCCACTTATAAAACTCCCGAAACTTTCTGGTTATGCAATCTGGTGTTGAGGATACAGGGGAAGCAATATATATCTCACCCAAAACTAACAATCCCTACATCCAAGCTGTATCCATCCGTCAACACATAACCAAGAAACCTTCGGAAATCGTGTACCTCAACCTTCGAAAAGCATCCGTTATACAAGCTATGGCAATACTCCCGAACTCCCGCCCCAGTACTGGGTGGCGTCGAGGTTATCTCACCAACAACTGCATAAAAGAGATTTTCGATGTCGGCAAAACTCAGGTATTCCAGAACTGCGACGATAAAATTATGACGACAACACCTCGGAGCTCAACTCCCCGGGTCAATGCCACATAATAGACAGGAGGCACCAAGAACAATGTTCTCGTCACAAAACCATTGGAACGATTCCAAGATACCCGCGTGATCCTAAATTTTTTTAGTGAAATTTGAGGAGAGGAAAGTCAAAACATCTACGTCAGGAGGCCTCACCAGAGCGACGAAGGGGCTGAGGAGTAAAAAGAATCCTACTCTCCAATATATATAATCCTAAGACTCAAAACTTTTTTGTTCTAGACTCAACAACGCCAGCAAACAATCAAGCAGGGGGCTCCTAAGTCGGGGATGGCTCTGATTACCAACTTGTCACACCCACGATGCGTCTATATCTCCCACGTGTCGAAGCACGACTTAGAGGCATAACCGCATTGTGGTTTTGTCGCAAGAAGGGTCATCTTCACACAATCCCATGTAACGAACAAGAATGGGATAAAGAGTTGGCTTACAATCGCCACTTCACACAATGAACATATAATAAATCATACATCATTCAGAGTACACACATATAGTCCGACTATGGACGAAGCCAAAAGAAAAGAAGATAACCCAACTATTAGATCCCCGATCATCCCAACTGGGATCCACTACTGATCAACATGAAACAAAACATAGCATCGACCAAGGTCTTCGTTGAGCTCCCATCTGAGCTCAGTTGCATCACCTGCACTGGTATCATCGGCACCTGCAACTGTTGTGATAGTATCTAGTGAGTCACGAGGACTCACCAATCTCCAAACCCGCGAGATCAAGACTATTTAAGCTTATGGGAAAGGAAGGGGTAAAGTGGTGAGGTTGCAGCAGCGATTAAGCATATATGGTGGCTGACATACGCAAATAAGAGCGAGAAGAGAGCAAGCGGAACGGTCGTGAAGCTAGCAATGATCAAGAAGTGATCCTGAACTCCTACTTACGTCAAACATAACCCAAAAATTGTGTTCACTTCCCGGACTCCGCCGAGAAGAGACCATCACGGCTACACACGCGGTTGATGCGTTTTAATTCGGATCTGGTGTCAAGTTATCTACAACCGGACATTAACAAATTCCCATCTGCCTATAACCGCAGGCACGGCTTTCGAAAGTTTATACCCTGCAGGAGTGTCCCAACTTAGCCCATGATAAGCTCTCGCGATCAACGAAGGATATACCTTCTCCCAGGAAGACCCGATCAGACTCGGAATCCCGGTTTACAAGACATTACGACAATGGCAAAACAAGACCAGCAAAGCCTCCCGCTGTGCAGACAAATCCCAACAGGAGCTGCACATATCTCGTTCTCAGGGCACACCGGATTGTCCAAACTTCTGGTAGGCCAGTCCAGAGTTGCCCCTGGTGGCCACCGGCGGTTGACAGGTTGGACCAACACTCACGACGAGCACTGGCCCGGGGGGTAAAATAAAGATGACTCTTGAGTCTGCAGAACCCAAGGGAAAAAGGCTTAGGTAGGTAAATGGTAAAACTAAGGTTGGGCCTTGCTGGAGGAGTTTTATTCAAAGCAAACTGTCAAGGGGGTCCCATAAATCACCCAACCGCGTAAGGAACACAAAATCCGGGAACATAACACCGGTATGACGGAAACTAGGGCGGCAAGAGTGGAACAAAACACCAGGCATAAGGCCGAGTCTTCCACCCTTTACCAAATATATAGATGCATTAATAAAATAAGAGATACTGTGATATCCCAATCATAATCCTGTCCACCATGGAGAAATCTTCAACTTCACCTACAACTAACAACGCTATAAGATGGGCTGGGCAAAAGTGGTAACATAGCCAAACAACGGTTTGCTAGGAAGGGTGAAAAAGGTTAGAGGCTGACATGGCAATATGGGAGGCATGGTAAACAAGTGATAGGTAGCGCAGCATAGCGATAGAACGAAGCAACTAGCGAGCAAAGATAGAAGTGATATCAAGGGTAATGGTCATCTTGCCTGAAATCCCGCAAGGAAGAAGAACGAGTCCATGAAGAAGACAAATAGACGTAGTCGAACGAATCCTCACAACTCCGTAACGAAACCGAAGCTAACGAGAGAAGCAAACCGGAAAGAAGCAAACAACATGGTAAACACACAAGCATAATCATGGCATGATGCACAACCAAATATGATGCATGTCCGGTTTAATGAGGCATGTCATGGCAAGGTAAAGCAAACAACACTACAATTTAAGTGGAGCTCAATATGCAACGAGTTGCATATTGACGGAACACCACATCAATTATTTAGTTCTCTCTCGGTTATGAACACAACAATATTAAATGTTGTTAAGCATGGCAAGAGGTGAAACATATATAAACTAACTATTTAGGCAAGTTTAAGTGAGGCCGGAAACAAGAAACAATAATTCCGGTAAATCCCCACATGACATTTAGCAATTTAATGCAATGACAATTTTAAACATTTTAATTGTTGTTATCATGATGCGGATGACATATACAAGTTTTATGCAATTTTATGAAAATGTTGACATGAGCATGATATGAAACATTTGTCGCCATGGCGGAAGGAAAAAGGTGCCACGGCGGTGAAACGGTAATGGTGCCACGGCAACATTCCGGTCCCGGTAACTCATGGAGGTACCGGTGCAAAAGGAAGTGTGACGTGAGCGAGTCATGCAAGATGGTGTGGTGATCCCGGATTCCGGGTTCCCATGGGATGGCGGCATGGCAAACGAGGAACGTGCACGAAACAAACGGGCACGGTGCAAACATATCGTACATCTCATACATGCAAGGGCATCTCATCGCGGTCGTCTCGGGTTATACCTTTAAAGCATGCGTTTTCGGGGCGGATCGAGTTCAAAGCGGTGTAGAGGAAGTAGTTGTTCACGGGTCGTCGTGGGAAGTAGTTGTTCACGTGTCGACGGTAGTGGAAGTAGTGGTACACGGCGGTGGAGGTAGTTGTTCAGGGTCTTGGTGGGTCGTCGTGTAGCCATACATGTTCGTCGTGGTACACAATTCGTAGATGTTCGAGTCATCGGTAGAGGAAGTAGTGGTACACGGCCGTAGTGGAAGTAGTCGTACACAATCCGTAGATGTTCAGCGTCTCCGGTAGTTGTACACAGTCATTGTTGGACTTGATGGAACCAAGGGCTCCGGGCGTCGTGGTACTTGGCATGCATCAATTGTTGACCAACAGTGTACAGGAGGCAGAGAGGTCTCTTGCGGTCTTGACGTCAAGAGAGCTAGGCAGCGGAGAGCACGCACAATAGGGCATGGCAACAATGGGTTGGCCAAAGGAGGCAGAGACCATGGCGCCATGGATGAGCGGCGGCGGCGGATCCGGGTCGTGGGAGGGCGGATCCGGCGGGGCGCGACAAGCAGGGGCCTGATCCAGCCGGAGTTCCGGACGAAGGCGAGCTCCGGCGGCAGGGCTTGGCGGCAGGGCCGGCGTGAGGAGACGGGGCGGCGTCGAGCGCACAGGGCGAGGAGAAACCGGGCCGACGGGAAGGTGCAGAGGCTCGGTGCAACGGTGGTCGGCAGGTGCACGAAGGGGAATCATGAGAAGAGGTGTGGCGGAGCTTGGGACGCGAGGCACAGAGACCGAAGGGCGTGACTGCAGCAGAGGGAGGCGGCCATGGCGCAGCCATGAGCGCATAGCTCGGGTCGCGGGCGAGGGGGAGATGGAGAGGTGGGGCGCAGAGGAGGCCGATGGGGCTCCGTCCTGGTTCTCTTCTCCGGCGAGGGCGGAGCGCGGGAGCGAGGGGAGGTCGAGGGCTGCGCGCTCGGGCTCGGGATCGAGGAGAGGGAAACGAGGGGATCGGGCGCAGGGAGCTCCTCTCCCTGGCTCGATGCGGTGTATGTGTGTGCGTGGCGGTGGGCAGAGGGAACGAGAGGGAGATGAGATGCGTGGTGGCTGGGCTAGGGTTAGAGGCACGCCTGGGCCTGAGAGGTTGGTTGGGTCGGCCCAAGTGGAGAAAGAAGTGGCCAGAGGCCTGGCTGGGCTCTCTCTCTCCCTCATATTCTTTAGCAGAAAAGAATTAGAGAGAAGAAAAGAAGAGAGGGTTAGGGAAAGAATTTGCGCATGCGGACAATTTTTCCGGACTCATAGAAATGAGCTTGATCCAAGAAAAATAGAAGTGGGCATGACCGAAAGTTTAAATTCAAACTCATTTGATTTAAATTCAAATGGTTTGAATAGGAAGTGAGGGTTAGGAAGGTCCAAAAATGTTGAGGATTTTTGGTGGAGCTCCGGAAAATGGTAAAAGAATTATTGACAAGGTTAGAGAGTCAAAACTTGAAGAAGAAAAGGCCAAGGGATTTAATATGCAAGTGGGTTCATGGGTGATTCCAAAACAATGGAATATTTTATAATATCTCCCTAAATATCGGGAGGGTATGTTTTAAAGAGAACCCACCATGTGAGTTTCCTCAATTTAAATGGATCGAAGATCCATACAGTTTATTTAGTTGAGTTGGAAAGATTAAAGACATAATGACATGATGCCATGCACATGATGCAACGAAGAATGCAACAAGCAAAAAGAAATCACACAACGAATCTCTGAAACCCTGGAAGGCATCTGAAGCTCCGGTCTTGGGGCGTCACAGCTGGCGTGCTGCTTCTTGCACCCACCAGGGAGCACCTCAAGTATGTCATCCAAATGCACTTTCCCTGGGAGATGTAAACTAACAACACCGCCGAGTACGAGGGCTTGCTTGCCTGTCTCCGGATCGCAGTGGACCTTGGAGTCGAAAAGCTCATCGTCAGGGGTGATTCCCAGCTCGTCGTCAGGCAAATCAACAAGGATTATCAAATCCCGCTGATGGAAGCTTACGTCGATCAAGTGAGGAAACTGGAGGAGCGCTTTGATGGGATACAGGCAGAACATGTCCCACGGCTGGAGAATGACGTCACTAACTACCTGTCAAACTGTGCTGCCCTCAAGCTACCTGTGGAACCAGGTACTTTTGTGCTTCAATTAACTCAACCATCTGTCGAACCGTCAACACAACAGAACAAGCGAAGGAAACTAGGCCCCGGCAAGTACTTCCCCACCGAGCTCCTTGGAGCCGCCGGTGAAGGAGTTGCCATGGACGCCGAGCCTGCCGTGGGACAACCAACTCCGGCGGGGTGCCAGGTCCTTGCCACGGAGGCAACCATTCCCGCGGCAAAGGAAATGCCATTGGTCCTCGTCGTCGAGCCATAGGCTCCGGCATGGGTGCAACACACCGTCCGATTCCTCCAAATAGGAGAGCTTCCTGAGGAGCAGGAAGAGGCAGAGAGAGTAGCCCGCCGGTCTGCCCTGTACCAATTCGTTGACAACCTTGTATAGAAAAAGACCGAATGGGGTGAAATTGAAATGCATCTCCTGGGTGGAAGGACTGGAGCTGTTGGCAGAGATACATGGAGGCATATGTGGCTCCCACATAGGGTCAAGGGCCCTTGCTGGCAAGGCCTTTCGGCAAGGTTTCTTCTGGCCCACTGCCCTCCAGGATGCAACGGCACTAGTAACCAAGTGTGAAGCATGGCAGTTCCATTCGAAGAAACTTAATCAGCCAGCCCAAGCCTTGCAAATGATCCCTCTCTCTTGGCCATTCTCGGTCTGGGGGCTCGACATACTGGGCCCCTTTCCCCGCGCCATCGGGGGCTTTGAGTACTTGTACGTTGCAATCAACAAGTTCACAAAGTGGCCTAAGGTGGAAGCAGTGAGGAAGGTGACAACACAGTCAGCCATCAAGTTCTTCAAGGGGCTAGTTTGCCGTTTTGGTGTACCCAACAGGATCATCACCGACAACGACACACAGTTCACAAGCCACGCCTTCATGCAGTACATCGAGGATCTCGGCAGCAAGGCCTGTTTTGCTTCCGTGGGACACCAACGAAGCAACGGCCAAGCAGAGAGAGCAAATGCTGAATTTCTGTGGGGCTTAAGAACAAAGACTTTCGATAGGCTGCGCAAGAGTGGAAGGCATTGGATTGACGAGTTGCCGGCGGTTCTTTGGTCGATCAGAACGACGCCAAATCGAGCCACCGGCTAGACTCCCTTTTCCCTGGTCTACGGGGCAGAAGCAGTTCTCCCCATGGAACTCATATACGGGTCACCTCGAGTTCTCGCTTATGATGAGCTTGAGCAAGAGTGATTGCGGTAAGATGACGCAACGTTCCTTGAGGAAGATCATCTCCGGGCGGCTGTGTCGGATTTCGGGTTCCGGCAGACCCTCTAGATTCGAACACTAGGGTGCGCGCGGAGATTTCACCCTCTGCCTACCTGCACCTCACCGCCTCGCTATGATCTAAGCAATCAAAGGAACAACACAAGAGACACAGAGTTTATACTGGTTCAGGCCACCATTGTGGTGTAATACCCTACTCTAGTGTGTGGTGTGGTGGATTGCCTCTTGGGCTGATGACGAACAATACAAGGAAGAACAGCCTCGCGAGGGTCTGTTCTCAGCTGGAGCAATGAACTACTAGGGGGAGTTCAGTCGCTCTCTCTACTGGTTTCCTAGTGAGGATCTGATCTCCCCTCCCTGTACCTTGTGGGTGGCTAGTCCTATTTATAGGCAAAGGCCCTGGGCCTCTTCCCAAATATTGAGCGGGAAGGGCGCCAACAATCGGCCATTTTGAAGGGGAACATCTAGTACACTTATCTTGACTAAAGTTGGTCCTCGCCTGCCAAAGGCTCTGGTGTGACGCCGGCTTGGGCTCCATGATGACCTCCATCCTGCCGTTCTGCTGGTATTGGTCTTGTTGCACCGAAATGGCTGCCTTTGCTTGATACTCTCGCCTGCGCTTGCTCCCTTTGCACCAAAGAGGAAAGGGTGGACACTGCGCGGGCTGGCGCCCACCTGGTGCCCTTGGTCATCACGGCTTGCGTTATGGGCACCTCGTGAGGTACCCCGCCTTGATCTCTCCGCCTCCTCGCGAGCCAGCCTGACGAGGCCGTGCCTGAGGAGGCTTCCTCTCGTCCGCCCCGCGAGGCTTGGCCCCTTGCGAGGGTCTTGAGCTCGTGCTGATGAAGATGGGCCATGCTGGCCGCCCCTTGAGCCACGCCGCAGGCCAGAAGCAGGCAAGTCTGGGGACCCCCGTTCTCAGAATGCTGACAGTAGCCCCCGGGCCCAAGGCGCGCCCGGACTTGGCTGAGCAGAGAGGCGAAGGGGCAAGTGCGAAGCGTCGCGGGCCCTAACAGCCTGCGGCCTCGGGCACCGTGTCGCAGTTGATTGGACGTGGGCGGCTCCACTCCCCCACGACGCCTCGGTAACTGCACGAACTGACAAGTCCCTGCATGCAAAAACTGGTAATGATTACCTGCGATCGTGAAGCCAGTGGTTGGCCTCCCCTGGCTATAAGTACGGAACGGCGCGAGCCATTCCAGTTCTTCTTCCGCTGCTACTTCTCCTCTTCTTCATCTTCGCCACTGCTCCGCCTTGCCGAAATGGCTCCGATACGCCGGTCTCCGTAGAAGAGAAAGGAAAGGCCCCCCAAGTGGGCCCTGACCCGCTTCCGCCAAAGAAGCGGTTGGTCCTCTGCCGCCGAGATGAGGGCGTGCGGCAGGAGGTGTCGAGGCCTTGGTGTGAGCGGACGCCGCCAGGGTTTCCGCTACCCTTGTACGCCCACCTTGAGGGCCCTGCAGGAGCTGATGCCGAGTGCCATGGACGACGCCGCCGTCGGCACCGGCGGGTCACGGCGGTGCGTGTTGTCCCTCCTGGAGTTCACGCTGAAGGCTCCTCCCGAGAGTTTGTGCTCCACGCCTCCATGCCTCCTCGATCTTGGATTCGCCTTCCTCCCTCCTTCGCCTTCGAGATTCCGCCGAGGGGGCCTTTCAGGCTCTGGCTGCAGCACGCCGATTGCTAGACTCCCGCGACCGATGCGGATGTCGAGGTCGTCGCTCCAGGTAAGGTCTTCATGACCCATGGCTAGGGCGAGATCGCCCGGGTTTGCGGGACGAGGGGCGCCCTCGTGATCCACCTGGAGTTTGATGGCGCTTCCATGATGCTCTACAAGGTCTTCAACGAAGATGGGCATCAGCTGGAGTGTTGTCCCAGAGGCTGCGGCAGAAGCTCTGGAGCGGCAGGGACCGGGCCTGCCTTCACACATTCTTCCAGCAGTTCCTCCAGCGGCAGGGGTGCCGGAGGATGCAGCGACTCCGCCGAGCTCTTCGCGACTCCGGAGACGAGCGACGACAGCTACGAGCCCCCGAGCCTGCGCCGCTCCCGAAGCATGACGGGCTCGTTAGGCCGCCGCCGTCTCTGTTCTGGATGAGGTTGCAGCCGGTGCCTGACGGCCCACTGTTGATGATGGCGTCTGCCGCGACGGTTCCTGTAGTTAGGACTCCTTAGGATACGCGTCTTTGGTCCTTGCGAGGAGCCAAGAACACACCCCGTGGGGGCTTGTAAGGTGTCTGTCGCTCTGTTTGTCAATATGATCCTTATCATGAAGCAGTGCCAGATGCTTATTCCGTCTTAGCCTAGTGTCTTCGTTTCGAACCTCACGAGGGCTTGGTGCTCTGCACCAACAGGTCCCGGTCCCAAGGTGGCTTCGTCCGTCGCTGGTATGCCAGGTCACGATGCCGTGGTCAAGGCCAGAAGGTGAGCGGCCCGGGGTCCAGTAAGCGCCCCTGAGTCGCGATGCTCAGGAGGTCCCCTTTAGCGCTCAAGCAGCTATCGTTTGGTGAGAAAGGAATGCGACGTTGTTAACACGGGATTGCATTGGATGCGGTGACGGTGCTGCGATAGCTAGTGTTTCCGGAGGGTGACTTATCTCGAGAGTCGAGAACGCTTCCTGGTGCGGCGCTAGGTCCGTGCATTGGCCGGCTAGGGGTTGCCTGGCGAGGTCTCCGCGTGCCTCTTTCCTCTCGCCTTTGCTCTCATTTCTTCTCTACGTCCTCGGGTCCCAGCCCTCGAGCGGGTCTCAGCCGTCGCTGGCTTGCCAGGTCGCGATGCCGTGGACAAGGCCAGAGGGTGAGGGCTGGAGAGCCAATAGGAGCCTTGAGTCGCGATGCTCAGGTACCCCCCCTTTAACGTGCAAGCGGTTCACGCGGACGAGAGTGAAGAGGACGCCGTGAGGGCCTCGCCTGGCGCGGCTCCTTGAAGGGGTCCTGCAGGCCCACCACAAAAAGAGAAAAAGTCCGCTATGACAAGCGGCGGTCAGCCGTTAGTTGCTTTGGAGAGGCGACGAGGAACTAAAGGCCTGACGTGGTGTAGCGGGGCACCCATGAGCCAGCGCGGGACTCACGGGGCCCTACCCCAAGGCGGGTTGCGCCTGGCACTGGGCCTTAACTTGTGATGTGTTCCTGCAAATTTGGCTAGATGTCGATGCTCTACGTCCTCGGGTCCCGGCCCTCGAGCGAATCTCAGCCATCGCTGGTTTGCCAGGGTGCAATGCCATGGACAAAGCCAGAGGGTGAGGGATGGAGAGCCAGTAGGAGCCCTGAGTCGCGATGCTCAGGTACCCCCCCTTTAACGCGCAAGCTTGGTTAGATGTCGACGCTCTACG
>LT934120.1:464910505-464923054 GCA_900231445.1 Triticum turgidum subsp. durum | reverse complement strand
CAAGCCTTGCCGGCAAGGCATGTAACCCTCTGTACAAAGCAAGGCGCAGACCCTGAGCATAAATAAACTAAGCGTTGGCACCCTAACTTATAGCATGCATGCTAGATTGAGTCTCTCCCTCTGTTAGGGTTGATAGTGCTTAGCGGCGACTAACCCCTAGCATAGACATCGAGTTTGCATCATTTTGTTCCTATCCATCCTCTTTGGTATGCAAGGTACATGAATGTTTCTGCCAAGCCAAGTGGAAGGGAGAGAACAAGATGGCGCTCCGGACCCGGCAAGACAAGCTTGCTAACGGTTGAAGACACGAAGGTCCGCCCATGGCAAGTCAGGATTGCCGGGGGCTGCAAATTCAGATAAGTTTTCTCGTCCCCTGTCATGCATTTCCATATGAAACTTGGGACGTACGGAACCTCGTTTTGTTCCAAGGCCACCGTGCTCCCCTCGTTCCTTTCACCCAAGAGCTTCTTGGTTCAGAATATGGTTGTAGCCGCGGCACCAAGGAAGCAAGCGTAGGGCCCACCCCCACTTCGTCCCTGCCTCCGCAAAAGGCGTGAGTATGGGCAAACAGAGTGGGGGAACGACAAGGCCTACTGCCAGGCAGCAGTGTTTATATTAAAAATAAGAAGGATTTGTTCCTTGGTATGGGCTTTGCACACACGCATGCACAAGCCCCGGCAAGCACCCTTTTTCCATTAAATACTTTCCATATAGGTACAGTTTGTATGGAATGTAAACATGAACAGGGAGATTACAGGTTTTAGATCTAAGTAAGGCCCGTGGGCTTACAAACTGAAAAAAAGATAAGATGCCCGTAATCCCTTTCTTGTTCCTCTCCTCAGGAAATGAAACAAGAAGGAAAAGGGGCAGAAGGAGCACCTAGGTGAGGTACGAGCAATAGAAGGCGCCCATGTAACATGTCGGTGGTCACCTACGAGAGGGTTGGCGGTGGTGGCGCCGGAGGAAGAGCTGGAAGATGAGGAAGCGGTCCGTCAATACACGACGAAGGCGTCGGTGCCATCGTACTCCGACTTGACGGCCTGCCACCCGCCTTCTTCACCTTCTCCGGCCTCCCCATGCCAACTGCCCAAGTAGGCGACCTGGAGAAGTTCAAGGAGCCGGCGACACAGATGATGGGGTCGCCGGTGTCGCCCCGGAGCGGCACGCCTGACGCCTAGTCGGACCCGTCATCCTGCCGGCCGCTACCCTCGTCGTCACTGCCGCTGTCCTCCTCGCCACTCTCGCTCGAGGAGGAGTCTTCATCATTAGAGGAGCTCTCCACGCAGCACCTTACGCGAGTCCCGAAGTGCCCAAAGACCTTGACGGAGAGGAGGCCGCTCTCCATTAATTTGAAATGGAGAGTGAGCCCCTCCGTCCGGCTGTGGATGCGGGCAAAAGTCTACCACCCTCGGTGAAGATACATGACGTGAGGGGCGGGGAACTCGACGTCGGCCCATGTGCCATTGTTCCCACAACCCCTCATATGCAGCCGCAGCGCCTGTGGCGGGTCCAGCTCCATCTCCCATGCAAATGGGGTTGGGAGGCGAAGACGACGGCGTGGCGGCTAGCGCAGCCTGATGAAGAACTCGTAGGGGTTGTCCCCGACGTGGCCCTCCACCGGGGGAGGGGCCGCTAGCGGAGGCGAGGCCGATGCGCCGCCCCATCCTCCTCTTCCACGAGCGCCGCGACGGCCTCGCCCCCTCCCCCTGCCTCTAATGACTGGCTCCGCCGCCACGAGCTCTTGGGGAGGGGCGACGGGTTGTCGAGCAGAGACCCTCGCCGCCACCGATGAAGCGTCACCACACCGTCTCGCCATGGTAGAAGAGATGAAGGAGCAGGGATGGGAGAGGCGGATGATGAAGGACTGAGAGGCGCCGTTCCTCCCGCTCCCCTCCTTATAAAGAGACGAGGGTGGGGCTCGGCCGCCCCTCTCAGCCAATCCGGCTCATTAAAGGTGACAGAGGGCGAGGCTGTCGACCGCCCTCCCCGCCCAATTGAAGGCGCGTGGGACTTGACCCACGTGTGCACGTCTTCTCGTATCCCACACGCCTGTCACCCGCTTTGTGTCGTGCATGCGGCATACGTGTAGCGAGAGACGGGCTAATGAGATGCGTGGAGCGACGGTTCCCAGGTAAGGACAGTAAATGAGCGGCGGCCCTGCGGTCTCGAAGGGACACGCAAGCCGCCTCTTTACTATTCACCGCAAGATGATGCAAGCGTGCTTGGATCACCCGCGCGCACGACCCTCACGTCACGCATTCAACATGGGTCGTGGGAAAGTGCAGCGGACGGAAAGCTACCGCGGTAAAAACACCATCCCGCATGCCCGCGCACCGTTCTGGGCCTGGCCCAACAACGTGTCGCGCTTATGTGTGGACCAGGCCCGGGGGCTCCTATCAGTGTACCAAAGTAGGGACACTCTTTTGTACCCCTTATTTGTGCACGGGCAGTCAGAGCCGCGCGGACTGCCACACTTGAGCAGGACAGAGACAGGAAACCAAAGCCACGGGGCGGCCGAAGCAGCGCCAAGATAGAGGCATAAAGAGCAAGAAGGCGAAATGGTTTTCCCCAGCGAGGTTCTTGCCGGGGCAGCCCCCACGGCCCCGGAAAGACCCTTGCCGGGGAAGCCTACCTGACGCCAGCATGACGCACCACCCTTGAGCCCCAGTTCCTCCAGCGTCGCCAACCACGTTGGAACATAGGCTCAGAGGGCGCTTCCATGGTGGCATGCAAATCTTTGTGAAGACAAGGAACACTTCAAATCAGAAGAGTAGAACACGACGAACCTCGGCGAGATTCTCGCCGAGGAAACCTACAAGACCCCCGGCAAGATCTTTGCCAGGGACGACCGCAACGCCGCCGCAAGACCCTTGTCGGGGCCCCGGCAAGGCCCTTGCCGAGGACGTCCGTGAGGCCACAACTAGGCCCGCACCCGCCGAGCTTCTGCCACTGCTCCCATGCAGCTGCCAGCCCACCAGCTGGGCAAGCACCTGCGTGTCGGCACATGGCTTCTCAGCCAACTCAGCGCATGCCTATGTGGTGGCATGCAAATCTTCGTGAAGGCCCTACCACCGTGCCACCTCAGCAGCCTGCTAGCCTACATAGCGTTGACTGCCTCGCTGGCCTAGGCGCGTGTCGAGGCAGCGCGAAGCGGCGGTAAAGTAGAGGGGACACATCAGGGACGCATTAAATGTACCTTGTCCCGTAATGGCAAGGGATAGGCTTAATCACCGTACCCCGATGCCACCTCCTGTGTGCCACTGTGGCGATCCCCTTGCCTATAAAAGGAGGCCCAAGGCATATAGGAGAAGGATTCAGACTTTTGGACAAGTTACCCTCGTTGTAGCTAGTTCAAGAACCTCAAGAACACAAATACACACATCCAAGCAGGACTAGGGTATTATGCATCTCTGCGGCCCGAACCTGGGTAAATGACTCGTGTGCTTGTACTGACTGCTGATCCTGCTCTCCTCATCGCCCAGGGCCTCGCAACCGTAGTAGGGATTCTTGTGATCCCATAGGTGTTGTTTCTCACTGACAAAAGGGAGCTGAGAACCCCGTTGCAGAAGCCTTGTCTAGGTTAGAGAATGTTCTTGATGACCCACTACCTATTGATGATAGCTTTCCTGATGAACAATTAGCTATCATAAATGCTTCTCGTACTGCTCCTTGGTATGCTGACTATGCTAATTACATTGTTGCTAAATTTATACCACCTAATTTCACATACCAACAAAAGAAAAAGTTCTTTTATGATTTAAGACATTAGTTCTGGGATGACCCACACCTTTATAAAGAAGGAGTAGATGGCGTTATTAGACGTTGTGTACCTGAGCATGAACAGGAATAGATCCTACACAAGTGTCACTCCGAGGCATATGGAGGACACCACACTGGAGATAGAACTGCACATAAGGTATTGCAATCGGTTTTTATTGGCCTACTCTCTTCAAAGATGCCCATAAGTTTGTCTTGTCTTGTGATGAATGTCAAAGAATTGATAATTTTAGTTGACGTCAAGAAATGCCTATGAATTATTCTCTTGTTATTGAACCATTTGATGTTTGGGGCTTTGATTATATGGGACCTTTTCCTGCCTCCAAAGGGTATACACATATTTTAGTTGTTGTTGATTATGTTACTAAGTGGGTAGAAGCTATTCCAACTAGCAGTGCTGATCATAATGTTACGTCTTGAGCTTGCGTTGGTTTTCCTTGAAGAGGAAAGGGTGATGCAGCAATAGTAGCGTAAGTATTTCCCTTAGTTTTTGAGAACCAAGGTATCAATCCATTAGGAGGCTCCTCCAAAGTCCCATGCACCTACACAAACAAACAAGAACTCGCAACCAACATAATAAAGGGGTTGTCAATCCATTCACGGCCACTTGCGAAAGTGAGATCTGATTGAGATAGTATGATAAGATAAATATATTTTTGGTATTTTAGGATATAGATTGGAAATGTAAAGATGCAAATAAAAGTAGATTGAAAGCTTATATGATAAGAGATAGACCCGGGGGCCATAGGTTTCACTAGTGGCTTCTGTCAAGATAGCATAAGTATTACTGTGGGTGAACAAATTACTGTCGAGCAATGGATAGAAAAGTGAATAATTATGAGATTATCTAGGCATGATCATGTATATAGGCATCACGTCCGTGACAAGTAGACCGACTCCTGCCTGCATATACTACTATTACTCCACACATCAACCGCTATCCAGCATGCATCTAGAGTATTAAGTTCATAAAGAACAGAGTAACGCATTAAGAAAGATGACATGATGTAGAGGGATAAACTCATGTAATATGATATAAACCCCATCTTTTTATCCTCGATGGCAACAATACAATACATGCCTTGCTGCCCCTGCTGTCACTTGGAAAGGACACCGCAAGATTGAACCCAAAGCTAAGCACTTCTCCCATTGTAAGAAAGATCAATCTAGTAGGCCAAACCAAACTGATAATTCGAAGAGACTTGCAAAGATAACTCAATCACACATAAAAGAATTCAGAGGAGATTCAAATATTTCTCATAGATAAACTTGATCATAAACCCACAATTCATCGGATCTCGACAAACACACCGCAAAAAGAGTTACATCAAATAGATCTCCAAGAAGATCGAGGAGAACATGGTATTGAGATTCAAAGAGAGAGAAGAAGCCATCTAACTAATAACTATGGACCCGAAGGTCTATGGTAAACTACTCACAACTCATCGGAGAGGCCTTGGAGATGATGTAGAGGACCTCCTTGGTCGATTCCCCCTCCAGCGGAGCACCGACGAAGGCTCCAAGATGGGATCTCGCGGATACAGAAGGTTGCGGCGGTGGAAATAGTTTTCGTGGTCGCTTCTGATGTTTTCGGGTACGTGGGTATATGTAGGAGGAAGAAGTAGGTCAGTGGCCGCCCGTGGGGCCCACGAGACAGGGGGCGTGCCCAGTAGGGGGGGCGCCCTCCACCCTCGTGGCCGCCTCGGCTGTTGCTTGACTTCCACTCCAAGTCCTCTGGATCACGTTCGTTCCAAAAATCATGCTCCAAAGTTTTCATTTTGTTTGGACTCCGGTTGAGATTCCTTTTCTTCGAAACACTGAAATAGGCAAAAAAACAGCAATACGGGCTGGGCCTCCGGTTAGTAGGTTAGTCCCAAAAATGATATAAAAGTGTAAAGTAAAGCCCATAAACATCCAAAACGGGTAATATAATTGCATGGAACAATCAAAAATTATAGATACGTTGGAGACGTATAAAGCATCCCCAAGCTTAATTCCTGCTCGTCCTCGAGTAGGTAAATGATGAAAACCAAAATTTTGATGTGGAATGCTACCTAGCATAATTCTCAATGTAATTTTCTTTATTGTGGCATGAATGTTCAGATCCAAATGATTCAAAATAAAAGTTCATATTGACATAAGAAATAGTAATACTTCAAGCATACTAATTAAAGCAATCATGTCTTCTCAAAATAACATGGCTAAAGAAAGTTCATCCCTACAAAATCATATAGTTAGGTCATGCTTCATTTTCGTCACACAAAAATGCTCCCATCTTGTACACCCCCGATGACAAGCCAAGCAATTGTTTCATACTTAAATAATCTCAAACTTTTCAACTTTCACGCAATACATGAGCGTGAGCCATGGATATAGCACTATGGGTGGAATAGAATATGATGATGGGGATTGTGTGGAGAAGACAAAAAAGGAGAAAGTCTCATATTGACGAGGATAATCAATGGGCTATGGAGATGCCCATCAATTGATGTCAACATGAGGAGTAGTGATTGCCATGCAACGGATGCACTAGAGCTATAAATGTATGAAAGCTCAACAAAAGAAACTAGTGGGTGTGCATCCAACTTGCTTGCTCACGAAGACCTAGGGCATTTGAGGAAGCCCATCGTAGGAATATACAAGCCAAGTTCTATCATGAAAAATTCCCACTAGTATATGAAAGTGACAACATACAAGACTCTCTATATGAAGAACATGGTGCTACTTTGAAGCACAAGTGTGGAAAATAGATAGTAACATTGCCCCCTTTTTATTTTCGTTTTCCTTTTTTTTTCTTTTTTTCTTTGGGCCTTTCTTTTTTTTCTTTTTGGCCTTTCCTTTTTTTCTTTTTTTCTTGGCCTTTTTCTTTCTTTTTGGCCTTTCTTTTTTTATTTAGGGGCAATGCTCTAATAATGATGATCATCACACTTCTATTTATTTACAACTCATGAATTACAACTCAAAACTAGAACAAGATATGACTCTATGTGAATGCCTCCGGCGGTGTACCCGTATGGGCAATGAATCAAGAGTGACATGTATGAAAAATTATGCATGGTGGCTTTGCCACAAATACGATGTCAACTACATGAGCATGCAAGGCAATATGACAATGATGATGCGTGTCATGACGATAAACGGAACGGTGGAAAGTTGCATGGCAATATATCTCGGAATGGCTATGGAAATGCCATAATAGGTAGGTATGGTGGCTGTTTTGAGGAAGATATAAGGAGGTTTATGTGTGATAGAGCGTATCGTATCACGGGGTTTGGATGCACCAACGAAGTTTGCACCAACTCTCAAGGTGAGAAAGGGCAATGCACGGTACCAGAGAGGCTAGCAATGGTGGAAAGGTGAGAGTGCGTATAATCCATGGACTCAACATTAGTCAAAAAGAACTCATATACTTATTGCAAAAGTCTACAAGTAATCAAAAACCAAGCACTACGCGCATGCTCCTAGGGGGATAGATTGGTAGGAAAAGACCATCGCTCGTCCCCGACCACCACTCATAAGGATGCACAATCTAAGAACACCTGATGTTTCAAATCTGTTACACAACTTTCACCATACGTGCATGCTATGGGACTTGCTAACTTCAACACAAGCATTCTTTAAATTCATAATCACCCAACTAGCATGACTCTAATATCACTACCTCCATATCTCAAAACAATTATCAAGTATCAAATTGATCATAGCATCCAATTCACTTCCTATGATAGTTTTTATTATACCCAACTTGGATGCCCATCATTCTAGGACCAATTTTATAACCATAGAAAATACCATGCTGTTCTAAAATACTCCCAAAATAATATAAGTGAAGCATGAGAGACTAACAATTTCTACAAATTTAAGCCACCGCTGTGCTCTAAAAGATATAAGTGAAGCACTACAACAAAAACTATCTAGCTCAAAAGATATAAGTGAAGCACATCGAGTATTCTAATAAATTCCAATCAAGTGGGTTTCTACCAAAAGGTGTGTAAATAAAGGATGATTGTGGTAAACTAAAAGCAAAGACTAATATCATACAAGATGCTCCAAGCAAAACACATATCATGTGGCGAATAAAAATATAGCTCCAAGTAAAGTTACCGATAAACAAAGACGAAAGAGGGGATGCCTTCCCAGGGCATCCCCAAGCTTAGGCTTTTGGCAATTATTGAATATCTTGGGGTGCCATTGGCATCCCCAATCTTATGCTCTTGCCACTCCTTATTCTATAGTCCATCAAATCTTTACCCAAAACTTAAAAACTTCACAACACAAAACTCAACAGGAAATCTTATAAGCTCCGTTAGTGCAAGAAAGCAAAACCACCACATAAGGTACTATAATTAAATAATTCTTTATTTATAATGGTGTTAAACCTACTGTATTCCAACTTCTCTATGGTTCATAACACTTAATAGTAGCCATAGATGCATCAAAATAAGCAAACAACACACGAAAAATAGAATCTGTCAAAAACAGAACAATCTGTAGCAATTTGTAACTCTCGAATACTTCTGGAGCTTTAAAAATACTACCAAAATAGGAAGTCCGGGAAAATTTGTCTATTGATCGACATCAAAAAGAATAAACGAAAAATCACGTTTCTGTGAATTACTAAAATTATTTTCGTACGCGCATACTTTCTGTTTTTCAGCAGAATCAAATTAACTAACACCAGAGGTTATCCTATAGGTTCTACTTGGCACAAACACTAATTAAAACATAAAAACACATCTAAACAGAAGTTAGACGCAAAATTTATTACTAAAAAGAAGCAAAAAAACAAAAAACAAAGATAAAATTGGGTTGCCTCCCAACTAGCGCTATCGTTTAACGCCCCTAGCTAGGCATAAAAGGGAGGACAGATCTAAGTAGTGCTATAATAATAAGATAGATCACGAAAACTCATCTCATATTCTGTACGTTCAGCACTAAGTTTTCTTTGAGGCAAGCAAAAGTAATCAAAAGGGCTAAATTTAATGGGACAAAACTCCCCAAGATCAATCACAGGAGGATTGGGTTCCTCCTTTGGCCCTTTATATTGCACAACTAATTCATCATTATAAGCATTCTTTTGGCAGAATTTCGTGAGCCTATACTCAAGAGAGTGTCCTAGCTCATTGTTTCGAAGAGCAAAAGCATTATTAAGTTCGCAAATTCTATCAACTAGGACATCAGTAGGAACCTTTTTCCTAAGGTTTTCATTAAAAGCAACATAGTCCAAAGATTGAAAACGCCTAATTTCCTCTTGATCAAAGAGGATCGCCTCTATGGGAGGACGTCCTGCATCCACCCTATAGTGCGCAAAGATTTCTTTGGCCTCTTTTATTATAAATCTAAACTCATGTGCTAAAAAGATAGTAGCGGCGTGCTTAACAGTAGAATGCTCAATATTAGAAAATTCCAGGAAAATTCTTTGTATGCAAGGATGCATATGCATAAATTGTCTTTCAAGCTCAACTAGAAGCATAGAGATGGCATCCGCAAGACTACTAGTTCTGTGAAGAATAGAACCACCCATAGAAGGCAAAGCACCAGCACAAGTAAAGAAATCTTGAATAACACCTTTGCCAATAACGTTACCACTACCGATTCGACACTTTTTAGTATGCAAGATAGGGGGTTCTTCAGCAGGAGCATCAGAACTTTCCATGTTATCATTATTGTCCATATCTACAATAATATCCCCAATTTCAGACATAATGGCAAACAAAAGCAAGGAAGAAGAAGAGAGCAAGCGAAAGAGAGAGGAGAATGGGAAGGAGAGGGCGAATAAAACGGCAAGGGTGAAGTGAGGGGGAGGAAAATGAGAGGCAAATGGCAAATAATGTAAATGCGAGGGAGATGAGTTTGTGATGGGTACTTGGTATGTCTTGACTTGAGCGAAGACCTCCCCGGCAACGGCGCCAGAAATCCTTCTTGCTACGTCTTGAGCTTGCGTTGGTTTTCCTTGAAGAGGAAAGGATGATGCAGCAATAGTAGCGTAAGTATTTTCCTCAGTTTTTGAGAACCAAGGTAGCAATCCAGTAGGAGGCTCATCAAAAGTCCCACGCACCTACACAAACAAACAAGAACTCGCAACCAACGCAATAAAGGGGTTGTCAATCCCTTCACGGCCACTTGGGAAAGTGAGATCTGATAGAGATAGTATGATAATATAAACATATTTTTGGTATTTTATGATATAGATTGGAAAATTAAGATGAAAATAAAAGTAGATTGAAAGCTTATATGATAAGAGATAGACCCGGGGGCCATAGGTTTCACTAGTGGCTTCTGTCAAGATAGCATAAGTATTATGGTGGGTGAACAAATTACTGTCGATCAATTGATAGAAAAGCGAATAATTATGAGATTATCTAGGCATGATCATGTATATAGACATCACGTCTGTGACAAGTAGACCGACTCCTGCCTGCATCTACTACTATTACTCCACACATCAACCGCTATCCAGCATGCATCTAGAGTAGTAAGTTCATAAAGAACAGAGTAACACATTAAGAAAGATGACATGATGTAGAGGGATGAACTCATGCAATATGATATTAACCCCATCTTTTTATCCTCGATGGCAACAATACAATACGTGCCTTGCTGCCCCTGTTGTCACTGGGAAAGGACACCGCAAGATTGAACCCAAAGCTAAGCACTTCCCCCATGGCAAGAAAGATCAATCTAGTAGGCCAAACCAAACTGATAA
This sequence comes from Triticum turgidum subsp. durum, assembly GCA_900231445.1. NCBI lineage: Eukaryota > Viridiplantae > Streptophyta > Magnoliopsida > Poales > Poaceae > Triticum > Triticum turgidum. The sequence goes on along the minus strand of LT934120.1, from coordinate 464,912,571 downwards.
TTCAAAGAGACTTGCAAAGATAACTCAATCATACATAAAAGAATCCAGAGGAGATTCAAATATTTCTCATAGATAAACTTGATCATAAACCCACAATTCATCGGATTTCGACAAACACACCGCAAAACGAGTTACATCGAATAGATCTCCACAAGAGAGGGGGAGAACATTGTATTGAGATCCAAAAAGAGAGAAGAAGCCATCTAGCTAATAACTATGGACCCGAAGGTCTGTGGTAAACTACTTACAACTCATCGGAGGGTCTATGGTGTTGATGTAGAAGCCCTCCATGGTCGATCCCCCCTCCGGTGGAGTGCCGGCGATGGCTCCAAGATGGGATCTCGCGGATACAGAAGGTTACGGCGGTGGAAATTGTTTTTCGTTGGCTCCCTGGATGTTTTCGGGGTACGTAGGTATATATTGGAGGAAGAAGTACGTCGGTGGCCGCTCGAGGGGCCCAGGAGACAGGGGGCGCGCCCAGGAGGGGTGGGCGCACCGTCCTATCTCCTGGCCACCTCGATTGCTTCTTGACTTGCACGCCAAGTCCTCTGGATCACGTTCGTTCCAAAAACCATGCTCCCGAAGGTTTCATTCCGTTTAGACTCCGTGTGATATTCCTTTTCTTCGAAATACTGAAATAGGCAAAACAATAGCAATACGGGCTGGGCCTTCGGTTAGTAGGTTAGTCCCAAAAATGATATAAATGTGTAAAATAAAGCCAATAAGCATCCAAAAGGGGTAATATAATAGCATGGAACAATCAAAAATTATAGATGCGTTGGAGACGTATCACCTACCACCTTCCGTGCTGTAGTTAGCAACATCATCAGCGCTAGTCTCAGTGCCGGTGTCGTGGGTGGCATCAGTGTCGGTGTTGGCGCCACCACAGTGGTCCTCCGTCATGATAAGGGGGTCCTGACACCCAGCTTGTTGTCTCTCCTGATCTGCCAGAAAGTCGAGGTAAGCATGTGCTCGACCTAATTGGGACTGAGAACGTCCGGCCTCGTCGGTGTCGGTCATGTTTCCTAGGGTTCAATGTCATAGTCGTATAATTATCGAGCTTTATATAATAAAGTGAATAATGACAAAAAAATGACCTTTGTTTTGCCGGAAATGTCATTTCATTCCTGGAGCAACAAAGCTCGAGCACTTGATATGTCCAACTTTCTAGCACAAGTCATGCCGAAATTCACGGAAATTTTTGGCATGACCTTTGCTAGAAACTGCACATATAGAGCGCCTGAAATTTGCCGGAATGGAAATGAATCAACATTTCCGGCAAAACATAGGTCACTTTGTTGCTGCTGACATATACACAATCATGAACATTGCTGCCCAACTGATGCAAAAAAGATCAACTATACCAATCTAATAGCTCATTAGCCAATCTAACAGCTCCACTCCCCATTGCATCATTATGAACACTTTAACAACCACATTATGAACATTCCCCCTTGCATCATTATGTGCTGACATATGAAGAGGGAGGGAACAGGGGGTGGCGCACCTCGGGGTTGGGATCGGGCTCGGGGTCGCCGGGGCAGAGGGGGGTCGGGGGGTTGAGGGCGTCCTTCTCCTCCTCGTCGATCTGCGCCTAGCTTCGATCTGCAAAGAGAGAGAGAGTGACCAAATTTTCAAACACTTCCATTAAATATCCTCATTTTCATTTAAAAACAAACACTAACAGCAAATTAAGCTAACTAACACTAACTATCACTAGGCTAACACTAACACTAACTAACACTAACAGCAATTAACTAACTAGCACTAACAACAAATTAAGCTAACTAACACTAATAGCAATTAAATTAAGCTAACAGAATACACTAACTAACACTAACTAACACTAACTAACTAACACTAACTAACACTGGGGAGGGGAGGGAAAGGCACCTGTCCAGTGCTCGCTGGCGTCGCCGGCTGCTTCACGGAGGGAGGCGCTGAAGGGGTTGGGGTCGGTGGCCGGCGTCGGGGTCGCCGGGGTCGCTGATCTCCAGAGAGCAAGAGGGGCTCACAGAGAGAGAGAGCCGGGGCTGAGTGGTCGGAGAGGAAGGAAGAGGGGGCGG
>LT934120.1:464896155-464910320 GCA_900231445.1 Triticum turgidum subsp. durum | reverse complement strand
GCTGGCATCGGCGGTGGCGTGGGCGGGGCGGCGTCGGCGGTGGCGTCAGAGGGGATCGACGAGCGGCGCGAGTGAAAGAGGCAGGAAAGAGGGGGCTAGCGGACCGGTGCTATAGCTAACTTAGCTATAGCGCGTGTTGGCAAAACGCGTTATTGCTAAGTTAGCTATAGCGCTGGTCTAGCAAAAACGCGCTACTGCTATTTTTTTCTTTTTTTTTCTTTTTCTTTTTTTCTTTTTCTTTTTCTTAGCTATAGCGCTTCCCAGGATAAAACACGCTACTTCTAACTTTTTTTCTTTATTTATTTTTCTTTTTCTTTTTTTATTTTCCTTTTTATTTTTTTAATTTTCTTGCATTTCATTTTCCACAACTTATTAGTTCCTTTTTCTTTTTCTTTTCATTTCATTTTGCAAAACTTCCTTTCTTTTTCTTTCATTTGCACTTTTCTTTTTCTTATCTTTCTTTTGCACTTTCCTTCCTTTAATTCGGTCTGTCGTTTGAGCAATATACCAATGTTAACCTCCGGATAATAATTAGTATAATATATCTTACATCATTTGACAACTATCGGCGGTATACAAAATAGCTAGACACACACAAACTTTGGGGCTTAGTTTGTCAGCTTGGGCGACAACGATGCTTCAGACTGATCTTCTTCCCTCTTTTGTTCGTTGTCGAATAATTGAGCCCATGGTCGTTCCTTTTCCCTCTCCAGGGATTACGATCTTTCGTAGGTAATGTAGTCTTCATTCTTCTTTTGACGTATGTTTTGTCGTCATCAGCATCATCTTCCCTCATCGGATCACCATACTGGTCATAGTCTTCCTCGTTGGCGACTCCATCCATTGCGGCGATGCTCCTTTTGCTTCTCCTCACGACAACACGGCTGGGATTGATCGAATCAGTTATGAAGAAACATTGTGTAACATGTTTAGCATGTACCCATGCCTCATTTTTGGCGATGGCGTTGACGGTACCGCTATCTGAGTTGGGTATACACATGGTAGTGAAATGTCGGTTTTCTCTGTGTACATTCTTAGCCCATCTGACACAGAACATCATCGCGCTATGCAATTCAGAGTAGTTAAGCTCCCATATCTCTTCGACCCTTCCGTAATATCTTTCAATTACATTCCTGGTCATGGCTTCCATCATCACCCCTGATCAGTTTTGGTCATCACTGTTTATATCTTTCTCCTCCGTGTCGAACATGTATCCGTTGATATTGTCTGCTTGATAAGTCGCGAGGTTGGTCGAGGGGGCATGTGCTAAGCCGTATATGAGTGTTCTGTTCGTACAACCCTCTTTCGGGGAATTAGCCAGAACTCGCTCTTTGAACCAACGCATGAAAGTGGAGTTGTGCTCTCATAACTTCAGCGTCCGTCCTGTGCACCCCACGGTCACGGTACTTCTTTGCGATGGTCTCTTTGTGCAGTGTCATGACATCTTCTAGCACATCTAGGTGTTGTAGCACTACTAAGTTTGCCCTGTCGAGGTCATTTTGTTAGCCCGAGCGTAACACATTCACATCCCTATGACCGTTGGTGTGACCTTCGCCTTCGATCCTTCCACAGTGCTTGTTGACGGGCAAACCAACAACAGGGTCTTTGGTCAGATAACTCTCACAGAAAGAGATGCACTCTTTGGTCAGATATCCCTGGGCTATGCTTCCATATGGACGGGACATGTTACGAACGAATCCTTTGATGACACCATTCATCCTCTCGAACGACATCATGCTATGCAGGAATGTAGGCCCTAGGTCGATGATGTCGTCAATGATGTGGACACATAGATGCACCATGACATCAAAGAACGCAGGCGGGAAGTACATCTCTAGCTCATTCAATATGACAACGATCTCTTCATGTAACCTATGGAGTTGCTTCACATTGATCGACTTTCGAGAGATAGCTTCAAAAAGTGGCATAGGTCAGTAAGCGTCTCACGCACATGTGTGTCCATAATCCCTCTAAGTGCAACCGGGAGTAACTGCTTCGTCATCACATGACAGTCGTGAGACTTCAGCCCACTGAACCTGTTTTTCTTAGTGTCCAGATATCTGCTTATCTTCCCACAGTATCCAGAACTAACTTTGATTCCGGCAAGGCACTTGAACAATTGATCGACCTCCTTCGGATCTAAGGTGAAGCAAGAGGGGGGGGGGCAATATTGTTCTTCCTTCTTTTTTACTTTTTCACCCCTATCTTCTGTCTCCGTCTCAGTCTCGGTCTCCTCTGACCTTTTACCGGGCATTTGGAGATCTTTCCTGATATTCAAAAATTCCAAGTCTTTTCTTGCCTTCGGCCCATCCTTGGTCCTCTACAGCATGTCCATCAATGTTCCAAGCAAACTCTCAAGGATATTTTTTGTGATATGCATTTGATCAAGGCTATGAGGCGTGTCGAGTATGGGCCAGTATTCCAAGTCCCAGAAAACAAATCTCGTCTTCCATATCTTCAGCAAGGGCTCCGGCGCCTTTTTCTTCATCTTTCCCGCCGAGGGGCACTCTTCCCAGTTCTTCAATAACTCATATATATCTGCACCGCTACGGTTACCTGGAGGACCTCGATGCTCGGCCTTACCATTGAATAGATCTCCACGCTTTCTCTATGGGTCATCCTTCTCGAGCCATCTTCGATGCCCCATGTACACGGTTTTCAAAGACCCGCCATCTTTCGATAGCTGCAGAGAAGTCATATCATCCATGCACCTCGTGCATCCGCAATATCCTTGGCACACCTGGCCGGAGAGATAGCCGTAACCGAGATAGTCCTGCATCGTCGTGATCAGCGCGGCTCTCATGTAGAAATACTCTACTTTGCTTGCATCCCATGTCTTGGCCGGTGTTTTCCATAAGGTATCTAGCTCCTATTTCAGTAACCCGAGATGCATATTTATATCATTTCCCGGTTGTCTCGGCCCTTGAATAAGCATAGCCATGTGTATGTATTTTTCCTTCATGCACAACCAGGGAGGAGGTTGTACATCCATACAAACACGGTCCATGTGCTATGATTGGTGTTCTGGTTGCCAAATGGATTCATGCCATCACTACTAGCACCAAGAACGATGTTCCTTGGATCATTTGCGAAAAATTCAAATTTAGCATTTAATGCTCTCCACTGGCTAACATCTGCGAGGTGTCTCAGCTTCGGCTCATCTCCGTCATCTGGCTTCACCCTCTCCGCGTGCCAGCGCATAAGCTTTGCTTCATTAGGATCTACGAAATACCGCTGTAGACGCGAAGTGATCGGAAAGTACCATACAACTTTCTGTGGAGCTTTCTTTTCGGCCTTTTTATATCATGAAGCATTGCACTTTGGACACATGGTTTTTTCTGCGTGCTCGTTCTGATATATGATGCAATCATTGATGCATGTGTGATATCTAATATGTGGCAGATCAAGAGGGTTCACGATTTTATTTGCCTCCTCGACACTAGTAGGACACAGGCTTCCCGCGGCAAGAACCTTCTTTAGATACTTCGGAAGCTCATCCAGGCTTGTATCTGTTGATACGTCTCCAACGTATCTACTTTTCCAAACACTTTTGCCCTTGTTTTGGACTCTAACTTGCATGATTTGAATGAAACTAACCCGGACTGACGTTGTTTTCAGTAGAACTGCCATGATGTTGTTTTATGTGTACAAAAGAAAAGTTTTCGGAATGTCCTGAAAATCCACGCAGGGACTTTTTGGAAAATATAAAAAATATTTGTGAAAGAATCAAGACCAGGGGGCCCACACCATGTCCATGAGACAGGGGGGGCGCGCCCCTATCTCGTGGGCCCCGTGGACCTCCACCAACCTCAACTCCAACTCCATATATTCATGTTCGGGGAGAAAAAAATCAGAGAGAAAGTTTCATCGCGTTTTACGACACGGAGCCGCCGCAAAGCCCTAATCTCTCTCGGGAGGGCTGATCTGGTGTCCGTTCGGGGCTCCGGAGAGGGGGATTCTTCGCCGTTGTCATCATCAACCCTCCTCCATCACCAATATTATGATGCTCACCGCCGTGCGTGAGTAATTCCATCATAGGCTTGCTGGACGGTGATGGGTTGGATGATATTTACCATGTAATCAAGTTAGTTTTGTTAGGGTTTGATCCCTAGTATCCACTATGTTCTGAGATTGATGTTGATATGACTTTGCTATGCTTAATGCTTGTCACTAGGGCCCGAGTATCATGATTTCAGATCTGAACCTATTATGTTTTCATGAATATATGTGTGTTCTTGATCCTATCTTGCAAGTCTATAGTCACCTATTATGTGTTATGATCCGACAACCCCGAAGTGACAATAATCGGGATACTTCTCGGTGATGACCGTAGTTTGAGGAGTTCATGTACTCACTATGTGCTAATGCTTTGTTCCGGTTCTCTATTAAAAGGAAGCCTTAATATCCCTTAGTTTCCACTAGGACCCCGCTGCCACGGGAGGGTAGGACAAAAGATGTCATGCAAGTTCTTTTCCATAAGCATGTCTGACTATTTACGGAATACATGCCTACATTACATTGATGAACTGGAGCTAGTTCTGTGTCACCCTATGTTATAGCTATTGCATGAGGAATCACATCCGGCATAATTATCCATCACTGATCCATTGCCTATGAGCTTTTCACATATTGTTCTACGCTTATTTACTTTTCCGTTGCTACTGTTACAACTACTACAAAAACCCAAAAACTATTATCTTTACTTTCGCCACCGTTACCTTCATTATCATACCACTTTTGCTACTAAATACTTTGCTGTAGATACTAAGTTATCCAGGTGTGGTTCAATTAACAACTCAACTGCTAATACTCAAGAATATTCTTTGGCTCCCCTTGTGTCGAATAAATAAATTTGGGTTGAATACTTTACCCTCGAAAGCTGTTGCGATCCCTTACACTTGTGGGTTATCAAGACTAATTTCTGGCACCGTTGCCGGAGAGCATGGCTCTATTCTCTGAGTCACTTGGGTTTTATATCTGTTGATCACTATGAAGAACTTGAAAGACGACAGAACCAAGATTTTGCCCTCAACTACGAGGGGAGGTAAGGAACTGCCATCTAGCTCTGTACTAGATTCACTTCTGTTTTGAGTAAGCTTGCAACACCTAAACCTGCTACTTGTATGAATTCTTATATTTCGCATGTTATTGATGATGCCACCTCTGTTATGCATGATACTTATGATGAAACTATGTCTGTGCGTGATACTTCTTTGACATTAGGTGTATTTCTTGATGAACAACTTGCTAGAGTTAGGGGGAATGAAATTATTGAAGATGCTATTATTGATGATAGTGATGATGAAGGTTCTCCTAATGATTATGAATTTCCTGTTGTTCCTGAAGGTTATGTTATGAATGAAGAAGCTGCTAGAGCTATCTTTGCTTGCAATGATAGATATGATCTTAAGAAATTATTAGCTAAATGGAAGTAGCAGTCTCTTAATGCTAGAATGAAACCTGACCCTGCTTTTGCGACTTAACCTATCTGTGTTACTGATAAGGATTATGAATTCTCTGTTGATCCTGAGATTATTACTTTAGTTGAATCTGATCCTTTTTATGGCCTTGAATCTGAAACTGTTGTGGCACATCTTACCAAGTTGAATGATATAGCTACCCTATGTACTAATGATGAGAAGTCTCGCTATTTTTATATCCTTAAGATATTTCCGTTCTCATTAAAGGGTGAGGCTAAGACTTGGTATAATTCTCTTGCTCCTGGTTGTGTGCGTAGTCCCCAGGATATGATTTATTACTTCTCTGCTAAATATTTCCCTGCTCATAAGAAACAGCTGCCTTGCGGGAAATATATAATTTTGTACAAATCAAAGAAGGGAGTCTCCCACAAGCTTGGGGGAGGCTTCTCCAATTACTTAATGCTTTGCCTGATCATCCTCTTAAGAAAAATGAAATACTTGATATCTTTTATAGTGGACTAACCGATGCTTCCAAGGACTACTTGGATAGTTCTGCTGGTTGTGTTTTCAGGGAAAGAACAGTCGACGAAGCTGAATTAGTATTGAATAATATGATGACTAATGAAAATAATTAGACTCTTCCTGAGCCAATTCTTGGGGCAATTCCTGAACCAATTAAGCCAACTCCTGAGCCTATTCCTAAACCCACTCCTAAGAAGAGAGGTGTTTTATTTCTCAATCCTGAAGATATGCAAGAGGCAAATAAATCAATGAAAGAAAAAGGTATTAAAGCTGAAGATGTTAAGAATTTACCTCCTATTGAAGAAATACATGGTCTTAATATACCGCCTGTTGAAGAACCACATTGTCTTGATAGCCCGACATAGGTAGTAAAGGTAAATTCTCTCTATAGATATGATAAAGTTGAAATCCCCTCTAACAAATTCCATAGCCCATGCTTAGATGAATTTGATGACTTTATGGCTAGACAAGAAAGTTTTAATGCTTATGTTGGTAGAGAGTTAAAGAATAATGCTTTCGAGATAGGATGCGTGAGCGATAATATGGCTAGAGCTAAAGGTGAACTTAAACTCATTAGCAAATATGCGTCAATGGTTGCTACTCAAGCTGAGCAAGTACTTAAAGCTCAAAATGATTTGCTTGATGAATTAAATAATAAAAATGACTTTTCTGTTAGAGTGGCTACTAGAAATGGTAGAATGACTCAGGAAACTTTGTATCCTGAAGGCCACCCTAAGAGAATCGAGCAGGATTCTCAGAGAAATAATTTAGAGGCACCTAGTTCTTCTAAAAAGAAGAAAAGTAAAAACAATAGAACTTTGCATGCTTCTAGTGGACCTACTGTAGACACACCTGAGAATCCTAATGATATTTGTATCTCTGATGCTGAAACACAATCAGGTGATGGACATGAACCTAGTGATAATGTTAATGATAATGTTCATGTTGATGCTCAACCTAGCAAAAACAATGATGTAGAGATTGAACCTGTTGTTGATCTTGATAACCCACAATCGAAGAATCAACGTTATGATAAGAGCGATTTTATCTCTAGGAAGCACGTTAAAGAAAGAGAACCATGGGTTCAGAAACCCATGCCCTTTCCTCCTAAACCATCCAAGACAAAGGATGATGAGGATTTTGAGCGCTTTGATGAAATGATTAGAGCTATTTTCTTACATATGCGCTTAACTGATATGCTCAAAGTAAATCTTTATGCTAAGTATATGAAGGATATCATCACAAATAAAAGAAAGATACCGGAAGCTGAGATTTCCACCATGCTTTCTAATTACACTTTTAAGGGTGGAATACCAAAGAAACTTGGAGATCCGGGTGTACCAACTATACCATGCTCCATTAAAAGAAATTATGGTAGAACTGCTTTATGTGATCTTGGAGCCGGTGTTAGCGTTATGCCTCTCTCTTTATATCGTAGACTTGAATTGAATAAGTTGACACCTACTTAAATATCTTTGCAAATGGCCGATAAATTAACTGCTATACCTGTCGGTATTTGTGAGGATGTGCCTGTTGTGGTTGCAAATGTCACTATCTTAACGGACTTTGTTATTCTTGATATTCCCGAGGACGATAGTATGTCGATTATCCTTGGTAGACCTTTTCTTAATACTGCAGGGGCTGTTATTGATTGCAACAAAGGCAATGTCACTTTTCATGTTAATGGTAATGATCATACGGTACACTTTCCGAGGAAACAACCTCAAGTTCATAGCATCAATTCTATTGGAAAAGTTCCAACTATCATTATTGGAGGTTTTGAATTTCCTCTCCCTACTGTCAATAAAAAGTATGATATTCTTATTGTTGGGGATTTTCATATCCCCGTTGAGGTAACTTAGTGTTATTCGTAATTTCTCCAGTTCCGTGTTATTCGGAATGAGTTTGTTAACAAGACTTGATCAACCTTGTTAGTGGATTCATTTTGATGATCACGAGATGGATGAAACTAGAAGGCACAACCTTCTGTACCGACTTTTTACTTTCTGTTATTTAGAATAAATAAAGCAAAAATAGTATTATCTGTCTGTTTTCCGAATTATCTGTGCATTAAAAAATATCCCAAAAATAAAAGTGCTCCAAATGCCCAGCAAATTTAGTAATGATATTTTATGGAATATTTGAAGATTTTAGGCACTGAAAACACTGCAGGAGGGGCAAGCACCAGGCCACGAGAGTGGAGGGCGCCCCCACGCCACCTGGGCGCACCCCCCTGTCTCGTGGGCCCCTGGTGGCCCCACTCCACTTATGCCAGCACCCACACACTTCATCTTCTACCCAAAAAATCTCCATCCAGCTCAAGCACGAGTTCTAGCTCATTTTGCTGCGATTTTCGATCTCCTTGCTCAAAGCTCCATTCACAAAACTGCTTTGGGAGATTGTTGCTTTGTATGTGACTCCTCCATTGGTCCAATTAGTTTTTGTTCTAGTGCTTTATTCATTGCAAATTTTTGCTGCATAGGTGACCATGTTCTTGAGCTTGCATGTTGAATTTATGATATCCCAAGAAATTCTAATGCATGATATATGCTCTAGGCACTTTTAGGAGTAGCTGCTATCAATCTTGTTTAGTTTTATTCACTTTTATTTTGAAGTCACTAAAATTTCAGAAATTTTCAGAAAATGTTAAGTAAAATTTTTGAGGGGCTCTTCTAGCAAAGGCTCTCAGGAAAAACAAGCTAAAGAGAAGGAAAAAGCCAAGTATAATCTTCCTCGCTTAGCGGAAGTACGGTCGTGTGAATGGCCATGCGAGATTTCTTGAAAGAAGCTAGAATTCATGAAGATTATTATTCTTTGATCAAGAATGCAGGCCTCCCCGGTTTCATGGATGACCGGATCGATCAGTATCTCTTACTCACCAATACTTTTGTGCAATTTTTTTATTATTACCCTAAGAAGTCACAGCCTGCAGTATCATTTCATTTATATGATGAATTCAGAGAAATCTCTTTACGTAATTTTTGCGCGGTGTGTAGGATACCTTATAAGGGAGAATTAGAGGAACCCCATCGTAAAGATGTGGATGGCTTTGTTAACACTATAGCTGTAGAGGAACCAAAGAAGGGTTCCGAGGCAAAAATCTCTAGCATACACTTTCTTGTTTTACGCTACTTTGCCATATTTGTTAGTAGATGCTTGATTGGTCGTGGAAATAGTGGAAGTTTTAGTGTTCCTGATATTATCATTCTTCAACATGCCTTGCTTGGGGACAATAGTTTTAGTATGGGTGCTGTCATTGCTAAACGGCTAGCCCTTAATCGTACTAAAGGCCCCATATTTGGAGGTATCTATGCTTGACATCTTGCTAGACATTTTCAGATACCTATTAGGCACCATGAGAAAGAGGAGACAAAATTGCTGCCTCACATTTTAGATTACAAGAGCATGGTAGCACACAAGTTTATTGTTGACAACAAAGAGAAGATGCTCTTGTATAAACTTAGATTTAATAAGGAACACATTGCGATTATTATTTTTCCTGCACCTTTGTTGTTTGATTTGCTTGCAGAAAATTTTCTTGTCACGCCTAAAGTGGTGAGCAATCATCAAGACCAAGATTTCACTCCAGAACCTGAACCTGAGCCGGAACCTGCACTGGACCCTAATCGTGCATCATCTGTCGAGTGGGACCCGGAGATGACCAGCCAGTGGTATCCTGATTACACCTCCTAGTACACCGGGGAGAGTAGCAGCGGTCCTTGGTATTAGACCAACTTAGGCCAAAAGCCTAAGCTTGGGGGAGTACGTATTTCTCACTAAATTTACATTCATGTTCACACACTAGTTGTCGGTGCTCATACTCTTTCATTGTATTATCCATGCTAGTTTAAATTTCTTTTTCTAGTTTTCTTCTTGTGTGTTTGATAAATCTTAAGAAAAACCAAAAAAACTAGTTAGTTTAATTTCCATGCTTATAGTAGCAATTAAAATGAAAACCCAAAAAGATTTCTAGTTCTTCTTCTTACTTGTTGGGAGCTTTCCCCTGTAAATAGTTTTATTTTCTTTTCTTTCCTTTGGGGGTCGAGAAGACTATATTGAAAATGTTTAGTGGCTCTCATATGCATGATTGTTTATTTTACTTAGAGCCTATATTATCTTGTCTTCTCTTTTGAGTTGAATGCTCGCAGATTCTAGCTTAGTCCAATGCACGTGCACTCTTATTATTATACACATCGTTCGGTCGTGCAAGTGAAAGGCAATAATGACGATATATGATGGACTTATTGAGATGAGAAAAGCTGGTATGAACTTGACCTCTTTTGTTTTTGTAAATATGATGAGTTCATCGTTTCCGATTCAGCTTATTATGAGGTAAACATATTTGCAATGACATTTAGAGATTATAGTTGTTTGTGCCATGCTTGATTAGATATGAGTTATAATGGTTTACCTTGCGTGCCAACATGCTATTAGAATGATTATGATGTGGTATGATGGGATGGTATCCTCCTTTGAATAAATTGAGTGACTCGACTTGGCACATGTTCACGCATGTAGTTGAATCAAATCAACATAGCCTTCATGATATTCATGTTCATGGTGGATTATATCCTACTCATGCTTGTATTCGGTGTGAATTAATTTTAATGCATGTTTATGACTGTGGTCGCTCTCTCAGTTGGTCGCTTCCCAGTCTTTTGCTAGCCTTCACATGTACTAAGCGGGAATACTGCTTGTGCATCCAAACTCCTTAAACCCCAAAGTTGTTCCATATGAGTCCACTATACCTACCTATACGCGGCAAGTAAATTTGTATGTGCCAAACTCCAAACCTTCAAATGAAATTTTGTTTTGTATGCTCGAGCAGCTCATGTTACAACTAGGTCTGCCTATATCTTCCATGCTAGGTGGGTTATTCTAAGGAGGAGTGGACTCCGCTCCTCATTCACGAGAAAGGGCGGGTAACCGGGTGCCCAGTCCCATGATCCAAAAAGATCAAAGAAAATCAAAATAATTAAACAAAACTCCCCCGGGGCTGTTGTTAGTTGGAGGCACTCATTGTTCCGAGCAAGCCATGGATTGATGCTTGTTGGTGGTTGGGGGAGTATAAACCTTTACCATTCTATTTGGGAACTGCCTATAATGCATGTAGTATGGAAGATACATCCATCTCATAGTTGTCGCGTTGACAGCGAAAGTATGCTGCTCAAAATGTTATTCAATCTCTATTTTAAAATCGAGCTCTGGCACCTCTACAAATCCCTGCTTCCCTCTACGAAGGGGCTATCTATATACTTCTATGTTGAGTCATCATCCCTTCTTATTAAAAAGCACCCGCTGGAGAGCACACTGTCATTTGCATTCATTTATATTGGTTTATATTGGGTATGACTTGACTAGATCTCTTTTACCATGAATTACAATGTTTTGTCAGTCCTTGATCTTTAAAGGTGCTCTGCATTTATGTTTTGTGGTCTCAGAAAGGGCTAGCGAGATACCATTTTGTTATATCATGTTATGATTGTTTTGAGGAAGTGTTGTCATCCGAGTTTTATTCTTATGGCTCGCTAGCTGATTATGCTACTGATATGAGTAATTGTGAGACCTAAGTGTTATTGTGAGTATGGTTAGTTCATAATATTTGCTGAAACTTGAATGATGGCTTTGCATGTTTACAACAACAAGAGCAAACAGAGTTTGTAAAAGTTTTTCTTTATCACTTTCAGTTTATCAACTGAATTGCTTGAGGACAAGCAAAGGTTTAAGCTTGGGGGAGTTGATACGTCTCCAACGTATCTACTTTTGCAAACACTTTTGCCCTTGTTTTGGACTCTAACTTGCATGATTTGAATGAAACTAACCCGGGCTGGCGCTGTTTTCAGCAGAACTGCCATGATGTTGTTTTATGTGTAGAAAAGAAAAGTTCTCGGAATGTCCTAAAAATCCACGGAGGGACTTTTTGGAAAATATAAAAAATATTTGCGAAAGAATCAAGACCAGGGGGTCCACACCATGTCCATGAGACAGGGGGGTGCGCCCCTATCTCGTGGGCCCCGTGGACCTCCACCAACCTCAACTCCAACTCCATATGTTCACGTCCGGGGAGAAAAAAACCAGAGAGAAAGTTTCATCGCGTTTTACGACACGGAGCCGCCACCAAGCCCTAATCTCTCTCGGGAGGGCTGATCTGGAGTCCGTTCAGGGCTCCGGAGAGGGGGATTCGTCGCTGTCGTCATCATCAACCATCCTCCATCACCAATTTCATGATGCTCACCGCCGTGCATGAGTAATTCCATCGTAGGCTTGCTGGACGGTGATGGGTTGGATGAGATTTACCATGTAATCAAGTTAGTTTTGTTAGGGTTTGATCATTAGTATCCACTATGTTCTGAGATTGATGTTGCTGTGACTTTGCTATGCTTAATGCTTGTCACTAGGGCCCGAGTGCCATGATTTCAGATCTGAACCTATTATGTTTTCATGAATATATGTGTGTTCTTGATCCTATCTTGCAAGTCTATAGTCACCTATTTTGTTTTATGACCCGACAACCCCGAAGTGACAATAATCAGGATACTTCTCGGTGATGACCGTAGTTTGAGGAGTTCATGTATTCACTATGTGCTAATGCTTTGTTCTGGTTCTCTATTAAAAGGAGGCCTTAATATCCCTTAGTTTTCACTAGGACCCCGCTGCCACGAGAGGGTAGGACAAAAGATGTCATGCAAGTTCTTTTCCATAAGCACGTATGACTATTTACGGAATACATGCCTACATTACATCGATGAACTGGAGCTAGTTCTGTGTCACCCTATGTTATAGATATTGCATGAGGAATCACATCCGGCATCATTATCCATCACTGATCCATTGCCTACGAGCTTTTCGCATATTTTTCTACGCTTATTTACTTTTTCCGTTGCTACTGTTACAACTACTACAAAAACCCAAAAACTATTATCTTTACTTTTTGCCACCGTTACCTTTATTATCATACCACTTTTGCTACTAAATACTTTGCTGCAGATACAAAGTTATCCAGGTGTGGTTGAATTGACAACTCAACTGCTAATTCTCAAGAATATTCTTTGGCTCCCCTTATGTCGAATCAATAAATTTGGATTGAATATTTTACCCTCGAAAGATGTTGCGATCCCCTACACTTGTGGGTTATCATCTGTCCATTTGTTTTTTACCTTCGTCTTTAGAAGTTCTAGTGTGAAACTCAAGTGGGTCACCTCGGGATTGCAACCATCATACAAAGGAGTCATCGAGTCTACCTCCAGTTGGGCCAGTTTGGCCTCCTCTCTTGAAGCAGCTCTGTAGCTAGTTGTCTTATTGCGAAGCAGGTCTCAAACATGTAGGTCCCGCATGGCTGAACTTAGTAGCGATGAAGACGATGGCGTATCTGCGTCTTCTCCACTTTGAACTGCCTCTTTGCCATCGACATTTCTGAGGCCGTCTTCCTCTTCGGGCACATAATCGGTCATCTCTTCATCTGGTGGCCCCATGTCGTTATTTCTTGCCCCGTCGACGTCCTCATCATCATCATCTTCACTTATCCACTGAGTATGGCTATGCATGAAACCATGCATGAGCAGGTGCGCCTTGAATGTACCACCCTTAAAGGGGTCGAGCCTGACTCCTCCTTTGCATTTTCGACACGGACATAAAACATCCTCCAGTCTTTTTTCATACATGTCATCCACAACGGATTGCCAGTATCTTTCCACCATCCTTCCATTGACCTTCATTATCACCTGCGCCCGGGGCAAATATTATAACCACGTATATATGCATGCATGGATCAAACTCATACTAAAATTCGTCATGACCTTCCCTAAACATAGGACATATTGAGTTTACATGCCGAAAATTCGCCGAAACGGAATTGAATCGACATTTTCGGCAAAACATAGGCAACTCGTGTCACCCACATTATTTCATCAAATACACAATGTAGGCAACTCAAATTATGCCACACACAATTCGGTATATATATATTCTCATATCGCCCATACATATATATATATATATATATATATATATATATATATAGTTTCGGTCCAATCCACACAAACACCTTTTTTGCTCACCTATGTGTCGAGAGGGATATCGAGGACCTTTCTTATTAATTACCTAGTAGCTCTAGATATATAGCTCTAACTAGCTATCTAGCTAGCTATGGAGAGAGAGAGAGAGAGCTAGCTAGCTAGGGAGATAGTGGGAGAGGAGAGGGAGAGAAGAGGGAAGGCATTAATG
>LT934120.1:464854818-464895953 GCA_900231445.1 Triticum turgidum subsp. durum | reverse complement strand
GAAGAGGGGGAGGGAGGGGGCTCTAATGGAGGGGGGAGGAGGGGCAAAGAAGAGGGGGAAGCATTGAAGAACAAGCAAGTGCAAGAGGGAGGGGGAGAAAGAAAGGGGGAAGAAGAGGGGGAGGGGGAAAGGTGGCAGATATTTTGGCTGGCGACCATAGCAGTAGCGCGGGGCACCAAAGCGCGCTACTGCTATGTGTGCCAGCCAAAATATCTACTGGTAACTATCTATAGCGCTTGTTCAAAAAACACGCTACTACTAAAAGATTACACATAGAAGAAGTAGCAGTAGCGCTTCTTCATGTCCCAACGCTACTGCTATATTCTTAACAATAGCGCTTGTTAAAGTACGAACGCTCCTACTATTTTTTGTCCGGGGTGTGGTGTGATTAACTTACTAGTAGCGTGCCCTCTAGAAACCAACACTGCTGCTAAGTTGTACCAGTAGCACGGTTTGTAACACATGCTACTGGTAATTATCAGTAGCGTGGGCTCCAAGACACACGCTGCTGGTAAACATCTGTGTATAAGCCTTTTCCTAGTAGTGATCATTTGTTCAGATCCTTAATGCATATTAATACCCCTCTGATCATGAACATGAATATGCTTTCTGAGTAGTTACGTTTGTTCCTGAGGACATGGGTGAAGTCTTGCTATTAGTAGTTATGTGAATTTGGTATTTGTTCGATATTTTGATGAGATGTATGTTGTTTCTCCTGTGGTGGTGTTATGTGAACGTCGACTACATGACACTACACCATTATTTGGGCCTAGAGGAAGGCATTGGGAAGTAATAAGTAGATGATGGGTTGCTAGAGTGACAGAAGCTTAAACCCTAGTTTATAAGTTGCTTCGTAAGGGGCTGATTTGGATCCATATGTCTCATGTTGTGGTTAGGTTTACCTTAATACTTATTTTGTAGTTGTGGATGCTTGCAATAGGGGTTAATCATAAGTGGGATGCTTGTCCAAGAAAGGGCAGCACCCAAGCACCGGTCCACCCACATATCAAATTATCAAAGTAACAAACGCGAACCACATGAGCGTGATGAAAACTAGCTTGACGATAATTCCCATGTGTCCTTGGGAGCGCTTTTATCATTATAAGAACTTGTCCAGGATTGTCCTTTGCTACAAAAAGGATTGGGCCACCTTTTTACACCTTATTTACTTTCATTGCTTGTTACCCGTTACAAATTATCTTATCACAAAACTATTTGTTACCGACAATTTCATGCTTGCAGAGAATACCTTACTAAAAACCGCTTGTCATTTCCTTCTGCTCCTTGTTGGGTTCGACACTCTTACTTATCGAAAGGACTAGATAGATCCCCTATACTTGTGGGTCGTCATGTAGCAGTTGTATGAGTTCAGTTACAAGACCCCAGTCAACTGTGCAAAATCATCTACACTTGTATGGGATGTCGGTCACATATACTAGGTGGGTTCATTATGGTGAAGCTATGAACGTCAATGTTACTAACTATGTGGAAGCAGCAGAGTACCATCTTGATCTGCCTGATGCTCAGGTAGAAGAGGAGGAGGTGGTGATGGTGGTGGAGCCAGTGAGTTTGACCAACATTGAAACAATGCTACGAAATGCTCGTGCATTTCGTGAACTTTCACCTACAGAAGAAAAATGGCGGGCCCGCATGTTGGAACAATGCAATATGGCTGTCACCCCAGGAAATAAGCTGTGAGTATTCTCAGCTATGGTCACCTTTCTTCAGGTGAAGACATCTGAGCGGATGACCAACAAAACATTCGGTGCGATGTTGGTTGCTTTCCGCAAATCTTTCCCAGATGCGTCTGAGCTGCCACACACCTATAGTTAAATGAAGAATTTCCTTCGTGCATTTGGAATTGGATATGATATGATCCATCTTTGTAAGAATAATTGTGTTATGTTCTGGAAGGATTATGCCAACTTAAGTCAATGCTCGAAATGCAAATCATCAAGATGGAAAGATGGCGATGCTGTGAAGAGGATTCCCCATAATGTTCTGAGACATTTTCCAATTATACAAAGATTGCAGATGTTGTTTCATGATGCTAAAACAAGAGAGGATGTACTGTGGCATTCTAGGAACCAGGAGTACATAGATCAGAATGTAATGAGGCATCCATCTCATGGTAGTGACTGGAAAATCTTGAATCAGTAACACCAAAATTTTGGTGATGATCCGAGAATTATTAGATTTGGCTTAGCTTCAGATGGATTTAACCCATTTGGCCACCAGAGCGCCACATATAGTATGTGGCCAATGCTTGTTATCCCTTACAACATGCCTCTAAATGTCTTCACCAAAGAATGAAACTACATGATGGCCTTGCTCATCCCAGGTCCAAAAAGTCCTGGAAAGGATTTTGATTTATTCATGGAGCCTTTTGAGGAGGAACTTCAACAGCTATGGAGGGGTGTTCTCACTCGAGACCTATATAGCAGCCCACCAACTGATTTCTTTATGTGCACTATTATAATTTGGTGCATCCATGATTATCCGGCTTTGGGCACTATGTCAGGGCGAACGACACATGGTTACAACTTAAAATGCATGTGTTTGCTGTGACAGGAATCCGCTGTCATACGCAATACTTAGCAAGATTTGTTACATTGGACACCACTGTTTCTTTGCCAAGGACAAGCCGTGTCCTACAAAATACCGAAGATATGTGTCCAATGCAAAGCATGAAAATGGTGATGCGCCAAAGAGGCTCACCGCCGATGAGTCGCAAGTGGAATTATAGAAGGTCGGGCATATTACACCAGGAAACCATCTTGGTAATGGTAGCGGGAAAAGGAAGCAGTGTGGCAGGGCAGAAGTGAAATTATTGTTTACCCGCGGGTCCACTTTGTTGGACTTGGAGTATTGGAAAGATTTGGATTTGTTGCATAATCTTGATGTGATGCACATCAAGAAAAATATATGTGACAACATTATCGGCACACTTCTTAATATTGAAGGCAAGACGAAATATACCTTGAAATCTATGATTGATTTGACACACCTGGATATCAGATAGGATTTGCAGGTGCAAGATGAAGGTAAACCACAGGATATGGCACCAGTTGTGTACGTCTTGGACAAGGTAAAAAGAAAAGAATTCGGCGAGGTCCTGTCATGTGTGAGATTCCCACATGGATTTGCTTCCAACCCTGAAAGGAGAGTCAGTGCAGATGGAAACAAGGTACGAGGGTTGAAAACTCATGACTGCCACGTCCTACTTCAAAGGGTTTTACCTGTTATCCTTAGAAGATTGGGCCGCCCTGAGTTATATAGCAAAGCTACAGACATGGGACAATTCTTCAGGGAACTCTGCAGTAGAAATATCAGGATAGATGCTTTGGAGCATCTTAGACACAAGATACCAACTATCCTATGTGACCTTGAGAAGATGTATCCTCCAGCCTTATTTAATGTGATGGTGCATTTGGTTGTTCATCTACCTAATGAGGCACTACTTAGAGGTCCAGTATAGTATGGCTGGATGTACCCTATTCAAAGGCGGCTAGGCACTTTCAACGGCCATGTTAGGAACAGAGTTAGACCCGAGGGTTCCATTGCAGAGGCCTACATTGCTACAGAGGCGTTGACATTCTACTCAAAATACATTGAAACAGTTGATCAATAACTGGTTACAGGGAAGAGTCGACAAGAGGACAAACCTAAAGATTTGGAAAAACTGGTTTGGTATGTGTTGAATAACTATCCTGAGATACTACCTTATATCAAGTAAGTGCTAAGTACTGCAGCTTATACATCGTAATCTGCTAATCTTGCAGCACATTCTTATACATTTAGATGCTTGACGCGATCACTATGTTGTGCAGCATCTACAAAAAGGAGTTACTGCCGCAAAATCCAAGAAACATTGACAAACTGGTTATGGCAGGATTTGCGAAATGGTTCAAGAGCCATGTAAGCTTTTGAATTGCATTGTCAGTTTTTTTAATATATTGAGTACATAAGATGATCAGCTTGTCTATTTTCTAACCATAGGTTAAGAAGATGCGGGAGGATGGGCAGGCAGTTGATAATGCCCTTTACGCACTAGCAATGGGTCCTGATACTCAGGTAAGACATTATGAATCTTGCGTTGTTGAAGATGTGCACTACAACACCCTTGCACGCGACGAAGGAAGGAAGACACAAAACAGTGCCATGATGAGCACGGATACGTACGGCAGAGAGACAACTAAAATGTATGCTAACATAACAGAAATTTTTCAGTTGTAGTATATCTCCAGTTTCGAGGATCATCGGTGTGTGGTTATGTTGTGCTGTCGTTGGTATAACCTATTTTCCAGGATCGCAAAACCCAGAGCTGATGATTATTTTAAATCCAACAATGTCAAGGCGGTATCCCAGACCAACGAGCCTTTTATTTTGGCAAATCAAGCAACACAGATATTTTTCTTGGAAGACAGATTTGCACGTAGTGATGACCGGAGAATATTGCAAAAGTTTGAGTAGAGGAATTCGTGTAATGAAGTTGCACAACAAGATGATGCTTACACTGCTCCTGATGTACAAGATTCCACAGATGTTCCTAATATCTTTGAGAACCAGCATGTCAATGACATTGGCGAAAAGATTGCCTGTCCTGCTATGGACATACAAGAGTTGATCAAGAAGAAGCCAACGTTCGAGGACACTGAGGATGAAGAAGAAGATGACACTATGGGGAATTACGATTTATACTGATATGCATGGCGAAGATGTTGACGCTGCTGCCGCGGATGATGATTAGATTGCTTTTGTCGTATTTTCCTGTCAGAAGACGTTTTTATCTACTATGTGAAATTGTGTTTGCTCTGACAACCGAAACCTGATGAACGTGTTGTTTAGTATTTTGTTGTGAGAACATCACTTGTTATGTATGTTGATTTTTGTTTGGTGATTATATGACGACTAAAACATGATGACATTGTTGTTTAGTTGTACACATATTTGGCTGTGAAACTTGAATTTGATGACGTAGTTTGTTATTGGACTACAATTTGCTCGACATCTTCGAATGGGAACAAAGCTGACCCGACAGGGCCTCTGCTAATTTATTTATTTATTACCAAAAGGGCCTCTGCTATTTATTTATTTATGAGCAAAAGGGGATACCGCCCGATTTCCGTTAATAGAAATCATTAGATGTTCACAACACTACTCCCAGCCTGCTAAATAGGTTTCATTCGTTACTAGTTTAAGCAAAGTGCTCATGTCATAGCACTAAATATATCACGAGTGCTACATACACTGCAAATAAAGAGACAATCATCCTACAGAGCACATCAATTTTTCCCATTATCTTCACAAGCTCTTTCATATCCTCATTGTTATCAAGGGCGTTCAGCAGCTGTTGCTTGGCCATGATCATAGCAATTGCATCTTTAACCTTCTGCTCTACATCTTCCTCTTCTGCCATTCCTTCAGTTACTTGTCCAACACCCAACCTATTGGTATTGGGATTCCTTGGCTAACCAAATAATCAGCATAGTTGCATTCTCCCACATCAGCAACTTCCCAGAAATACAAATCACACGAATCTTCCCTTTTCTGCACAAATCAAGTTGGAAGATCATCAACCAAACTATTAAAAAATCAGCAACTGAAAGCAGCAGAACAACACTTAAACATGTTATTACCCCATGATCCGGGCATTTGTAGAAGACTCGGCCAGGAATGAGGATTGTGGTTGAGACGCGACGGATGAATCTATGTGATTTGCAGCAGTGGCACAACACCAATAGCAGTGGGTTGCGATGAGCAACCGGCTACGGCGCGTGTGCAGGCGGGGGTGTGATGAGACCCACACACGATGGTACGGGTGGTGACTTGGCGCATATCTGGTTGTTGCCTGCTGAAGAGTAGGTGGAAGAGCAGCCAGCGGACATGGTTGTTGCGGCCAGAGCTTCTGATGCTAGGCAGAGTGAGTAGAGAAGAGGAGAAGCGAACATTGGATATGTCAGTTTCATAACTTGCAGAGTAGCATAGCACCATATATAGTCATAGTCTAGGTTTGGATACGAACCAGCTACAGGAGCACGTCTCTCTTTTTTCTAAAACTCAGCAACCTCTCCTTACTGGTACACTAGCTTGTTCTGTACGCCTTCTCAAGTCTTTCATTTTCTTTGATTTTCTTTCTTTTTTTGCGAGGAAGGAAGGAGAAAAAAATTGAGAGTTCCTGGGACTCGAACCCACGACCTCTCAGTTGAAAACCAATGGTGCTAGTCACTTATGTGGCGAACGTTCCCTGGGAGGAGGACGGCAGACAAATGCATTTTCCACGCAGTTTTAGTTGCGACGCAAGATCGAACGGTCGCAGTTTCTGGGATGTTATCAGGCGAACGAGCCCACTTTTTATTTTCTTCCTATATATAAAAAAGTATGCTACTTGGTGTCGGCTTAGTCAACAAATGATTGTGCCAACTGAGGGAGTCCTGGATTAGGGGGTATCTGGACAGCCGGACTATATACATCGTCTGGACTATTGGAGCGTGAAGATACAAGACTCAAGACTCCGCCCCGTGTCCGGATGGGACTCTCCTTTGCATGGAAGACAAGCTTGGCGATCCGGATATTGTATTTCCTTCCTTGTAACCGACTCCGTGTAAACCCTAGCCCTCTCCGGTGTCTATATAAACCGGAGAGGTTGGTCCTTAGAAGGCCGATCACAATTACAATCATAATCCTCATAGGCTAGCTTCTAGGGTTTAGCCTCTACGATCTCGTGGTAGATCTACTCTTGTACTACTCATATCGTCAATATTAATAAAGCAGGAAGTAGGGTTTTACCTCCATCGAGAGGGCCCGAACCTGGGTAAACATTGTGTCCCTTGCTTCCTGTTACCATCAGCCTAAGACGCATAGATCGGGACCCCCTACCCGAGATCCGCCGGTTTTGACACCGACATTGGTGCTTTCATTGAGAGTTCCTCTGTGTCGTCGCTACAAGGCTTGATGGAGCCTTCAATCATCGACAACACGGTCCAGGGCAAGACTTTTCTCCCCGGACAGATCTTCTTGTTCGGCGGCTTCGCACTACGTGCCAATTCTCTTGGCCATCTGGAGCAGATCGACAGCTACGCCCCTGGCCACCAGGTCAGGTTCGGAAACCTGAACTACACGGCCGATATCCGCGGAGACTTGATCTTCGACGGAATCGGGGCTGTGCCAGGAGTGCCGGGCAGTCACGACAAGCACGGCCTAGACCTGCTGTCGGACAGTGCTCGGGATATTACCCATGCAGTAGTCCCGGTCCTAAATCCGGAGCAGACCGCGTGGCCCAAGGACGGGTGGATGGACCCTGCCCCGCAGGCCGCACACTCATCGGCGGTGGAGCCGAACACATGCCTCACTTCTAAGGAAGCCTGTGACTACGGACCCCCGGACTCGTATCCGGTTGTAGGTTCCAGTCCGCGCGCTCCCGAGCCCGCCGAACCTGGTTGGGCTCCGGTAATGGAGTTTACCGCTACGGATATCTTCTAGCACTCGTCCTTTGGCGACATGCTGAACTCATTAAAGTCTCTCTCTTTGTCAGGAGGCTCTTGGCCAAACTATGCCCGGCTCGAGTGGGAAGCAGACGATGAAGGAATTTGCTGCCCACCCACCACCCACTTTATTGCCACGGTCGATGATTTAACCAACGTGCTTGGCTTCGACTCCGAAGACATCGACGGTATGGACGACGATGCAGGAGAAGTACAGGAACCACTACTCATAGGGCGGTGAGCAGCCACCTCCTCATACAATATATATATGGTGGACACTCCGAAGGAAACCAATGGCGATGAGGCAACAGAGGATAGCCTAGGGAGAAAAACAAAGCATGGGTGTTATCGGCGCCGCTCCAAGCCCCGACACAGCAATGCCGGCCCAGTAGACGAAAACAATCCGGATGGTGCCGAAGAGGAGTACAACCCTGACCAGCCTGCCTTCGAGCAGGCCGAACAGGCGACGGACGGATATCCGGAGGAGGACAACTACATGCCCCCCTCCAAAGACGAGATTAGCCTCGGCAATTCCAAACGCGGCGTGCTTGAGGATCCAGTGGAGCAAGTTCGCTTCAAGCGACGCCTCATGGCCACGGCAAGGAGCCTGCAAAGGAAGCAACAAGAGCTTAAAGCTGACCAAGATTTGCTCGTGGACAGATGGACCAAGGTCCTGGCCACCGAAAAATACAAACTCGACCGCCCCGACAAAGGGCACACACGGCATAATCCACTACCCCAACCTAAGCAGGAGAACCCAAGGCGCATACCCCGACGTCAACACACTACAACGGTCCAAGACAATACTAAGGATACACGAAGAAGCATCCTCAAGCCTCGGCGCAATTTTCATAAACGTCAAGTCAAGGAAGTTGGTGCCAAATCCGGTAACTCCCAGGCCGGTCAGCAGACAAAGAACAGCTCAAGCTAGCCTATACGGCCCAGGCAACATACCCGATCAACCATGCGAAATTCATGGTACTCCTAGAAGAACGGCCAAGCACACCAATAGAGAATGCCGGATCCTCAAAACAAAGCGGTCGGTCGTGTGCCGGAAACAATGAGGGGAGGAGTCCAACAACGACAAAGTCAAAAGATCCTCTAGATCATAAAAGTATGGTCGTCCCCCCCCCCCTCGATCACATCAACCATCCGGGCAACATCAACCACAGCAATTCAATTGCAGTACCTCTAGACCTAGTAGTCTGGGGGCTCCATCACACAAAAAGCCCCCATGGGTATGAAACCACAAATAACATCTCTAAAACATGCCAGGTGCAAAGGCCAAGTTTTATTGGCCCACCACTCTAACGGTTGTCTTCGGATCACCAAAAAATGCCACGCCAAAGAATAATTCTCCGGCACCTTCCCCTCATATGGTAATTTACCATACGCTAACGGGATGAACCACGTTGACTAGATTCCACGTGGGAAACCATTAGGCCAACACGGTGTGATATAATCACACCTATGGGCAAGGCCGAACCCCGCCCTTAGAGCGGAAATCATACAACTGCCGGAGTAGTGAGTCGTGCATGCCTATCAAAATTTTGATATGACAGCCAACTATCTAGAGACCAACTGAGGAGTCCGCGCTACTTCACGGTATACAGCTGGGTTAACCAGGGTCCGATCAGGAACCCTCGGACCAACCACAAGAGGACGTTCAGCTGCCTCCAAGTATTTGCCTTTACAAACTAACTTTGACATAGAACAGGATTGGCGACGTGGAATCGGCCCGGACACACAAGGGCAGGAACATGCATGTGAACCCCCCCCCCCCAAAGAAGGCAGTCTGGATTCGCTTCAGATCCACTCACAGGCCCCCTCCAGTCCGGCCATCACAGGTTCCGCCAAAAACACCTCTTTCCATAATCATAAATCGTACTCATATGCATAGACATATCATCCTACTACAATGTGTAGACTTAAATAACACTTACCGGCCATTGTTTCTCATCGACGCCTCTTTGTAAAAAAACGGCAGCCACGCCTCGTGTTACGCCCGATTATGCCAGTGGCTTCACAGTACGGTAATAAAGTCCGACCACCTTTGCGGTCGCTCGGCACCCCGAACTTATAGCACTATATGCATCAGCTCCGAATCATGTCTTGGGTCATTGGTTGGGTTTGCCCGGCTCCCATGTTTTGGTACCTTACGTTCCGCCCCATCGGCTAAGGTAGCGCTGGGAGAACTACTGCGATTGTGTCCCGGTTCTGCCGGACGAGCACCTCAGTAGAGAAAGCCGAAAACCGACTGTCATGATACAGCGAGAGCTGGTCAGCTGTTCGAGAGGTTGTAAAATCCTTAAAGATTTATTCCGCATAACGCCGTTATAAATGTAGAGTGCGATGGATCGGTCTTCCGATCAGGCGCCAATAGAGCCCCTAGTTCGGCCTTCCGAACACTAGGGGCTGCGCCGACCATACTCGAATTCCTATGGCTAAGTGAGAGTGGTAAAGCCCTATAGTCTGATTGCCTGGTTCGTGGTGAGGAACACCTCCTTAAAAGGACACATCCATGGGATAAAGAGTGTTCAGGTACGTCCCGAACACCCCCGTACTTCTTTCGTGGGGGAAGAAGCCGATGACTGGCCAACTCTCAGGATTTACATACACTAAACAGCCGCACAGGAAGAACAATTTTTCAATCTAAACAGGCAATAAATAATAAAAGTGCCATTATCCCATATTACAAAGAACGGCACAAATGCCCTCAGGGAAATATAAGGTCTTTGGTACACTTATCCACCACAAGGCGGGCTCCCTTCAGTACACCTTCATAGTACAGCTCGGGCTTGCGGTGCTTCTTACCCTCTGGCGGCCCCTCAGTCATTAGCTTCTCCGCGTCAAGCTTCCCCCAATGCACTTTTGCACGGGCAAACGCCATGCACGCACCCTCTATACAGACCGATCGCTTAATAGCATCAAGCCGAGGATAGGCGCCCACAATCCGCTTCACGAGTCCGAAGTAACTGCTTGGAATTGCCCCGCGGGCCACAGCCGGACAACCAAGTCCTTCATGGCTAGTTCGGTCGCCTGGTGCAGTTTGACCAGCCGCTTCAGCTGATCGATAAAGGGCACCGGATAGTTTGGCGCCAAATACTGCGACCCGAAATTCCTCTTCGCAGACTTCTTCTCCTCGGTCTGATAGAATTGGGAGGCATCTGATATGCTATGAGGCAGATCCGCAAATGCCCCAAGAAAAACATGAATTCAGCTTGTCGCTTTGAGTTCTTCCCACTATCATGTAAAAATGGCCATGAATACAAAAGGCCTTACCAGCCGCAACTTTTCGGGCCTCCTGAATGTCCCTCACAGCACTCGAGCTTCTTCCCGAGCATCTTCCGCGGCTTGGAGAGCTTGGGCGAGTTCGGATTCTTTCCCTACTAGACTCTACTCCAAGCCCTCGCTTTTCTTCACAGCCTCCTGGGGCTTTCGCTCAGCTGCGATGACCCTGTCCTCGTGTTTCTCACGAAGCGCCTATTCAGCGACAGCCTTCTCGTTGGCATCAGCCACAGCTTTCTTCAGTGCCTCATATTCGGCACTCGCTCCTAGAGCATACAATACAAATACTTTTCACTAGGCACAATTACTCATTCGCGCCAAATTCAAGACAATGTTTCAACATACCTTGCTTGTCCTCCAATTGCTTCTTCACATGGCCAAGTTCCTCCTCGGCCCGTTCCAGGCTCTGCTTCAGTCCGGACACTTCCGCATTATGAGCGGCCGTCTTCTCTGCAGACGCTTGTTTTCACACAAAGGGATATACGTCATTATCAAAGGCTCCTGCAAAAGCAGAGGATTTGATCCCCTGCCCGGTTCTCTCTCTCTCTTTCGCCGGATAGTGTATCGGGGGCTACTACTCATATTATGACGATTCCTCAAAGGTTTCTTAGAAAACATACCTCAAAGGCCTTTATAAGACCAAGGTAGGACTCATTTAGCCCGCTCTCGGCGGACTGAATCTTTTCAACCACTGCACCCATGAGGGTCCGATGTTCATCGATGATAGATGCGCTCTTTAACGCTGTTGATAGATCGCCTGGCAGCTCTGCTTGGACAGAGGTTGCCGGTGGAGTAGGCAAGCCTCCCACCATCGAAGGTGGCTCTCGCCCGATCCTGGAGCCTTAGAGGTCTCCAGGACCTTGTCCGGCTGTGGTCCGAACCCGAGATCGCCCCCATCATCAACTCGCCGGGGGGGGGGGCATCGCCCCCATGTGTCCGGCTCCAGAGACATGCCTCCCCTGGTCCGGATCTCTTTGAGACAACACCTCGGTGTCGCGCCTGGACTTCGGGGAAGGGGCCTCTCGAGGCGTCTCGCTCGCCAAAGCGTCTGAGCTCAGTGAATCCTTCGATGAGGATTGTCCGGCGCAAGACCTTGCCGGGCTGTATGAAATATGGCGACAATTAAAACTACTGTACCCAAATGGCCCTGGATGCATATGCACGCTCGGATCTCGGATACTTATGACTTTTCCAGGGGCTGGGCCCTGGGATCCCACTCCGGGCTGTTATCGGAAGCCGTGGTGGATGCCTCTGGGTAGGAACCTCTCCCCCTCTTGGGCGATTCGGCCTCCAAGGACGAGGAAGTCGCCCTTTTCTTCCCACCTCCAGAGTGAGGCTCCTCTCCTCTGCTTCCTCCTCTTCGTTTTCGGAAGAAGTAGCGTCGCTGGAGTCTTCGGATTTTGCGTCTGAAGCCTCGCGGCGACGGAGGCCACTCCGGGTCTTTTTGACCTTCTTGGAGG
Source organism: Triticum turgidum subsp. durum (assembly GCA_900231445.1). Lineage (NCBI taxonomy): Eukaryota > Viridiplantae > Streptophyta > Magnoliopsida > Poales > Poaceae > Triticum > Triticum turgidum. The sequence continues at coordinate 464,883,721 of LT934120.1, read as the reverse complement.
CCTCTTTCTTTGGCGCCTCATAAGGTGCGGGGACCAGCATCTTCGTCAGAAGAGGTCCGGCCGGTTCCTCTAGAAGCGGGGTCAGACAATGTATTCTCTCCACCTTCTTTATCCATCCCTGGGGTCACGATGAAGCACGATAAAAATGACTCCCTCAGGACATGCCAACTGAAACATGGATGGACAGAGCGTGGCTATATCTTACCGGGCTTGCAGAATGGGATAATTGATACCCACGGTCCTCGACGGAGCCCGGCCATGATTTGCTGGACTTAAAGAGCACCTTCCAGATATTCTTGTGGGAGGAATCATAGAGCTCCCGAAGGGTTTGGTGCTCGGTTGGGTCGTACTCCCACAAATTGCAGGCTCGACGCTGGCAAGGGAGAACCAGGCGAATTAACATCATCTGGACTACATCGACGAGCTTTACTTCCTTGTCGACCACACTTTGAACGCACGTCTGCAGCAGTGACAGCTCCTCGGATGAGGACCAGTTCAGGCCCTTCTTGGGCCAGGACGTGAGCTGCAGTGGAGCTCCGGATCTGAACTCACGGGCTGCAGCCCACTTTTTGCTGCGTGGTTCGGTGATATAGAACCACTACTGCTGCCACTCCTTGACGGAGTCGTTGAAGGCACCCGTCGGCCAAACGACCTTGGGCATCTTGCTCACCATGGAGCCATCGCACTCGGCGTGCTCGCCACTCACCACCTTGGGCTTCACATTGAAAAGCTTCAGCCACAGGCCGAAGTGAGGCGAAATCCGGAGAAAAGCCTCGCACACGACGATGAACGTCGAGATATTGAGGAAAGAATTGGGGGAAAGATCATGAAAATAAATCCCATAGTAATAAATGACTCCATGGACAAATGGATGAATGGGAAACCCGAGCCCGTGGACAAAATGGGGAAGGAACACGACTCTCTCGTGAGGCTCCAGAGTAGGGACGACCTGTCCTGCCGGTGGGAGACGGTGGCTGATCTTCTTGGCCAGATATCCAGCCTCCCGAAGCCTCTTGATATCCTTCTCCTGGACGGTAGAGGCCATCCATCTGCCTCCCGCTCCAGATCCGAACATCTTTGGAAAGCCTCTCTTCGATGGAAAAGAAGAATACGTGGGTGTTAGGGCTCGAACAGAGGGGAATGGGCTAACAGAAGAAGGCGTGGGTAAAGAGGAAGAGACCTTATCTCTTTATAGAGATGATAAAAGCTTTTTGCGCCTCCCCACTTGCCTGGTGGAACCTGCTCGCTCTCCACTCTCCGCGATTAGCGGTGCGGTTGGATTATCGATACCCGTATTGATGAGAATCCCACAATAAGGGGACACGATCTCTGCTATGGCAAAACATGTAGAAGAAACCGCCTCGCGATATGCGCTATGGCTGGTTGTGGGAAAACGTTTGTGAAATATCATTTTCTCCACGGTGGTATGTGAAGATCATTTTGCAGATCCGGACACGGTCTACGTGTTCGATAATTACTTTGGAGTATTCGGAGATGGAACCCGCCTTGCAATGCCGAATTCAAGACTGCGCGTCGGACTCATTGTCATTGAAGCCTGGTTCAGGGGCTACTGAGGGAGTCCTGGATTAGGGGGTATCCGGACAGCTGGACTATATACATCATCCGGACTATTGGAGCGTGAAGATACAAGACTCAAGACTCCGTCCCGTGTCCGGATGGGACTCTCCTTTGCATGGAAGACAAGCTTGGCGATCCGGATATTGTATTTCCTTCCTTGTAACCGACTCCGTGTAAACCCTAGCCCTCTCCGGTGTCTATATAAACTGCAGAGGTTGGTCCTTAGAAGGCCGATCACAATTACAATCATAATCCTCATAGGCTAATTTCTATGGTTTAGCCTCTACGTTCTCGTGGTAGATCTACTCTTGTGCTACTCATATCATCAATATTAATCAAGCGGGAAGTAGGGTTTTACCTCCATCGAGATGGCCCGAACCTGGGTAAACATTGTGTCCCTTGCTTTCTGTTACCATCAGCCTAAGACGCACAGATCGGGACCCCCTACCCGAGATCCGCCGGTTTTGACATCGACACCAACCTTTACCGCTGGATTGACATTCAACGTCTGTCATGTTTCTTCAGTCTCTTCTTCCTCCAGCTGCCAAAGCCAAACTAGTGCCAGCAGGACCGCCGGCTCCCGCCTCCCACGGCTGGCTATGCTGCCGCGCACGCATCGTGGCCACATCGCACCCTAAAACTCTTCGCATCTTCTCCGGGTCCTATTCGTTCCCATCTGAGGCCTCACCATCATCCTCCGCCTTGGTTCGCTCGCTGTGGCGCCGCCCTCCGGTATTGTCGACATGGTCAACAACCGAGATGAATAAGGAGATGACTGTACATGGTGAGGATGAGAGTAGAGACCCAGCAACACGCATAGTAATTTTGTTTTTTCGGGACGGAGAAGTGTATCAACTGGGTTGTGCGGGAGCTATGGCCCATCTAGCCTATGCTTTTATTTCATGTGTTTACCACATGACTAGCCCAGTTTGTTTCTTTTCCTTTCTAAAAATGGCTAGCCCAAGTATTTTGTTTTTTGAAGAATAACCAACGTAGGCCTACTTGCTTTTCTATGCCCTGTTGGGCCAGAAATCTTTCAAGAAGAGGAGGGATGCAGTCGGGCTTGCCTTAAAATGGGCTATAAGTAATAAGAAATGGGCTATAAGTAATAAGAAATGGGCTATAAGTAATAATAAATGGGCTGTAAAATGAAAAAAAATATGGCAAGCAGGCAATTAGTTCCAAAATACTTTTTTCTTTCGGATTTTGATATTTTCAATTTCATTGTTTTTTTGCGGGTAAAATTTCATTGGATTTAAATTAAGGTATGTTTAGTTTTTAAATTAATTTGAATCTGGCTAGAAATTTCGGGCTATATGCTATTTGGGACAGATTTGGAGGCTGACTTGTGGGTCTACTAGGTTGACGTGTATGAAAGGCTTTGTTAACTTAGTCCACAAATGATTCTAGCAGCAGTGACCGTTGGATGTTAATCCAACAGCCGTGCTGCTTCTTCAATATCTGATCTTCTTGCTCCAGCCGGCCAAACCAGCATCGGTGGGACTGCCTGCTCCCGCCTCCCATGGCCGGCTGTGCTGCCCCATAGGCTGCACCGCCCCACCCTACTCCTTCGCTTGCCAGGCCATTCCTCTACTCACCCACACCTCATGTTATTTTCCAGCGACGGCAGCCGAACCAGTAAACCCTCGCATTCCCCACCGTGTGGGCTACCACTGCCGAGTCTTCCCCAACTCTATGTCGTTCCCTTCCTAGGCCTCGCCATCATCCACCCCCCTGGTGCTCTTGGCGCAGCATGATCAACATGGTCAATGAACGACATCCATCAGAAGTGGATTGTACGTGGAGAGGCTGACAGCTGGGTCCACGGCTGCACACAAGGAAATGCCTCCACAGACAAAATAATGATTCCTCCACCTGACAGTTGGGACCCACCGAAAGGGCCTCTGTATTTCGTGAAAAAAATGTTTCCCCCACTGACAGCTCAGACCCACTAGCTATATCTTCGCACGCAAGGAAGTGCCTCCTTATTACGCACAAAAAAATGAATACTCCCCTGCTAGATGGGACTCACCATAGTGGGAGGTTGACTTGTGGGCCTACTAAGTTGACGGGGACGGAGGGCTTTCTCAACTTAGTCAATATGAACGATTCTAGCTCCAGTGAACGTACGATGTCCATCCAACGGGCGTAGTGCTTCTTCAACCTCTGGTCTTCTTGCTCCAGCGGCCCAAACCAGCGCCGGTCGTGTTGCGTGCTCCTGCCTCCCGTGGCCGGTTGTGCTGCGACGGAGGCCTCACCGCCCCTACTACTCCCACCGCTGGCCAGGCCATCCCTCTACTCACCCACACCCCCTGTTATTCTGAGCGGACGACAGCCTCACACCACAGCCGAACAAGTCAACCCTCATACTCCTCTCCGCATGGGCATCCACTATCGCGTCTTCCCCAGCTCCGCGTCGTCCCCTTCCTAGGCCTTGTGGCACCCCGGCTGAGAGAAACTAGAACACCACGTATTCCAGCCCACAGATCAAGGAGAAGTCTTCTGGAATACGACACTTCTTAGCATAGAACAAACCAGCTCTTATTACAAGCTGTATGGATACAAGGATATTACATCTGCACGGCGACACTACGCTTGCCATAGTTGCTCCTTGCAAGCAGCAGGAAAACACAAAGCAGCGGAATAGCACCGACGGTGGTGAACTCCACTCCGCAGGGACTCTGGCTGGAACGCTTATCCTAGCTCACAAACAAGGAATCCACGACAAACAGGCAATGAAATCCGGCATGACCTGCAAACTGGCATGACACACCAGGTCAGTACATTGAATGTACTTGCAAGCTCACAACAACCAAGAGCAATCAAGACAGACAATAGCATGGCAATTACAGGTTAACAAGGATTAACATGATACCATCAGATCAACATGGCATGTACAACATGATACAGCTAGAACAATACAAGCATGGCATGGACATATGAACATGATGATACTACATGCAACATGATGACACTATCATGCACCAACTTACTCTGCTCGGGTTACCTCGTAACCAATTACATGCACAAGCTTACCATCACGGGCATCACACGATCATCTCAGGATCCAATCAAGCTTGTATAACAATACCATAGTAATCATTCATGACCACAAGGAGCTTGACCTTTACCCTTGACTCTCGCATAACACCATGAATATCCATCAACTCGGTATCCACAATACCCAAGTGATCCTCTCATGATCACATAAATATCAACCAACATCTCTTGTCATCGACCCAGGGTTGTTATTAAGCACATTATTATTACTACTATTGACCCATAGTGTGACCAACTACGAACTGGGCTCTTATCCGCAGGTGCGTCTATCAATAGATTAAAACACACACTCTGCAGAGGTTAGCACATTGTACCCACACCACGGAACCCATGGCCTCGCACTCCCATTCGGGTGGACCAACAGCATTTCGACCAAACCGATCTACTACCCATGACACTCTCCTGGCCACTCCGACCAACTCCCCTTTGGTCTAAGTCATGGGTGGCCCCGTGCCTACCAAAGGCATCAACGGCCACCGTCGTGGAAAAACATAAACTTTCCCAAACGGGGACAAAAGCACGAAACAACTCGGGCACACAAGGCCAAGTGTGACACCCGGATAATTAAGCTACAGTAATTCCCTGCTAATGATGCCATGTCATCATTATTACTCTTAATAAACTCGCGATATTTCAAAACCCACCTTTTATTCAAAATTCAACATCAAGTCAAACTCAAAAGTTTTCAAATGTCTAAAATAAAATGTTCATCATGTGGAAAATTTTCATTTGTTAATATTCGTGGTGAACCAACATTTTCTGCAAAGTGGTTTAATGCCTTAATCTAAATAAAACCGAAATATATATACATCAGTAAATAAATTTTAAAATGAAAAGCCCCCTCCACTGGCTGACTAGCCCAGCTCCACCGCGCCCCCTAGGCCTTGGCCCACCTGGCTGACCCAGGCAGCCCTGTTCCCCTGTCCCGCGTCGCTACAGGGCGTTGTTGCCACCGCACCTCCTCGCCGGAGACGTCTCGACAGGATAAGGACCCCCGCCTCCTCGGTCCTCCCCCTGCTCAACCCACTCGCCTGCGCCCCCATGCACGCTAGATCCACCTCTCCCTCTCCCCTCTCACTCGCTCTCCCTCTCGACCCTGAGCTCGCAGCCGCACCGCCATCACCAAGTCGCTGTCGATGTCGCACACCGGAGACACCCTGTGCCACCGGAGCCTATCCAAGAGACGTGCCGCTCCATCTCCTTCGTCTACAGCACTGCATCTGCGTCGGGGAGCTCCTGCAGCACCGCCATCACCCTGTTCCCCACCGCCTTGGTCGTTGTCGAACCGCGGCGGACACCACCGCTCCGGGGCCATCCCCGGCCTCCCGAGACCTCCCCAAAGCCCGATGTGAGCACCACGATCGATTCCCTCTCATCCCTTCGATTTCGACGCCATAGACTGCCGCCCGCACCTTCCCGAGGCCGCGCCCAGTGCTCCCGCGCGCGAGCGCTCGCCCCTGGGCCGCGTCCAAACGCACCCCATCCCCCTTCGCGCCCCGGCTAGGCCCACTGCTACCTGGCTACTTCCTCGCTCCCGCCGGTGCTCTGAGTCGCTCGCCGCCGGCGCCCTGAGCCCGGCGCGCCCGTGTACAGAGCAAGAGGCCAGCTGGCTCTCTATATTAGGGGCCGCCCTTGTTAGATTTGTTAGAGATAGGTTAGATGTTAATTAGTGTATTAGGATTAGCCTAATACTTCACAAGTGGACCCACTATTAGTTTAAAGAAAAACAAATTTCAAATCAATGTCTAAGACAATGACATGTGGGCCCCTATGACCCCGTTGACTGGTCAACTTGGACCCCATGTCCCACTTGAACCCTCTGTGTACACTGTTGTGTAGACAGAGCTGGGTACCCATAGCATTTTTAATCAGTATTTACGAATTAAAGTAAATCCAGAATTTTGTTAAACCTTTGAAAATTAATAGAAAATAAATCGTAATTCAGATAACAATGTTTTCTACATGAAAGTTGCTCAGGACGCCGAGACGAATCCGGGTACGCCCTCCGTTCGTCTGTCACACGTCCCTAGCATAGCGAACATGCAACATTTCCCCTCCGGTTCATCTGTTTGACAAACATCCGTGACCGGGAAAACTTTCCCGGGTGTTTCCCCCTTCGCCAGTATCGCCTAGCACTACGTTAGAACACCTCTAGCACTGCATATTGTCTTGTTATTGCACTTGTTTGCTCTATGTTTATTGTTTCTTCCCCCTCTTTTCTTTGGTAGACCTCGAGACCACTACTGATGCCCCTGTGATCGACTACGTCGACGACGACCCTCCTTCTTGTCTGAGCAACCAGGAAAGCCCCCCCTTTGATCATCCCGATATCGCCCATTCTATACTCTCATGCTTGCATTAGATTTTTCTACTGTTATTGTTTGCTCCTATTCTGATGCATAGCCTGCTTTTGTATCTGCTATTGTTACCTACCTGCTTATCCTAAAACTGCTTAGTATAGGTTGGTTAGTGATCCATCAGTGACCCCCACTTGTCCTTGTTGCCCCTGCTTCATCATCGACGCCTCGATCAGCATGATCGACGACCAGTGCCCGACACCTCACATCACATCATGCCCCTTTTGTTGCTCGACTCTGCAGAGCTACTATCGAGTGCTGAGGGTGATCCCTCATAACGCACTCCTGATGATAATTCTATAGTGTAGCTATTCGTTCGTGGTCATCGAGGGTGATTTCCTCTTTCACCGTTCCCGATACGGCTCTGTCGTTCAACACCTCAAGTGTGAACCTAGAGGGTGGTCCTGTCACGCCCAATACGTGATACTATCCTAAAGAGACACGAAGGTCCCACCAAGGATAGAACCGCATATTGATACGCTTTTGCAAGGTGGATATCATTATATCAACATTACATAATAGATGGGGATACATACAAAAGGCATACAATGCCACATGAATACATCAACACATCATCCATAAGTTCAACATCCGACTATGGATGAAACACAAACATAAGCTCAAATGACATCCACCCTGCTAGCCCAGGCTACCGACCTGGAACCTATCCCCTGATCGAAGAAGAAGCAGAAGAAGAACTCCTAAACAAGCAAACATCGCTTTCGCGTCATGATCATCGCATAACCTGTACCTGCAACTGTTGTTGTAGTAATCTGTGAGCCACGAGGACTCAGTAATCCCATTACCATGGGTATCAAGACTAGCAAATCTTAATGGGTAAGGAAGGGGGTAAAGTGGTGAGTTTGCAGCAGCGACTAAGCATATATGGTGGCCAACATACGCAAGTAAGAGCAAGAAGAGAAGCAAAGGAACGGCCGTGAAGCTAGAAATGATCAAGAAGTGATCCTAAACTCCTACTTACGTCAATCATAACACAGAAACCGTATTCACTTCGCGGACTCCGCCGAAAAGAGACCATCACGGCTACACATGCGGTTGATGCATTTTAATTCGAATCTGGTGTCAAATTATCTACAACCGGACGTTAACAAATTCCCATCTGCCACATAACCGCGGGCACGGCTCTCGAAAGTTTATACCCTGCAGGGGTGTCCCAACTTAGCCCATCACAAGCTCTCACGGTCAACAAAGGATATTCTTATCCCAGGAAGGCCCGATCAGTCTCGGAATCCTGGTTTACAAGACATTTCGACAATGGTAAAACAAGACCTGCAAAGCCGCCCGATGTGCCCACAATCCCGATAGGAGCTGCACATATCTTGTTCTCAGGGCAACACCGGATGAGACTAGCTACGAGTAAAACCAGCCCTCAAGTTTCCCCGAGGTGGCCCCGCAGGCAGCTCGGTTCGGACCAGCACTTTGAGAAGCACTGGCCCGGGGGGGGGCTAAAATAAAGATGACCCTCGGGTTGGCCGACCCAAGGGAAGGGTGTAGGTGGTGGTGAGGCAAATGGTGAAACCAAGGTTGGGCCTTGCTGGAGGAGTTTTATTCAAAGTGAACTGTCAAGGGGGTCCCATAAATCACCCAACTACATAAGGAACGCAAAATCAAGGAACATAACACCGGTATGACGGAAACTAGGGCAGCAAGAGTGGAACAAAACACCAGGCATAAGGCCGAGTCTTCCACCCTTTACCAAGTATATAGATGCATTAATTAAATAAGAGATATTGTGATATCCCAACATAATCCTGTCCACCATGGAGCAATCTTCAACCTCACCTGCAACTAACAACGCTATAAGAGGGGCTGAGCCGCAGTGGTAACATAGGCAAGCAACGGTTTGCTAGGAAGGGTGAAAAGGTTAGAGGCTGACATGGCAATTTGGGAGGCTTGAAGAACAAGTGATAGGTGGCGCAGCAAAGCGATAGAATGAAGCAACTAGCAAAGCAATGATAGTAGTGAGATCCAAGGTGACGGTCATCTTGCCTGAAATCCCGCGAGGAAGAAGAACGAGTCCATGAAGAAGATGAAGCCACGAAGACAAACCAAGCGTAGACGAACGAATCCTCACGATCGCAACAAAACGGGAACTATCGAGAAGAAGCACACAACATGGTAAACACACCACACATATACATGACATGATGCTCAACCAAGTATGATGCAAGACAAGACTACATGAAACTACTCATGGCAAGAGATGATGCATACAAGAACAACCACTACAAAAAATACACTTCCGTGATGATACGTGTTTGTCACAGTAGGTCGCGTTTTTTGTCATGCATGTACATCCATGACAAATTTATGACAGAATCAAGATAGGCATACATGTGCTATCGTAGAAGTGTTCGATGACATTACCAAAATCATCATCACAGAAGTGTCCACTTCCATGACGATAAATCGCGCGTCACAGAACTGCTTTTGTCAAGGGTGACTGACACGTGGAATCCACCGTAACGGAACGCCTTTAAGCTATCAGGTCAGGTTTTGGATCCGATAACCCGTTAACAGCCCCGACCAATGGGGATTTTCCATGTGTAAAATCATCATTGGCTGGAGGAAACACGTGTCGGCTCACCGTTGGGACAGATGTCATCCACTCTTTGGACAGAAGGCGCCTATGATACGTCAACACGTGGCATGGTCCAACAGAGGCCCATTCCTGTGAAAAGTCCGGCCCATTTGACTTGGTCAAAAGGTGGCGGGCCGGCCCATGGAAAGCCTGTTAACGGCTTGTTCGCATATAGCCCATTTACAACCCGCTAACCCAAGGCCCGTTACGCCCTATCCGAATTAGGCCCAGTAGCGTCATATGGGCCATCCAATATGATTCCAGCCCATTTTCACTTTTGGCCCATGTATGGCCCATGACGTCTTTCGGCCCATATGAGGCCCTATGTAACTCTTGGCCTATTAACGGCCCGTGGTGAAACTGGCCCGCAATGAACAGTGTATCACTTTACACCCACTAACGGCCCGTGGTGAAACTGGCCCGTAATGAACAGTATATCACTTTATACCCATTAAGGGCCCGTTATTCAGTTGGGCCGTTTCCAGCAAATGTTATCTTCCAGCATTCGTTTACTTACTGCCTGTTACTGTCATTTTATGCTTGTGGGCCAAATTCAGCCCGTGGTTACATCGGCCCGTTTGTGGTTCGTTAGTACATTGGGCCGTTTTCATAGCGTCATCAAATATGGCCTATTAACGATGGCCCGTTATGGTCATACGGCCCGTATAAGGCCCATTGATGATATGGCCCGTAGAAGGCCCATTGTTTCTACGGCCCGTAGAAGTCCTACTGTTTCTACGGCCCATAGAAGGCCCACTGTTTCTACGGCCCGTAGGAGGCCCAGTGTCACTATAGTAAATATTAGCCCATGGTTATTGTCGCCTAGTTTTAAAAAGAGCTGCACTGACTACAAGCAAACAAATAAACAAGACAACAAGGAAATAAATAAGCAAGCAACTTATGCTAGGCTATCACGGCTGTTACACATATTACATCCACTGGGCATCAAAGTTCGCCACCAGTGCAAATATAGGGAACAAAGCAGCATATCATATACACTGGTTGTCAATGTTGGCGACCAGCGCAAATAAATGCCGCAGCAAAAAACAAATCCAGAACTGAAACCACTTCAGAAGATCTCAAGAAACAATATCCTGGGTACCCATAATGCTGGCAAGATGCTTAGCAAGCTTATTTACTTTCTCTTGTTTGGCGCTTAAATCCTCCAGCGCTTGCTGTTGCACCAGAAAATATGCATCGGAATTCTGCAGGGACTTCCTCAGTCCTTCAGCTTCCTGTAGCAGCACATCTGATTGATGTCTTTCAACTTGAAGTTGAGACTCAAGAAGACGAACTGATTCAGGCAGCGAGTTCGAAGAGCTTGTGCCAGCAGTAGTGGCCAGTAACTCGAACACTACATCAAGACAGGACTTTTGGGTTCCCTCACTGTCGTCAAGATAGTTTTTATTAGCTTTCTTGGAGACCAACAGGGATGTATCACTATCTTGAACCTTACCTGCATTACTTCCTTTACCATTGGATAACGCGGTACTGTTCTCCAATATTTTGTCCGCATTCTAAAAGAGAAACAAGCAGACACATCACATGTTTACCATGTTGTATATGAAACTCATTTTGGTAAATGAGTTCAGTAGTAAAGTGGACAGGATAACATCATGAAACAAACATATATCTATGTGCCATGGTCACTTTATGGTCTATATCATTCTAGTTTTTGTTGCCAAATCAAGATAGAGACACAGTTCAAATAATATTTGTTCAAGACAAAGCAGAATAGACAGAATATAAGTGTGGGTAACTATAGAGCAATAACAACACTTGTAATGTGCATAACATGAGAACATAACCGTTTATTCAATTGAAACTGAAATCAACATAGAGCAGGTGACAACAGCAAACCAGTTAAAGAAACAGGTTTAAAACATACTGTTACGCCATTGGAGGTTCAATTCCATCCTTCAAATTTGAAAATAGTTGGTATGAGTAAATACAGTAATGCAAGAGCAAAGGAGTATGAACCATAGCTACAGAACCTGACATGAGAACAAATCTTCTTCTCCTTTAAGCGTTGAGTTGGGATTCGGAGTGGTGGCCCTTGTGCTTTGGGCACTGCAGTTCCCTTACTAACCGCTCGTGTTTGGGTGCTCTGTGGTGGAGACGGTGTTGTGTCAACTGGAACTGGGTTACTATCTGCGGGGGTTGGGGTTAAAAGGGGTGTAGCTGGTTCTCTGTCCAACTGGGTAGGGGTACAATCTGCGAGAGTCTGGGTTATGTGTGGTGGATCTGGTCCTTGGGAAAGTACAACCGTGGTTCTATCTGCATCAACTGGTAGCACTATCTTTTCTGAAGACCATGTTTTTACTCCCTTAGATACTGCCATCACGCTCTCCAATTCAAATGGCTAATAAACAAGAAAAGTAATTGAATGTATAGACATTGTATGATAGACAGGTGCAATGGATAGTGGGGAATAAAAGAGGGCATGAAATAATTCATATTTCTGTTGTCTAACCAAATAGGATAGCATGACACAATTTCACATATATGATGGCTAACTAAACATGATAGCATGACACAATTTCACATTATGATGGCTAAGTAAAAAAGATGGAAAGACATAGTTCAAAATATGAGAATATGTAAACAGGATGACATGACATAACTATATAATGTGTTTATTAAATAGGTTGGCATGCCATAATTCACATACATTCATGGATAGAGTGCCATAATTCTAAATATGATGACTGTAAACACTAAACAGGATGAGACGATATAACTATATGATGTCTTTATTAAATGGGTTGACATGCCATAATTCAGATAGATGATGTGTATGTACTATGTAAACATGATGGCATGATATAATTCAAATATATGATTTATATAGTAAGCAAGTAAGTAGATGGCAATCTATATATGATGTAAAAACTAAGCAATGCAAGACAACATGCATGACATGGGTAATATAACCCTGCCATGTTTGAGCATAGACCTCAGGGGGGAAATAGGACTGGTCATCCGTCTCTGAATCCTCCTTTGAGGAGCTCTCTGTAGCCAGCAAGATGTCTGCTTCAGCAGGTAGCATTGTCTACTCTGAATACCTTGTTTTCACTCCAGATACTTCCATCACCGCTTTAAATGGCTGATGCACAGGAAGAGTAGTGAATATACAAACGTTGTCGACAAATGGAACACGTAATACAAAAAAAATGATAGCATGATATAATTCACATACATGATGATTGGCTAAACAACATGGCATTGCATAATTCACATATATAATGCCTTTGCAACAAGATAGCATTGAATAATTCACATATATAATGTCTTGCAACAAGATGGCAATGCATAATTCACATATATGGTAATTAGACACTGAACAGGTGGCATTCACACAAAGCATGTCTAAACTAATCAAATGGCATAGCAATGCAAGACACCATACACACGATATGAGCAACATAACCCTGCCAAGTTAGAGCATACACCTCGGGGGGGGGGGGGATAGGACTGGTCTTCAAACTCTGAATCCTCCTCTGAGGAGCTATCCGTAACCAGCGAGATATGCGCTTCGTCAGATAGCATAGTCTGCTTAGAAGACCTTGTTTTCACTCCAGAATTTTCCCATCACCGTGTCAAATGGCTGATGCACACGAAGAGCAGTTGAATGTACTAACATTGTTGACGAATGTAATATGTAACGAAAAAAAGATGGCCTGATATAATTTACATATAAGATGACTGGCTAAGCAGGATGGCATTGTAAAATTCACATATATGATGCCTGGCTAAACAAGGTGGCGTTGCATAATTCACATAAACGATGAATAAACTAAACAGATGGCATTCGCACAAAGGATGTCTAAACTAAGTAGATGACATATTTGATGTATTAAGTAAGCAATTCAAGACACCATATGCATGATATAACCAACATCAGCATGCCAAGTTAGAGCGAAGACCTCAGGGGGTAAATAGGAGTTATCTTCTCCTTCTGAATCCCCCTCAGAACAGATATCTTCCTCTCGATTACAATCCTTGCATGGAGGGGGGATGCCTTTGCGCCTACCATGGAGCGACATCTGCATGAAATTATATTGCCACGCAAGGCTCGTCTCTTTTGCTCTACATGTTCAGTTCCATTGTTTACAATAACTGTCATGCATAGGAATAAAACATAGTGAGATTATGTAAGGAGTGCATGCAGAAATCCAGAGTGATGGTAGTGTCACACCCTGATTTTCATGGCACAACACTTAAAGTGATAAATAATGATAAAATGTGGTTTGACAAAAACTTTTGTGTGTTTTGGACTTTGCCTTGCTTGGATTTTGTCTGTTGTTTGCAAGTGCTCTAAAAATCAAATAGGTCCTCCAACTCTTATACTCCTTCTCCATGATCCAAAACTTCTGCCCAATGATCATGCCATGTGTATAGTACAGTATAGAATTTTCTTACAAATATAATTTGGCCAAATAGTATTTTCAAAAATTAGTTTTTCAAAAACCCCTAAATTGAGGTTTGCACTACAAGTACTTAATTAAGGGCAGTAAAAATCTTTCCAAAAATATATTAGACTCCTATAAGACATAGGATACCCAGAAACCACAAAAATATAATTTTTCATGGTATTTTCCTATTTTAGTTAAAAGCTTTTTCTTAAGGCCAGAAATGGTCTTTAATAGGGAAAAATTATTTTATTGTTTTACAAATATTTGACAAAAATCAGGAAAACTCAGTGGGCATATATTTCCCATATATAAGAGTTTAAACACATGGTCATGTTCAAAATATTGGACAAAACCTCCCAAAACCATTTCTGCCAATTTCAAGGATTTGAAATATTTCTACAGAAAATATTTTCATAAAAATCCAAGAAAATTCCATCATGTCACAAATGCCCTATTTGGTGGTCTTGCCATGTATCATGTCTTGGAGAAGAAGATAACATCATCAAATCCCCTCGAAACCATTTCTGTCCATTTTGAAGTTTGAGCAACTTTACATTGCCAAACATTCCCAAATGTTCTCAAACCTTCTGAACATGCTCAAATGTTCTAATTATCCATCTAGACCAAGTGGCACAAATTGGAGAACAAGTTAACTTGATCAAAGGGCCCGAAAACCCTTCTTGTCCAGAACCAAATTTGATCAACTCTACATTGGCAACTTTCTCCTTTTGATCTCAACTTTTGTGGACATGTTCATACCCTCAAATGATGACACTACACAAAGTGGTGCATCAAGGAGAATATATTTGCATGACTAAATCTTGGAGAGTCCATTTCTGCTGATTTCTAGGGTTTACAAAAGTTGCATTTGCAACTTTTCCCAAATGAGCTCAATCTTGGTGGAACCTCTTATTTTCTCATACCATTTGACCTTGTAAAGCCTCATGCCAAATGGAGTTCATTTGCTTAACCAAACAAGAATCAAACACCCTCTGCCACTTTACCAAAATTCCATTTTTGACCACTTCCACTAATCTCCATGAGCCTATCTTTTTACCACAGCCCCTACTAGTTCCCTGCTACCTCCTGTAAAAAGCTCCAAGCCTGGTTCAATAATTGAGGAGGGTAAAACCCTGGTTTACCCCTCCCTTTTTTTGACTATGTACTGCAAGGCAACAGCCTCAGAGTGTTTACCCCACCCTTTTCACCATGGCAGCACCTCTTTTCCCTCCCCCCTTCTTTCTTATGGACTTGCCTTAACTATTAAGCTTTATGGAGCATATCAGAAACTCCCAGGAGCTAGTGGACAGGCTTGGCCACGCGCAGGAAGCCATTTGCATGCCATGGTATGCAATGGACGCGTTCTGGACCACGCTACAGTGCACCAGGGCACTGTAGCGGCCCTCTGCCCGATGCTCCCATCGACCTTGGGCGCCGTGAGTGTGTCCCCCGAGGCCGCCTCGGCGTGTGTGACACGCTATGCGGTCGACCCCCTCCTCCTTCTCTCTCCTTTGAGCCCGTCTTCGTGTGCCCGAGCACCGCCCGATTCGGCCACTCCCTGGCCACGCGGCTGGCCCGCCTCTGACCTCGCCCAGCTCCCTCTCTCACCTACCTCGCTCCTGGACGGACTCCACAAGCGCCACTGACCCAGCCTGGCCCCTCCCATCGGTCCCCAGGACCGATTCCGCGGGCACCCGCGAGCGCGGCCCGCGGTGCACCATGGCTTTGCCATATAGAGCCTCGTCGAGCCCCTCTTTGGACGCCCCTCGCTCTCTGTCTCTCCCATACACCTCCCAGACCGACCCACACCTCCTCCCGTGCCTTCTTCCTCATCCTCTGCCGCCATTGCCGCCTCGGACCCCCGCTTAAATTCGAGCCGCCCCGGCCTTCCTTCCTCCTCCAAACCAGTCCGCGGGACCCCCCCAAACCTCTACGAACCTCCCCAACACCCAAGGACCCCTCCTCCAAAGCCAAAGCGGGCGCCACCACCAAGCCCGCCGCCGCCATCCGCTGGACCTGAAGCCCTGCTCAACTCCGAGCATTTGCGCATGCGTGCAGCACATGGACAGGTGCGCCTCTTCGCGTTGAGTCCATCGGTGTGTCGGGCACCGCCGGAGGTGGCCCATGCTGCCCGAGAGAGCACCGGCGCCCACTCGGCCTCCCCTCCCCTGCCTCTGCTCTGTTCAAGCAGGAGGTAGGCGATGGCCTGAGCGCTGGGCCCCGCGCGTCGGTGACCCAGCGGCTGGGGCCCGCCGTTTAAGTGGAGATGGGCCAGGAGAAATGCGCCTCCGACGTCACCCTCCTCACCCGCGCGGCTGAGCCAGTGGGCCGGCCCACTGGCAAACTGCGCCCAGTGCGCTGGATAAGGGTAAAGCCCTTTTTCCTTTCCTTTTTCTTTTCCAGATAGCTTCAAAACTCTCTAGAGAATTCAAATAGTGTCCAAATTTGATGAATCAAATTTCTACTGACTCCATAAATCAAGTCCTAATTAATGGGCCACAGTGGACATTTTTTTTGTTCTTGGTTTTCACTGGACACTTAAAAGGGTCATTTATCCACATAAGTCCACTTCAAAAATCCATATTATATTCATTTCAATTCCAAATCCAGTGAAACCAATTTCTAAATGTTTCTAGAATCATGCCTGATTTAATGGGTACTTTTACTCATTTTTTTAAAAAGGCATTCTGTAAACAACTTACAGATCCATTAAATCCCTTGTTCCATCATATCGAAATGTTTAGAAATATCCATTGATCCACTTCCAATGAAATCACCTTGGTCATTCCTCATATGACTAGAGGCATCCTAGAAAAGTCCAACTCACATTTTTAGAGCACTTTTATTTTTGTCTGGTCGTGTTTCTTATTATGGTTGCTTTCGACGATAGTTGACGAGACGAAATGCTCGGAGTTGGACCAGAGATATTTGAAGACCTCGAAGACTCTGATGAACCAGGCAAGAAGCCCTTTGACCACGTCTAAGAAACCCTTTTATGCATGTCATATGGCACTTTTATTGCTTGCATCGAAGTCATGATAAAATGGTGACCACTTGAGGAGGTTTCCTCCGTTGCTGTTCTCGTTGACACATGCATGATGCATGACCCTACCTTTCTATGAGAGTTATGCCGGTGGGAGTAGATAGGATGCTAAAGTAGTGCTACGCAAAAAGGGACGGGAATATGCATGGTGATGGAGACAAAGTATTTTCAAAAGACTTTTCGAAAACCCCATCGGGTGCCACTTATGCCCGGGGGAGATGATGAGTTGGGTAGCCACTTGAGGACGAAGTGGTGTACCGAGGCAAGTGTGTGTGTTGTTTTCAAAACTGATTGGTTTAAGTTGCGACCGTTATTCCAACCTTACATGCGCAACCACTCTACCCTTATATGGGAAAGGGCATTATTGATTACCGTCGGTGTCAAAACCGGCGGATCTCGGGTAGGGTGTCCCGAACTGTGCGTCTAGGCGGATGGTAACAGGAGACAAGGGACACAATGTTTTTACCCAGGTTCGGGCCCTCTCGATGGAGGTAAAACTCTACTCCTGCTTGATTAATATTGATGATATGGGTAGTACAAGAGTAGATCTACCACGAGATCGGAGTGGCTAAACGCTAGAAGCTAGCCTATGGTATGATTGTTGTTCGTCCTATGGACTAAAACTCTCCGGTTTATATAGACACCAGAGAGGGCTAGGGTTACACAGAGTCGGTTACAACGGGAGGAGATCTTCATATCGTATCGCCAAGCTTGCCTTCCACGCCAAGGAAAGTCCCATCCGGACACGGGACGGAGTCTTCAATGTTGTATCTTCATAGTCCAGGAGTCCGGCCAAAGGTCTTAGTCCGGCCATCCGGACACCCCCTAATCCAGGACTCCCTCAGTAGCCCCCGAACCAGGCTTCAATGACGACGAGTCCGGCACGCAAGTTGTCTTCAGCATTGCAAGGCGGGTTCTCCTTCAAATTCTCTGTATCCGTCGAATAGTGTCCGGCTTCTAGTGCGTGTTGTCCTTCTCGGCTTCTGTGCCCCATAATGACCATCTTCCACGCGTCAAACGAATGCGAAAAGCCAGGGGATTTTCTTTTCACTTACCCCCCCCCCCCGGTTGCGTTGATGACCGCCCATAAAAGAGACAGGGATTTAGATCCAGTTCGCACCATCTTCCCTCCACGAGTCTTCATCAGAGCGCCTCTGACAGAGATCCATTCCATCATGGCCAGTCGGTGCCGCTCCTCCTCTCGCCCCTCCAGCCCTCGGCCCGGAGATTGGGGGCGGTGTTCCGTCCCGCATAGCAAGTTAGTACTGCTTCAGTCCAAGAGGCTTCTCCCCCCAGCATATATGGTCCCAGTTCGAGCCGGGATTGCTGCCTATAGCGGCGGAGAGCAGGCGAAGGGCGTCCCCAATCCCTCTCAAGGAGAGCGGGTATGCTTAGTCCCTTATTTGATGAGAGGACTAGGTTTTCCAATTCATCCGTTTGTCCGAGGGTTGCTGGAGTTCTACGGCCTCCAGCTACATAACCTCACGCCCGCCTCCATTTCGCACATCGCGGGCTTCGTGGCCCTCTGCGAGCTGTTCTTGGGTGTTGAGGCCCATTTCACGCTGTGGAAGAGGTTGTTTTGCCTTGTGCCCCGTTCTCAGGAGGGGTCTATTTATCAGGTGGGCGGAGCCGAACTATGGCGCATCGCCGGGACCGGATATCTATCCGGTACCCCAAAGAGGGCGTCCGTAGACTGGCCCTCGGAGTGGTTTTATATAGATAACGTCCCCCTGCCGGACCCTGTACGGATCTGCCTCCCCGAGTTCAATAATGCCCCGTTGAAGAAGCGCCTGAGTTGGCGCCTGCGGAACCCTCAGAGGGAAGCTGATAGGGACGTCCTGTGCCTGATGAGCCGGATAAGGTTGTTGGCTCATTCCGGACTGACCATGATCAAGGTCATGGCCATATGCATTACGCGAGGGGTGCAGCCGCTTCAATACAGAGGCCACCCCATGTGGGATTTCAACGGGGAGGATGACGCTACCCGGTGCGGTCGCAAGGGGCCAGATTCGGCCGCCACTTTAACGAGAATCTTATCCGCTTTGTACAAGGGGGAACAGGAAGAATTCCTCTGTGTCAACCCGGAAGGCGGATTCTCCATGTACAATCCACCTAGTTGGGTGAGCGGACACTTTCACTTGCCTATCCGCTTTTGAAATTCCCGTAGTTGAGTACTTAGTCTAGTAATGCTTAAACGCAGGAGCTGCGCCAGGCTGTGAAGGAAATAAACAGCCCTGCTCCACAACCCGAGGACCCGGAATGGTCCCTCGATCTGGACTCCCAAGAAGATCCGGACTTATGCGTGGAGTTGATTGATGGAGTATTTCATCAATTGAGCAAGGATAACTCCTTGGTGGCCATCACGGCCGACTATCCCGGACTACTTCCAGCCTCCAAGGTAACTAAGACCGAAGTCCCAGTATTCTCATGCTTTATCTTGCATGCCGTGAACTAATAGCGTTTCGCAGGGTAAATCCTTGAGGCGGAAGGCCGAGCCCACGGTGGGCAACCAACAAGGGCCGCTGAAGCTAGGCAGGCCTAAAAGAAGTGCGGACCAGATCGAGATTCCGGCGCAACGGTATGGCGTGCGAATTTAACGCCTAGGGTTTATGCACTTGAGTCTTACTAATGCTCATGATTTTATTAGAAATAAGAGAGCCCGTCGGACTATGTCCGCCGGCCAAGGTTCGAGGCCAGGTCCAAAAGCGGAGGCGGACACGGGGTGCGCCTCGGGCACTCCTCCGACAGAGGACGCCGACGGGCTATCTGCCACCAATTCAGAGGTGGAGAGTGCCCTGAACCACAGGCGTCGCCAGACTGTTCTTCGTGACGCGTGTTTTTCCCCAGAGGCATTGGACGCCTTTAATACAGGAGATGCATATCTCCGTGCTGCTCAAAATGGTCTAGCCAGAGCCACAGAGCAGTATGTGAAAGACATATAGGTGAGTGGAATTGAAGGTTATATATGTCCGTAGCCCCCGAGACTTGAAACAGTGAAGTTAACTGTTTGAAGGATCATGTGCTATGCAGTGTCTTACAAAGAAGAACACGCAATTGTCCCAGGAACTCGAAGAGTGCAAGGCCCAGCTCGAGGCCGCATTGGCCACTTTAGAAAATGTCAAGGGGACGCCCGCAGGTAATATATGCTTCGAAAGATAATTCTGTTTTGAAACGCGGCAGGTGTGCAACCCTGACAATAATAATGCAGATGAGGCCGGAGTAAATCCGGACAAGCAACAACTCCTATGCCAACTAAAGGCTGGTGAGAGCGTGCTGACGAGGGTGAGGCAAGAGAAGAACAAGCTTCAAGACGCCAATATCCAGCTGGGAGAGGAACTGAAAGATGTTCGTATTCAGCTGTCTTCTGCTGTGAAGGAGAATCGGCGACTTCGACGCGGCATTTTTAGTAAGTGCTTGAACGAATCTTCGAAAAAGAATTCGGCGAGGAAGTCGATTGACAGAGCTATGTCTGTAGGTCTGCTGACGGGTCGTCCTGCGGAGGAAATGCCCGGTTCAACAGGAGACCTTCTTCCCGAGCTATTGCAACTACACGAACGAGTTCGGCAGGCAATGCAAAGCATCATCCAGGCTATGTGGCCATCCCTCTCCATGCCCGAAGGCCTTGAGGAGCTTACAAAGAAGCTGGAGGGAGTGCGGCAGCGCTTCCGGTTGTGGAAGATATCGGCTTGCCGTCAAGGTGCTAGGGAGGCCTGGGCCATGGTGAAGACTCGGTACACGAAGGCTGACCCAAACCACATGGCCGAGGTCGGCCCTATAGGTCCGGACGGAAAGGAGATCCCGATCGGCTTAGCATATGGCCAGGTGGAGTTGGCTGCACAGTATTCCCAACAGGACTGTAAATTAGACCGCCTGTTGCATGGTATTGAAGAAGAATATGCCGAGTCGGATTGACTCTGTAATTTAAAATGACATAAAAAATGCCTTCTAGCTGGATTGTAGATCGTTTGTCATTGCGGACCTTTTCGCTTCGACCTCTGGACCTTATAGTCCGGAGTGTGTCCGAATACCCTCTCGGTTATTTAAGAACCGGGGCATGCATGGAAACAAGGCGTAGGGGTCATAAGTGCTTTAGCAGACAAGTGCCCAACTAGTTATGTTATATTACATGGTTAGTAAGAAACATCTTCCAGGGAGAATACTTCCGTTAGGGGTTCCTTTCCCTGGGAGGCATGCCCTAAAGTGCATGTTCGAACTACCAAAAAGAGCAGAAAAGCATATGGGGGCAAATGAATAAATACGAAAGATCATCTTTTAGTTCAATGACCGAATATTCCCTTAAGAACGCTAGCTTTTGGCTTCACCCAGTCTGAGGTACACATACGGCTGACCCGGCAGTAACAATCGCAGAGGTGCTCCCTTTACCACCTAGCCGAACTAACGGGAACGTAGGGGTAAGCACAGGAGCCAGGAAACCCAGCTTGGCCAAAACTTAAGTCATATCGATGCATATAATGGTGTATAAAAGGTTCATGCAGAAGCATCACACATGTTTTGGGCATGAGGGCCATTTTATATAAACTTCTTGGTAAAGAAGCCCCCAGGTATTATGAGCGCGGGTAGCGCGTCGGGTATGTGCGAACAATGCACAGGCAAGTCCCTTAGGGCTTGGGAGAAGAAAAAAAAGGGTAGGGAGAAGGAACAAAATCCCGGAATGCCAATAAAAAAATAAAAATAAAAAATAAAACAAAGGGACAGAGGAAGGAAACGAACACGGAGTCCGGCGCTAGGCATAGAATCTTCGTAGGTGTGCTGCGTTCCATGGGTTCGGCTCGAGTCGGTTATCCGATGCGTTTCGCAGACGGTACGCTCCGCCGGTCAGTACTTGGTCGATTATGAAGGGGCCCTCCCATTTGGGCTTTAATTTATCCTTTTTCTTGTCCGGCAGACGTAGAACTAGTTCGCCAACGTTATAGGTTTTGGCCTGTACTTCTCTGCTTTGGTATCTTCGATCCTGCTGTTGATAGAATGCGGAACGAGCTTTTGCCATGTCGCGCTCCTCTTCCAATGCGTCCAAGCTGTCCTGCCAATCGAGCTCGGCTTCTCTTTCTTCGTACATGCGCACTCGAGGTGAGTCATGGATTATGTCGCATGGTAGTACTGCCTCTGCGCCGTATATCATAAAAAATGGTGTGAATCTGGTAGTGCGATTCGGCGTGGTCCGCGGTCCCCAGAGGGCTAGGGTTACACAGAGTCGGTTACAACGGGAGGAGATCGTCATATCGTATCGCCAAGCTTGCCTTCCATGCCAAGGAAAGTCCCATCCGGACATGGGACGGAGTCTTCAATCTTGTATCTTCATAGTCCAGGAGTCTGGCCAAAGGTCTTAGTCCGGCCATCTGGACACCCCCTAATCCAGGACTCCCTCAATTACCTTGGCCGATACTAGCTCGGAGCCCGCATTACTAGTGACGGGGGATAGTTGGTGCTCTCTCTCGGGACGGGGTCGTGCCAGGTAGGGCGGCCATGACTATTTTCACAGGGCACCGGATACACCATTGTGTCCCCTCGCGGATGTTATGATCTCGAGTGAGTCTCATATGATGTACATCGTGCGGATATGGAACAACAAGTGGACTCTTTGTTAGTGTCGTCTAGGGAAAGATAGTGATCGGGTGCTTACCCCGGGTACTTGAGGTACCGCGGGTCGTGGATGACACGGAAGTTCCCCGGATCTTGTGGGTAAAGTGTGCAACCTCTGCAGAGTGTCAAACTATTCGAATAGCCGTGTCCACTATCAAGGACAGTTGGGTAACCGCTCTTGGGCTACGTCCACATGTTTACAAACCAGTGTGTGTGTTTAGATAAGTGGGAATATCTACTTGGGTCAAGTCAAAGGACTTGACATGATTGAGTTGGGTTGATGCCCACTCTATTTATGTTGATATCTGTAACCTGTCCTCATGGTTACTTGAATTCTCCTGATGCATGTCTTACAAGTTGTTGAACATGTCATTGCACTCAAAACTAGCTTTCTACAAAAATTTACCTATATCATGCATTGTTGTATCTTGAACCAAAACATGGGTTGCTTGCGAGTACATTCAAAGTACTCATTGGCTTGCCACTGGTTATTTTATTGGCCAGCATTGAAAGAATAGGATGTAATGAAGAGTACCTTGGTGACGAACATGCGAGCTAGGACGCTTCCCAGTCAGAATGCCTGTAGGATTAAGGCAGATGGCATGGGTCCAAGTTGTTATTGAAGATTTCTGCTGCGATGATACACTCAAGACTTGACCATAATGGTCCTACTTGTGTAAAACGGTATGTATGGATTTAAGACTCTTGTTATTCAGCTTCTGTGTGTTCAGTGAGCATTGATCTCTGGGATCACTGTACACGTGCATTCGGTGATCTCGACTTATGAGTCGGGGTCCCCACAGAGCTGCTATCAGAGCCATCCTGACTGTAGGAAGCCTTAGTTAGCGTGGTGGTTAGTTAGGGTAAAACTATTTCCAAAACTATTACAAGTTTTCAAAACTATCTATACTTCTCTTCCCTTCTCAGTTTTTCAAAAATTAAGGTAATCTTTCCCCATTGATCTCTTCCCCTTAAAAAAATTTAAATGGTCGCTACAGTCCATATGCCCCTGACCATGGGATTCCTTGTAATCCTCGTGGATAATCTAGAAGGAAGACGCCTTGCCAGACACTCACCCACCTTTTCTAAACACAAGATTGGCAACACCATAGCAAGACGATGCGAACAGAAGATACACCCTCGAGGAATGAGGACATGAAGACCCAGAGGATGGTGACACCTTTGAAATAGACCTAGGATTAAGCAACATTGGCCTATGATGACCAGGGCATAGGATGCGCAAGATCATGATATACATCGCTAGTAGAGCAACCTTGTCCTTATCATTGTTGTGTCAGCAACCACCGGTGGATGAGAACCTCGCCATTTGGTCTGCCTCACTATAGTGAGCAGGAAAACGGTTCTCTTCATCCCCCGCTCTCGGTGATGATATTGTCAACAATGTGCCCGACAGATTGGACCTCTACTATGCCTTGTTAATGTCATTGCATAAAGGATTGCCACCTGGAACCGCCGATGCCTTAGAATGCAAAAAGCATCGTCATGAATAAGAAGAAAAGAGGAGACCAAGTCAACGCCAGCTACGAGGTTCCACCTTCACCCCATCACTTCAATAGACGAGAAGTTGTTGAAGAATCTTCAGGATCAAACCGAATCATTTCATCAAACAACTACAAGAGACGTGGCAACACCTGAGGAAAACCCAGAAGACTGCTCGAGGCACGGAGCAAAGCACGACTACTGAATCCGAGAACCCCTAGGGTAGGATGAGTCGTGTACCCCCTATGCATAGTCGAGTCCATATGATGGTTCGAATAGAACCATGATTGTGTGTTGCTTGTTTTTTATTTGTTTGTGTTTTGATATCAGTCGCTCTTTTTTCCCTAGGCAACAAGTACACGACTATATCACCTGCCTTATTTTGTTGTTTGTGTTTGGCCTTTCGGCACTTGTTGTTTGCACGTGCACTATAGAACCCCCTTTAGGCATCCCCCTCCTCTATGCAGCTTTTCCCTCTCGCCTCCCTCTCCTCAGCCGAAGACCGACAAGACAAGGTACACCAAGGATTCTACTTCGACAACCCACAAGCACTGAAGACTTTTGCTACAACCTCCTCCACCAAGTGCAACCCCGTATGTTTACACCTCAAGACTAGAAACCCATCCCTAGACCCTTCTAGACTTCACGAGATACCCCATATCGAATCCTTAACCATGTGCTTAACCTACAAATTGCAAGAGAACCAGTTAAGCCTCCGTAACCTTGCACATCATTGGGTTCATTATGGAACTAGTGGACATAGTGAACAAACACATTATCATCCTAAGATAGCACCAAAACTGACGATGCCATAGTGAAGACCAATTTGAGGATATAGGAATAGAGGACTAATGACTTGATGAGTTTTGTGCCAGTGACCTTGAGGAATTATCTGATACTTTTGGTGAATTATGAGGCTTTCATGTTGATAGATGAACTTGGTGGGATCAGTTAATAGAGTAGCATGACTCTCATTGCCCCTGAGTAAATTTGATTTAGTGGGCCAATTACGTTCGCAAGCTAAAAAATCTTGGAAGTATAAGGATCTGACTTAGCCAGGGGATATTAATAGGAGATAGTTGTTACGATAATGACTTGGGGAGACATATAGAAATTCTCGTTGGACATGATATTTGGATTTAAGTAGGTGATTCTAGTTGAGTATAGTTGCTGAGTATATCTACATGGTTCGGAGTAAATTGGATTTAGACTCATGATCTCGATCATGATACCATGTTTCTCGATGGACGACAAACTAGGAGATTGGATTAATTGTCGGAGTTGATTTAGGGATCTATATACGCCTTACCTTGGAGTTTACATGACCTTGATAATGGAAATTGGTGGACTGACCATAGCAAGGTAGACCGTTAAAGTATTTGAGAATTATAGGATATTAGAAGATCTTGTGGGACACCATAGAGATTGGATTTGTAGAACTACTAGATCATGTAGTGATTAATGGAAGTTAACGGGTTGTTGGAGTTGATTCATAGAAAAGGAAACAAGATTTTGGAGTAACATACGACGTGTTTCCTTAGGATAGAGATGCACTAGCATGGACCTTGGAAGAATAGGATGAGCACTTGGATTGTCCTGTTTTATTCCAGCTTGGAAGCTTGTATGCTCTAGCCATGGATTTTTAGGGGTAGCCACACACATGAGTTTGGGGATCATAGACATATATGATTTTGTTAGACCTCCTCTTGGGAGTCATGAGGATATGAATAGCATGAGTTATGATTGGAGTTGACCTATATGAAATGATGCTTTCAGTAGTATAAGGTGATCTGTTTGGAGGACTAGGTAGAACAATTGGCATCTCAAGAAAAGTGCTCAAGGATAAACGTTCACTTGCACCCTAGAATCCTTGAAACCCTTAAGCCCTACCAAGCTACAACATGGTCGGACCATGACTGTGGGTCTTGACTCTAGATCAAGAACACCTTGGACCCTACTCAACCGTGACCACCACCAATACCCCTATCCTACTTTATGTACCTCATGAACAAAGTCTTCTTGGAGTACTTGGACAAGTTGGTTGTCATCTTTATTTTGGTAAAATACTTGTCTACCTGAAGACGGAATAAGAATCACTGAGCTTGTCAAGGAACATCTGAAGATCGCCATGTCCAGGAGGAAGAACTACACCAACCACCATCATCAAGAAGTAAACCTCCGCATCGAAGACCGGGCATATCTGCAAGCCACTTCTCTCAAAGGAACCAAGCATTTCTGTGTCAAAGGGAAGCTCACACCAAGATTTATCGGCCCCCTTCGAGATCACTCCAAGATTTAACAACCCCCTCTGAGATAACTACGAGACGAAGAGAAGACAATTACCAGCTGGAGTTGCCACCTGAGTTACCTGATGTGCACAACACTTTCCATGCATCACAACCCCGGAAGTGTTTCCAACTCCCTAACTAGCCTGATCTCTATAAGGACATCGATCAAATGAGCCATCGACCTCCAGCCCAATATGACCTACGCGAGAGAACCCATTAGCAACCTGGACCAAATAGAACTTTATACACGAATCCACACCATAAAGTACTTCAAGGATCAAAGGAGCACCGCTCGGAAGCAGGAACAGTATGAGAATGTGACGACCACCCCACATCAAAGTTTTTGTATCCCTTTCCTTGCCTAGTTTGGGAATCTCGGGGACGAGATTCTTGTAAGGGGGGTAGGTCTGTCACACCCTGATTTTCATGGCACAACACTTAAAGTGATAAATAATGATAAAATGTGGTTTGACAAAAACTTTTGTGTGTTTTGGACTTTGCCTTGATTGGATTTTGTTTGTTATTTGCAAGTGCTCTAAAAATCAAATAAATCCACCAACTCTTATAATCCTTCTCCTTGATCCAAAACTTCTGCCCAATGATCATGCCATGTGTATAGTACAGTATAGAATTTTCTTACAAATATAATTTGGCCAAATAGTATTTTCAAAAATTAGTTTTTCAAAAAACCCTGAATTGAGGTTTGCACTGCAAGTACTTAATTAAGGGCAGTAAAAATCTCTCCAAAAATATATTAGACTCCTATTAGATATAGGATACTCAGAAACCACAAAAATATAATTTTAAAAGTTATTTTCCTATTTTATTTAAAAGCTTTTTCTTAAGGTCAGAAATGGTCTTTAATAGGGAAAAATTATTTTATTATTTTACAAATATTTTACAAAAATCAGGGAAACTTAGTGGGCATATATTTCCCATATCTAAGAGTTTCAACACATGGTCATGGTCAAAATATTGGACAAAACCTCCCAAAACCATTTCTGCCAATTTCAAGGATTAGAAATATTTCTACAGAAAATATTTTCATAAAAATCCAAGAAAATTCCATCTTGTCACAAATGCCCTATTTGGTGGTCTTGCCACGTATCATGTCTTGGAGAACAAGATAACATCATCAAATCCCCTCAAAACCATTTCTGTCCATTTTGAAGTTTGAGCACCTTTACATTGCCAAACATTCCCAAATGTTCTCAAACCTTCTGAACATGCTCAAATGTTCTAATTATACATCTAGACCAAGTTGAACAAGTTGGAGAACAAGTTAACTTGATGAAAGGGCCCCAAAACCCTTCCTGTCCAGAACCAAATTTGATCAACTCTACATTGGCAACTTTCTCCTTTTGATATCAACTTTTGTGGACATGTTCATACCCTCAAATGATGACACTACACCAAGTGGTGCATCAAGGAGAATAGATTTGCATGACTAAATCTTGGAGAGTCCATTTTTGCTGATTTCTAGGGTTTACAAAAGTTGCATTGGCAACTTTTCCCAAATGAACTCAATCTTGGTGGAACCTCTTATTTTCTCATACCATTTAACCCTGTCAAGCCTCATGCCAAATGGAGTTCATTTGCTTAACCAAACAAGCATCAAACACCTTTTGCCACTTTACCAAAATTCCATTTTTGACCACTTCCACTAATCTCCATGACCCTATCTTTTTTCCATAGTCCCTCCTAGTTCCCTGCTACATCCAGTAAAAAGCTCCAACCCTGGTTCAATAATTGAGGAGGGTAAAACCCTGGTTTACCCCTCCCTTTTCACCATGGCAGCACATCTTTTCCCTCCCCCCTTATTTCTAATGGACTTGCCTTAACTATTAAGCTTTATGGAGCATATCAGAAACTCCCAGGAGCTAGTGGACAGGCTTGGCCACGCGCAGGAAGCCATTTGCATGCGATGGCATGCAATGGCCGCGCTCTGGAGCGCGCTAGAATGCACCAGGGCACTGTAGCCGCCCTCTGCCCGATGCTCCCGTCGACCTTGGGCGCCGTGAGCGTGTCCCCCGAGGCCGCCTCGGCGTGCGTGACATGCTACGTGGTCAGCCCCCTCCTCCTTCTCTCTCCTTTGAGCCCGTCGTCGCGTGCCCGAGCACCGCCCGACTCGGCCACTCCCTGGCCACGCGGCTGGCCCGCCTCTGACCTCGCCCAGCTCCCCCTCTCACCTCCCTCGCTCCTGGACGGACTCCATGAGCGCCACTGACCCAGCCTGGCCCCTCCCATCGGTCCCCAGGACCGATTCCGCGGGCACCCGCGAGCGCGGCCTGTGGTGCACCATGGCTTTGCCATATAGAGCCTCGTCGAGCCCCTCTTTAGACTCCCCTTGCTCTCTGTCTCTCCCATACACCTCCCAGACCGACCCGCACCTCCTCCCGTGCCTTCTTCCTCATCCTCTGCCGCCATTGCCGCCTCGGACCTCCGCTCAAATTCGAGCC
>LT934120.1:464835684-464846778 GCA_900231445.1 Triticum turgidum subsp. durum | reverse complement strand
TCTCTCACACACACCCACGTAGGTGGGGGACGTGCACGAAGAGAAGAGGTGCATGCACGGCGCACGTACTCCCGTCTCTTTCACAACCAAACCCGCGAGGGTACACGGTGGAGCTCATTTCTGTACGAAAAAGGCAGCCCACATGGTAATTTGGCACGTGTACTGGTTGTCCACTTGGTGGAGGGAGGATCGTCTATCACGGGTGAACAAACAAATTGTGACTTGACGCGTTATGTTAAATTAAAAAAAGAGGCAAACCATGTGGGGCCTACCTTAGAGGCAAGGCTCTATACACTGGAGTACTTTTGATGTGTCCCGTCAACTCGCAGAATGAGGAGAAGCTTGGTTAGTACGTCGTCTCCCCCACCCACGGGCGCAGTGGCTCGCAGGATGAGGTGAAGCTTGCTCCTCCCTCGCCCATGCGCGCGGTGGCTCGTAGGACGAGGAGAAAAATTTACTACTCCCTCCGTTTACTCCTTGTCCCTACTACCTTGGTTATAGAGATTATATCATATTGTTTGGAATATATATGTCCTTAGTAGATTTCAATATGAACTACTAGTACATACTCCAAACACTGATGTATATAGACGTATTTTAGAGTGTACATTCACTCTTTTTGCTCCGTATGTAGTAGCACTCTCCCTCGCCCCTCAACCCTCGCCCACGTGGTGGACGTGCAGCAATTCATTCGGTCTCATATAGCCAGAACGATATATACTGCACTACCATTATCGCTCGACTTCTCGAAGAGGCGAAGAGTCAATCGCAAGGTTAATATTTTGGAGATGCCAAGCGCAAGGTTATAGGAGAACGAGTAGTAGGTGCCGCGTCATTTATAAATAATTTTTTTTCTTCAGTGGCACGTATGCAATATGATAGGTTCATATGGAGAGAAAAGGAAACTGCTCCACTATATACATAGTCAGGACGGGCCAGCCTACACGGTTGCTTGGTTGGGTTGCTCTCTTCACGCTCTCTCGCACAAAACGACTATGGCCACATCTCTAACATCCCGGCGGATCACGTCCGCTTGGGGAAGGGGTGGATGCTTAGTGTAGATGCGGTGTCCGTCGCCGACGGTGAAAACCCACTGTCGGCACGTCCCAATCAGGGGACCCCGCCATTCTCTCTCACAAAGCCGGTAAGGTTGCCTTCGTCCCTTGCTCACTGCCGCGACGTGGGCAGTTGCCGCCTCCCGCCGCCCTCCTCAAGGTCAAGCTACATCCCTCAGGTACAACTCCCTTTACAGCCGGCTTGGACCACTGCTCCAGCTGCCCACATCACTCCCTGTGGATATTTCTCTACTTCTTTGCCCCGCACATACCTGATACCTCCACTGGCTTCTATGTACTGTATTTGTGATGAGTTTATGTCTCATCAACTAGTCCTAGTAATCTTATTCTAATCACACTTCTTCAATTTCTTTGCCACAGGGATGCTCATCTCGATTTTGGTGAAACTGCACAAAATGATCCGATGGTCAAAAGGTTGCAAACTTCATTTATTAGGAAGCTCGAATGTTACCAGCAAATTGAAGCCTGGTCAGGGTTCACGGTTCAAGGGCTAGGGACTGCATGGATCGTTTTTTTCTTTAGCTGCCTCTGTTCCAAAATAAGTGTCAACTTTAGTAGTAGTACAACTTTGTACTAAAGTTTGCACAAAGTTGAGACACTTATTTTGGAACGGAGGGAGTACATATTTGCTATGATCTGTCAATCATTGAGATGCAATAGCATGCATTTTAGTCTCCTTTGTATTTGATGAAATGTTGCAACGGGCAACCTTAGACGCAAGATACATGTAACAGGAGCTGGAAGCTTCATAGCATTGTACAAATTTATCTCGCTGATAACTTACAGTACGTACTAGTACTATACTAGTACTTCCTCTGTTCCTAAATATAAGTCTTTGTAGAGATTTCACCATTAACCACATGCGGATGTATATAGATGCATTTTAAGTGTAGATTCATTCATTTTGTTCCATATGTAGTTCACCTAGTGGAATCTCTACAAAGACTTATCTACTAGTAATAGCTAGCCCCCACTACTAGGAATTCTCTATCCTCTCCTTGAGCCACATCATCAAAATTGACGTAGCTGTTAGATGAAGTAAATCAGTCATAATAGCCGTCTGATCTAGACGTTGAGAGGCTCAGCACTAAGCCACATGCAAGCATGCAGAAATACCATGGCCCATGCATGTGAGTGGGTTTTAAATCACATCAACATGTCTGCATGCAAGCATGGACCGGTAGCATGCATGTAAGTGAGCTTTTAAGTCCCATTAACATGTCAAAAAGAAAAATATAATCCCATTATGCAGTAGGAGTTGGCTGATCTTTTTCCCTTATGTGGGATGATCTAAATGATGATGGGAGTTTATTTAGTTTGGCTACCACATTTGTCATGCGGTTATAGATTTTTTTTAGTTCTATGAAATCGATAATTTTGCACAGAGAGATACACCGTTGTTCCGCGGCAACGAGCGGGGACTCATCTAGTAATATTTAGGAACGGAGGGGGTACTGTGTAAAGAGTTAGGTGTCGCACGGTGATAGTGTGAGGTGGGCCATGTAATCACTGAGCCTGCGTGTTTTCACTGCTCTTGCACTCCTCCGCTGTAAGAATGGAGAAAATTGTAATCTACTACCTCCTTTCGCCAAAAGCGTGGGACATCCAGCAGTCCTACCACCTCAGTAATAAAGACCAATGAGCCGTCAAATCACATAGACCCAGCAGTAAGTTGGACGGATGAAGCAACCATCACTCTTGCGCCAGTGAGAGGTCGCGTCCGCTCTGCCTGGGCATGAATGTGGCACCGATTCTTTGGAGCGGCGCTGACCGTTTCGAGCGGGAAGCGCGCGCGGGCGGTGGAGGGGCTTTGGGTGGGCCAGGCTGGTTAGGAGCGGACGTGGCAACTATCCGCATGTCCCTACCGAACACACCCGGAAACGAGAGGATGCACCGACTCTCGCGGCTAAAATCGTACACTACACACCATATCTCTGTAGGAGTAGGTCGATCTGTCGCACTCTCTAACACACACACGCACATGCACGCACCTTGGTCCCGTTGCACCTTCTAACATGACTTATTACACCTAGACGGAGGGAGTAGTAAGTATACGAGATACGGTGGCACACTGACTTAAGTCGAATACAAGTGCCCAAAATTTATGTGCATGTTATAATAACGATTCACTTAAAATAGTACGTGAGTGAACAGAGGGATCAATTTGACAGTGTTCCCGAGAAGTAGCGAGATGTGTGAGGTAGTAAGATACACCGCTGGCGCTTTTAATTTTTCTTATTAATTTGTTTGTTTCACCCTCTGACTGGTGGGACCCAACGTACTGCGTGGAGAGAGGTAAGGTGACTAAGGCTGCATTATTTCTGCACCACTGTGGATAGTCTTACCACCAAAGCCACATGACACGATTATGATTGAAATCCTAATGACTCCAACACACACACAAAAAAAACACAGCATGCCTGTCACACGAATGCATGAATGTATAAAAGGTTATTTTCCTCTCGTTGAACATAACGGGAGGGTTGTGTAGCTTGTTAGCCTGTTCGCTCATCAAACTTGAGGTCTCGGGTTCGATAACTACACTTGAGCATAATTTTTGCCAAGAGGATTCTTTGACTGGTCAAAATGTTTTCTAGGGTTTGCATGCTTCACACTCTCTCCAGTATATATATACACGCTGGAGCCTCAGCACTTGTAGTTGCACTCTTCACACTCTCTCGCCCTCTCCCGCTGGATCCTCAGCTCTTGTAGTTTCTCTCTTCACACTCTCTAGCCCTCTCCATATCTAAACAAGACTTCGTTAGCCTCTCTCTCCCCTCACTGCTGATCAAAGAGCCGGCATGATCCGTCCGCCGGGAAGGGAAGGAGGCTTAACACTATCGCCGTCGGCGAGGGAGGGAATCCACTACTGGCGTTGTTGTTCACTTTCCACCCAGCGGTGGCGCGGGAGGGCCTCCGACCCTTCTTCTTCGCCACCGTCCTGTCGCCCACCGAACCACGCCCCAAGAACCTTAAGGTATATTTTACTTACTCCACATGCATTGCTCTAGCTGCATGTATACCATGAATCTAGGACATGGTTCAAAGAGGAAAGGAGTGGGGGAAAGTAGTGGGAAAAGTTGTATATAGCATGAATCTAGGACGTGGTTCAAAGAGGAAATGAAGGGGGAAAGTTGTATAGCATGAATCTAGGACGTGGTTCAAAGAGGAAAGGAATGGGGGAAAGTAGTGGGGAAAGTTGTATCGCATAAATCTAGGACGTGGTTCAAAGAGGAAAGGAAGGGGCGAAAGTACTAGTTCAAAAAGGAAAGGAAGGGACAAGGCTGTAGAGTTTGAGCAGGACTAGATTTGCTGCCCTCACATAGGGAATGGTGTCTAAAGATACCAAAACTGGGACCAACACAAATATGCTCCTTGGTTGTTTGTTCTTTGTTGCAACAGACTGTGCATGACCACAGTACATCGGTAGATGCACATGGTGCTGGTGCGTCCACTGTCCCGTGTAACTCATTAGTTGTTGTTTAATCTATGGCCCTGTTTGGTTAAAAACTCCCTAGTCCGTACCTGCTTGGTTCCAGGGACTAAACATGGACTAGAGGTTATTAAATGACATTATAAAAGACCATGTTACCCCTAGTAATGAACTAATAGAAACAAGGTGCGATGCATGGCAGGGGCAACTGTTGGAAAAAGTCCCAAAAAGACTCCCTCGGGGTCTTCTTTCTTTAGTCCCAAATGCCCACTTTTAGTCCCGAAAAGTCCCTCTTGTTTGGTTTAGATGTGACTGACACGGAGTTTTTTTAGTCCCTCCACCAAAATGTCCCTGTAAACAAACACCCTCTAATAATGCCGCTGGAAAATTGATGCAATGCCACAGTTAAAAGCAAATTACATGTTTAACGAATTTTATTGTTAATATAATCTCTATGTTAATATTAATCAATGCCACCGTTTGAGAAATGCTACTGTCTTGCTTTCTTTCCCATTTAGATAAGGTAGATGCTTCTTTTTGTTGGCTTCTGTGTCATCCACCGTCATTGACCACTAATTGTTTCCTTTGCACCTCTGTGTAAACAGGGTTATCTACTTCACCTCATTGCCATTGTGACCTTTTGTTGCACTGCACAAAACACTTTTGTTTTAAGAGTGTTTTGTGCAGTTCAACCAAAATGTCACACCGACAACGTTGCTTGATTGCTTGATCTTAGTGGAACTGCACAAGAGGAGATCTTACTTCCTATCCGTTAAGGCGAATTTGGTTCAGATCTTCTTCTTGTGAGTTGTTTGAATTCCGCATCATGAGAGGTCCGTACTAGCCTTCTTTCACATGATTCTGCAGTGTGCTTTCATATGTTGTGCTACTTGTACGATAATGTTGCTTGATTTTAGTGAACTGCACAAATGGAGACAAGACTTCCAATCTGTATGTGCACCGTAATATCCCATTGAGGTAAGATAAGGATATTTCACAACTGCTGGCCTGTATTTTGCCACTTTCATCAAAAAATTAAGTTTAGTAGTATACTTGTGCTCCCTAATTGACATGCCAAATCTTACATTGAAGGCAAAGATTGTCTGTTATTGAACCAAGTGATGACGGGGAAGAACAAGCGGAAGAAAAACAAAAATCAACTCCCGGTGCTGTAATGAAGCACTGGAACTATGATGACACAAGTAATGATATAGTTTTGCATCTTAATTTATTGCTATGGCTGGAACGAGCAATTGTTTTGCCACTGATTTGATGCCATACGTAATTACCTCTACTTGTGCAAACAGGGATCTTCTTTGAAGATACCATATATTTTAGTGGAACTGCACAAGAAGATGTTGGAAACATTAAACTAATCGAGGAGTATATAGTAAGCATGGCCACCCCTGTAGATAGCAATAGATGGTTCCTGAGAAGTGCTTCATCTGTATGCTCTACACAATCAACCTCCTGATAAAGGTTGGTACTCGCCCACTGATTTCATCCATATGATTGATCTTTGTCATCTCTATTGGTGTTGTGCTACTGCTTAGATACTGTCATGAAAATGTGGTATTGTCCTTGGGAAGTGCTTCATCTGTGCTGTTTTAAATATTTGCTTTCCTTTTTTTCGAGGAAACATGGATGCTAGCATTTAGTAGTCCTCTTGTCTTTGCACAACAGGATCATCTTCCTCTGAAGAAGAATATGGAGTACATGAAGTGACTAGTTCCGATTATGCCAGGATGAAGAAGGACTGTCTATCTTCTCATCAGAAGGAGTAGTTGAAGGATGGTTACATTACTCCCCACAAGACCAAACTAACTTCAGCTCAGAAGGACTGACAAATCTCCATTTTTTTGCTGTGATGCGCGAGTACAATGTTGTTCTAGGATTCTTTCTGGTGAGTTCCATTTTTCTAAAAGTGTGCTCTACATGGACCATGTATGTGCCTGTTGAAACTGTCAATTCATAGTACATTTTGCATTATAGTAATCACTTTTTTGTATTTGTGCAAACAGGGGTGCTCAGCTTGATTTCAACGGGAACTGCACAAAATGTTCATGAATACATCGAATCATTCATTTCCACCACAAGAAAGGAGGTGCCCATAAGTTCAAGGCGTTGCAACATATAAGGGCGAAATCATACAAGCTACGCGTGAATTTGGTTGATTTTGGTGGAACTGCACAAAAAGAACAGCTTGTTTATTTAGCACGAGGTGCCATGTCAATGTCCGAACTGATGGCAAACCCTACCCATTCCACAACCGTAGGCATTTGATATTTTGGAATGGGACAACATTGTCAAATTTTTCTCATTGATTTTAGCAAGATATGCGTTTGATATTTTTGAATGGGACACCCTTTGCTGTCAGCAACGGCAATCAATTTTTTATTTATTCTTTAGTTGTGAAGTAAATATTGCCTCTGACATGTGAGTCGCTGAGATGCATAATCATCGATTGTTTTGAATGTTCTCTATGAATTGCCAGGCCTGTGTGTTTGATTGCAATGTACATAAACGCTAAAAAGCTTCTCAAACTCTTTGTACTCCTTCTGTTCCTTTTTACTTCACACATTGTGAAAGTGCATACTTTTTTGTATAAGATTTGTCAAAGTAGAGATACTTTGACTGCAGACAAAACTTGTATGAAGATTAGAAAGGACCGGAGGGAGTAGATGTGAAACTGCTGCAAACATGGTGATCACCCTGGGAATAATGCTAGTACGTATTGTTTTGCATGTTCATCCAATGCCAGTGATACAGGAATTCGAACTAATCAAAATAAATTCATTCATACATGGTCAGATTTCATATAAACATGCCGGATTTCATTACATTTCATACATTCTTCAACTAAAAAGGGGTGTTTGTGGCCGCATGCATCTCCCAGATGCAGAGACCGGGGGTCATCATCCTTTTCGAAAAAAAACTAAAAAGGGGTGCGTTGGAGGTATAATTAATTAACTGAAGCTACCTACCTGTGTCCCGCTGAGCCGAACAAAAGCTTCAGTGACTTAACTGCAAGTGCAGTTGCGTAACTGACATGTGGCCTGTTGGGCCCACGTGTCAGTCAGCCAACTACACTAGCAGTTAAGTAGAAGCAGTGTTCTTCTCCAGCGCAGCTCTCCGACTCCACGTTGCCGCCAAGAATCTGACCGGTCGTCAATGGTCAACCCGCCTAGCTTGGCTTCAACCGGAGGGTAGCAACGGTGGCCTTACTTGGACCCGAGCGGCGGCGACCTACCGTGTTCTACTCTTCCACGTTTTCTATGTGGGGCGGCCTCGTTGGCAGCAGGGCGGGGCCTCGGCAGAGCCGGCGATGCCTCTGTCTCGTTGTCGGTGGGCGGCACCTCAGCGGAGCGGTGGAAATCCTCCCCCACGTTGCCAGCACGGTGGGGCCTCGGCTGAGTCGGCGATGTCCTCTGCCTCGTTGTTGGCGGGGTGGGGCCTCGGCGGAGCCGGCGGTGTCCTCTGCCTCGTTGTTGGCACCGCGGGGCATCGGCGGAGCAGGGCGTCATCGACACCAGCGGAGCGGGGACTCGTCGGAGCCGGCATTGTCCTCTACCTCATCCTCGGTCTCGCCAAACAGCTCCTTGCCTGCTTCATCGCCCTCTTTGCTAGCTTTTTTGTAGGCGGCCGCAGCCTCCGCCAACCGCATGCGGTACCGCCAGCGTTCGAGGCAGCCCTTGCGAGCGGAGCGTTACGAGTCGAGCAATGCCTCCTGCTCCGCCCGCTCCACAGCGATCTGCTCCTCCGCTGGCAGGTGCTCCTGGAGGAGATGGTGGTTGTAGGCGGCGTCGGCCTGCGCCTCCCGAAACTGCTCCTAACACATCTGCCTCACCCTGTCCATATATAGGGCACGGGCCTCACCGATGGTCATGGTGCAATGCACCGGCGAGGTTGGCGCGGAGGAGGGGGTTGGCGCTGGATCGTCGACTACCATGTTCTCCATTGGGACGTCGTCGTCCTCCGGCTACCTGCCGGCTAGCCGGTCGGCAGCAATGGCTGCTATCTCCTTGTGGTCCATCGTCCGCCCGTCCCGAAGAGTGCCGGAGCGCGAGGAAGCCATGGTGGGCAGTAGTGGTGTGGACAGGAGAAAGGCAACGGATGCGGATGACTGCGACTATGGCCGGCGCATCAGTTTATATAGCAATGGTGGGCGGGCGGAGGGACGGACGTGTGATGCCGGAGTAGCCGCCTCGGCAACCGCGTATCATTAATGTGTGTGGCAAATGGACGGACGGACAGCACTTGTGTCATTTGAAGGCTGAGAAATCGCCTGCACCGGGAAGCGGGGCGGCCGACGCTGACTGTTTCGGGCGGAAGGCGCGGCAGGCGAGGAGATCACTTTACTTGGATAGGATGACAATGGGGACCCACCAGGTCCATAGCCTCACGTACGCAAGTGCCACCTTATTATATATATATAACTATAATTTATTTTGCTTCCTCCTGGTTTCCTGACATCACGGTCCCACACCATTGTCTACGTATGTACTCCCTCCTTTCCGGTTTATAGGGCTTATCTCAAAATTTTAGTTTTTCCATTTTATAAGTCTCAATTTGGTTGTTTTCCATCACATGTTCAGATTCCAAGGTGCATTAAATCATTGCATGCAAGTATTAAGAGAAAATTGACCAATGCATGTACTTTATGCATGCATGCATTGCGATTAATGCATTGATAGACATATTTTTTTGAGGATAACAAGAGCATTAATTAGGTGCTTTTGCAAAACTAGAAAAAGTATTCCACCACTCGCCATCTACCTTGATTGGTGAGATTTTTGAATTGAGCATTATAAACCGGAAAGGAGGGAGTAGTCAATAAACGAGAGAATTGCACAAGAAGCGGCCGACAGCTGGGACCAAGCAGCTCGAGCAGTATTTGTGTTTTTGAGGTGTGAGCACTGCAGAGTTTTTTGATGTTTACCCCAGATACTAATTTTTCTCCTCTGAACAATAACGAAAACATCGCTGCACGTATTAACTGGGCGGGCTGTGGCCCGTCTAGCCCAGGCCAGATATCCAGCCCAGATATTAATTTTTTTCAAGCTGAAAATGGCTAGCCCAGCTATACATTTTTTTAGGAATACCCAGGCATGATCAAGTTGTTATTCTCCGCCCCGCTGGGCTGCAAATCTTTCCTAGGAGGGATGCATTAGGCTTAACAAGAAAATTGGCTTTAAGAAATAATAAATGGGATATAATTATAAAAACTGGGTAGTAACTATAAAAAATGCACCAGACAGTGATTACTTTATAAAATATTATTTTTGAAATATTGAAAATTTTAATTTCATTAATTGTTGCGAGCGGAATGTTTTGTTGGATTTTTACGCAATATAAATTTATATTGAAATTGTATTTAATCTGACTAAAATTTCGGGATAAAAATATTTGGATCCCATTAAAATGTGGGAAATTTTATTGAATTATGTTTTGAACGGTTGGTTGAAATGGGCTGTACTTTTAACAAACTGTAAATGGGCTGTAGTAAATTCCATTAGAATTCAAAAATGGGCTACACATTCTTACAAGTCTCAAATGGGCTATAAGTTCTCTACCACACACTTCTGACCTTATTAAGTTGACGCGTCCCCTAAAAAAACGGAGTTGACGGGTATGCAAGACTTTGTCAACTTATAGTCAACACACGATTCTAGCAGCATTGGCCGTTGGATGTACATCCAACGGATGCCGTGCTTCTTCTTCAATCTCGGATATTCTAGCTTCACCCGCCCAAAAAATGATTCATCCCCCTGACATCTGGGGTGCACCGTTTCGGAAGCTGACCTGTGGGCCTACTAAGTTGACGTATCAAGGGCTTTGTCAACTTAGTCAATATTAACGATTCTAGCTGCAGTGACCGTACGATGTCCATCCAACGGCCGTCGTGCTTCTTCAACCTCTGGCCATCTTGCTCCAGCCTCCCAAAGCAGCGCCGGTCGTGTCGCCCGCTCCAGCCTCCCGTGGTCGGCTGTGCTGCCGCGGAGGTCTCACCGCCCCCTACTACTCCCACCGCTGGTCAGGCCATCCCTCCACTCACCCACTGACCCACACCCCCTGTTATTTTGCATTGACGGCAGCGCAGCCGAACCAGTGAACCCTCGTACTCCTCTCCGCGTGTGCATCCACTGCCGCATCTTCCTCGGCTCCGCGTCGTCCGCTTCCTAGGCCTCGCCGTCGTCCACCGCCGTGGTGCTCTCGGCGTGGCGTGGCCAACGTGGTCAAGGAACGACTTCCGTCGAACATGGACTGTACGTGGAGAGGCTGACAGCTGGGTCCACGGCAGCCACAAGGAAGTGCCTCCTTATTACGCGCAAAATAATTATTCCTCAACCTGACAGCAGGGACCCACCGAACGGGCCACCGTATTTCGCGAAAAAAATGATTCGCCCCCTGACTGCTGGGGACCCACGAGCTACATCTTCGCACGCAAGGAAGTGCGTCCGAAAAAAAACGATTTGCCCCCCTAACTGCTAGGACCCACCAGCTACATCTTCGCACGCAAGGAAGTGCGTCCGGAAAAAAAACAATTCGCCCCCCGACTACTTGGACCCACCAGCTACACCTTCG